>OY755242.1:4035092-4594539 GCA_963576725.1 Azorinus chamasolen
GAATTATTTTCACCCTGCATTAAACAGCCACCTACCTAAAATTGTATTATTTCTTCTCTACTAGAATTCCGGATTAGAGGGGTTTTACTGTACGTCAGCAAGTGAGTTTAACCACTTTACTGTCCTATGTTTATTCCAAATTTGCTACTGAATATTCATGGTCAAAATGGTTATATAAAGAAATGTGGAAAGTATAATTTTATTTTCAGTTTAACCATATTTAAAATTAACGAAACAGATATTTCAAATTCCACTAGCAAACAGCGGACCCTGATCAAACGGCTCCTATAGGAACCGTCTGATCTGGGTCTTCTCTGTTTGCAAATGCGTGAAAACACGCTTATATGAGGGAAAGGTTAAGATACATTTTGTCGTCAACCTTTTCTTGAATATTCGTTTTAGTGAGGTGTAACCCTTTCCTCCAAAAATACACCTTTTCACGCCTCTGTAAAAGTCACTTTTTGAAACCATGGTGATAAATAGAGCATTTGCTCCTTAGGAGCAAATGCTCTACTTATCACAATGGTTTCAGAAAAAAAACACAATTCTAAAATTTTCCTTTTCTCTAGTTAATTCTCCTTTTCGGTAGTTTACTTACCGGGATAAGGGTTAATATAATTATATAGTTTGCCAAGCACTCAGAGTCGGCGACTTTAACTGCCAGTGACTATGCCACTTATGATGAGTACTACGCGCAATGCTCTTTCGTCACATACAATGGCAGCGGGTATACAAGAACGCCTGGCTAATCCGAGCACTCTGAAAGCAAATATCAGCATTGGTCTTTTACGGCAGGTGGCAATTTAATGCAAGATAAAAAAAATCAATCAGAAAGCTCCTCTTGGGGTCTTCTGCGTAACTTTCACCCTGCATATACTTATGCAGCCACCTGAATATAAATTGATCTGTTACTGTACTTAAAATCCAGTTTAAAGGGTGTTACTGTATTGGATTTCCATTTGTTTGTTATTACAGCCTTTTACAGGCGTTTGTCGGTTGAATTGTTTTTAAATTACCTTCGCTTCAACCGTATAGGAGAACCAATCGAATGTGGCCAATTAATGGAAAAAAACATGGATGTTTATTGGTTATCCCATTATGTCATAGGCTGTTTCGAAACAACATCTTTGAATAAATCTACCAAAGAGGAATAGTTAATAGATAAAAAGGAAATTCTAGAACAGTGTAGTTTTGAAACCATTGTGAAACCAAACTACAGTAAAACCTCTCTATAACGGCCACTGAATTACATCAAGTATGTTATGTTAAAGGCAGGTAGTTGCTCAAAGCAAGGTGAACGTAAAACAGAACGCTCCTACGGGAGCGTTCTGTTTTACGTTCACCTTGCTTTAAGCAGCCACCTGCCCTAATATACCAATTAATTAACACAATTTAGTGGCCGTAATAGAGAGGTTTTACTGTACATGTATTTATCAAAATGGTTTCAAACCATGACTTCTACAGAGGCGTGATAAGGTGTCAATGAGGGAATGGGCTATGCGGATGGTTTGCTTAATGCGGAAGTGATGCAGAGAACTCCTTTGCTAGCTTTCTGCATGACGTTCGTCTTGCATTAAGATACCATTTGCTTATAAGACCAGCTTTATTTCTACTTTTGGTGGTCGCTTCAACCGTACAAGAGAAATTATCCATGAAACCCGACGTCTCATCTGGATCCAAGCTGTTCGCGACTGCGCGTGAGACCCCACCAAGCGGGAGAAGGGTTAACCTTTCGCTTTCTGAATTTTAAAATACATTTCGCCTTCTTTACCATGTCCTGTGGTATATTTACATATATCTTCACTGTGTACAAGTATTTCGCTGTGCAATCTCTGCTGTGGAGTGCACTGGTTGCACAATCAAGTTGTAAATAGTGCAGACCCTGATGAGACAGCTTCTGCAGGAGCTGTCTCATCTGTGTCTTCACTATTTACAGGTAGGTATGTTGACGTGAATAGCAAGCGAAGGGTTAATGTTTAGTTTGCAAAACACTCATCGAGTAATGAAACGAAATCGGAAAAACAACGTTTACGAAATAAACATGTCCATTCTAATATATCAAAACAATGGATGTATTATACAAATAGTTGGCCATCCAGTGAGACGATGCATCATGTGTTCCACAGGTGCCCTTCGCATGCTATGTCTTAACAACAACAACAACAACAACTCAATCACAAATACATTGTTTTTTAATCACATGTCATAAATATCTAAAACATACCTAGAGATAGTTTTCTGACCCAACCAAAATTTTTTTTAAAAAAATCGCGAACACCCCTGCTCTATATAATAAGTGAAAGGTATTCAACTCCGACGGATATCTGCTCTAAAACCGATGGGTTCAGTTACTGCGATCATCCTTGAAATTTTATTTGACCACCGATTTCCATAAACTGTGTCTCATTTATCAAAGAAATCATCACTCCTGGTGAGCAGTCATCTATTTTTTCTCATAATATTAACACGATTTTACAACGAGTCGCCAAAGTGATAACCAACCTCTCTAGGACACAGGTTGACTCTGAGGTTCGAAATAGAAATACGCTATAATTCAAGTCGAAACACCATATAACTGGTCTATAAGTCATTGCCCCGATTTGATAGAATGAATGGTTATCGTGTATTCACAATTTCTCCAAATAATACTTTCTAAATATCTCTACAAACTTGATATTGATATCGGTGAAATTCATTACTTTCGTTTTTTCTTTTGGATTGGGTTAGAAAACTATCTTTTGGTTGGTATGTTTTAGATATTTATGACATGTAATGCATTTGTGATGGAGTTGTTGTTGAGACATACATGTAGCATTCGAAGAGCATCTGTGATGGGTTCTAGCATTTGGATAATAGATCCAGAGTGGCGTCAGAAAAAAATATGTACAATAGAACCTTTATAAGGCGAGAGCTTAGAAAGTAAAAAGCGTCTTAGAAAGCAGGTGGTTATATCAATACAGGACGACAGAAATGCAGAAATCTCTCACAAGAACCATGTATATAAACTGCATTCTGCATTCATCTACTTGCCTGCGAGACATAATTATACTTGCCTCCCAGACCCTTGCTTAAATTTATTCTGGCGGTCGTTTTACTGGTCAGTCTAGATGCATAATGTCATTTTAAGAAACAGAAGAAAAGTCAATGTATATAAATTTAGCCCTTTTTACTTATTTTATAAGACAGTCCGTTAAATGTTTCGTTTGATTCCATGAGCAGTTTTCTAGATTTTCACACCCGCTTATTGCAGCATCGTATAGTCTGGATCCTCATAAGTAATTGGTGATATATTATTTAAGACAGGTGGCAGCTTAATGCAGAGTGAAAGCCATGCATTAAGCTGCCACATGGCTACAAAATCGTACATACTTCAGTACTAAAATTTCGTAGTATCGAGTTTTGACAGTATTGGTCTTTTAAGGCAGGTGGCAGTTTAACGCAGGATGAAAGTCAAGCAGAATGCCCCTCTTTTGAGACACCAGCAAGACATTCATCCTACATATATGCAGCCACATGCATAAAAAGGGTAATCTGTGTTTCTTTACTTAACGTAAGTTTATAGGTGGTTTACTGTATTGGTTTACAACAGTTGTTTGTTACAGCATTTTACAGGCGTGCGTGCGTGCGTGCGTACGTGCTTGCCTGCGTGTCTGTATGTGCGTGCGTGCTTTCGTGCATGCGTGCGTGAGTTGAATTGTTTTTTAAATTACCATCGCTTCAACAGTACAGGAGAACCTATCAAATTTGTAAACTTAATGAGATAAACCATGACTGTGTATATAGTTATCTACTTCATCTACTTTATATACCTGATCTACCTCATAGGCTGTTTTTAGAGCTAACCTCTTTGAATAGATTTACCGGAAAGGAACATTAACTAGAGAAAAGGTAAATTCTAGGACTGTGTAGTTTTGAAACCATTGTGATAAATAGAGCTCATTTGGAGAAAATGCTCTATTTATCACAAAAAATGACTTTTACAGAGGCGTGAAGAGGCATCAATGAGGGAATTTGTTATGCTGATGACTGCTTAATGTGAAAGTGGTGCATTGAGCCCCTATGCTAGCTTTCTGCCTGACGTTCATCTTGCATTCCGCTACCCCTTGCTTATAAGACCCATATTTATATCTACCTTTGGTGGCCGTATTAGGGAGGGGTTGCTGTTGTTTATTTATTTGACTAAACATAATTACAGGGAAGGGGTCCCCGTTAAATTTTGGTTTAGAGGGGGTTTACTGTATATTGGAAATCAACCCATCCCTTCATATTGGTAATAAAAGTCACTTTTTGAAACCATTATGATATAGAGAGCATGTGCTTCACATGTGCTCTATTTATCAAAATGGTTTCAAAACTACACCATTCTAAATTGTTCCTTTTGTCCAACAGATGCTTCTTTTAGGGCAGATTTATTCAAAGTGGTTGTTCCTCAAATAGGGTCCATTTGTAAAGCTAGCAACCAGTGTATATTTTTCCCAGTAACGGCGACTTCCGGCCTCAAAAAGTCCTCAGATCTCGGATGAAAAGTCGATTTAGAGAGGGTTTACTATGTGTTGAAGCATACCTTGTAAAATAACCATTGCATACCTGTAAATATGGACTCGGGATGAAAGAGCGACTTCAAATC
This sequence comes from Azorinus chamasolen, assembly GCA_963576725.1. Taxonomy (NCBI): domain Eukaryota; kingdom Metazoa; phylum Mollusca; class Bivalvia; order Cardiida; family Solecurtidae; genus Azorinus; species Azorinus chamasolen. The sequence continues at coordinate 4,039,720 of OY755242.1, forward strand.
TCGGATGTAAGTCTATACTGTGTGCCTTTGTTCTGCCTAGTAAACATAGACAGTATTACTACGCTAAAGAATGCCAAATAAACAAAACCACTGTAAAAGAATCGTGGTTACCAACGCAAACAGTTTGGATCCAGATGAGACGCCGAGTAATTAGGAGTCTCGTCTGGATTCAAGCTGTTTGATATTCTGACGGCATCCTTCAAGATAAAGGACAGATACAATAACATCGAAATTTATAGCAGACGACTATTTTAACAGGCAAAACTTGCTTAGCGTGCAAAGAGTTAACCTTCCGTGTTTCGCCCGCTCAAATTGTAAGCATGCGTCGTACTAAAGCATAGATATATTCTACAAAATATGACCGAAGTTGTATGTATTTACGTATACATAGCTTGATAATGATAATTTATGCATTGCATGGTGCACACTGTCCTTCCATTGTGCTAAAACAACAAAATATGCTTAAACCAGACATTCAAAGTCGTATAAATGTCGGTATTTAATATATCTTTAATCCAGGCGTCAGTTTGATGCGCGGCGAATGTCATGCAGAAAACTCCAAATAGAGCTACCACCTGCCTAAAACGATCTAACTTTTCTTTACTAATCGTCCGATATTGAGGGGTTTTATAGTGCAGTAAATCCCTTCTAAACCTGAATTCTAGTAGAGAAGACTTTAGATCATTTTATGCGGGTGGCTGCTTAATGCAGGATGAAAGTCATGCAGAAAGCTCCTAGCCGGAGCTTTCTGCATGACTTTCACCCTGCATTAAGCTGCCACTTTTCTCCAAGACCGATATCTATACTAAATTTAACGTCCGGTTGAGAGGGTGTTTACAGCAGTACACGTGTAGTATGAGTGGTTGGGTTTCGATTTGCCGTCATGTTATCAAGTTATCACGCGATGTTCAGCTTAATGAAAGTGGAGGACGATCTGCATGAATCAAACTTTGTTTCGGACACAGTACAACACTGGCATAGAACCAGAAACCTACCACCCTGCCTAAAGGTTTAGGGAAAGACAAATACAAATCACAAACATCCGTATGACGATACCTATCATTCGTTTAAACATTTCCCTTCATATGAACACCATTGTCACACATTTGCAAACAAAGTTATCCCTGATCAGACGGCTCATGTAGGAGCCGTCTGATCAGGGTCTGCTCTGTTTGCTTATGGAACTATATATATATGATCCTACTGATTTTGTCTTATTCAATTTAACTTAGTGAATATTCATGAAATGATCAAATCATGCATACATGTTCAATATGGAAAGGGTTAAAGATAAACTATTCCAACACTTCTTGATGACAACTGTCGCAAACAATAATCCAGATGAGACCAGGGTCCATAAAGATAAACTATTCCAACACTTCTTGATGACAACTGTCGCAAACAATAATCCAGATGAGATCAGAGCTACACATAACGGTGCCCGTACCCAAATACATGCACTAAAATCCTCATTTCTCCACCAAAGCCTATACTGTGACCGCTCTTTAGAATCGTCTCTTCTTCAAGAGAAACAAGTAAAATTTTGATGCAGGCATCAAATGGTCACCGCAGGAAGTATTCATATTTAGAACCTTTTAAAATAAAAGTTTGGATTGCTTGATATTGAGTTTTTACATGTAGTAGAACACATGTTTCTATGGCTTTCAAGACAATAAAACAAAAAAAAACATTAAATTTTAAAATATAATGTGTGTTTAGCTTTTCTTTAAAATCTTCCTGTGCCTTGTAGTATGTAAAAGAGGAAATATATTCGCTAATCTCGAAGCAAGGCGGCGAAATTTTCTTTCGTATATTGATTTTCACTCAGATAGTGCACTTTTATGTAAGATTGTTTGAGAAAAACACTTGCAAATTATTTGTTTTTGTTAATTGCTCAGCAAATTCAGTTTAAACTGAGTTTTAACGCTTTTGCGTGAAGACTATTCGGATGTATTTTTACCGGACATGTGCCGGAAATGTACGAGTGCTTCCGAGTGAAATAAAAACCAAATTATTCGTTACAAAAACACATCTTTATTAACGGAAACTTCAATAACATAGATTAAAGCTAACTAATAAATACTTCCACAAATTTCCACAACTTTTATTCTGTTTTTGAACGAAAATAGCCTTTTTTACGGAAAAAGCCGAACAGGTTCGTTCTATTTCTCGAAAAGGGATCGGCTGGTATTTTTTATTAGATATATTGCAACTGGAATTTTAGGGTCTGTGCATCATAACTGTTATTTCTTTTATCAATAAATTATTGTACTCTTTAAAAGGTGTATTTTTGTTGACAGTAGCGTGTTTTTTAAAGTGTATTTTGTTTTCTCAAAACAGACTTCTCCTTTTCCCTTAACCCCAAAAAATTTGGGCTACAGTACCTGCCACCGCCTCCAGGCGGTGACCAATAAAGGAGATATTATTGAAAATGTTTAAATTTACACATCTTACATGTATCTGGAACTATGCAGACGCTGTCTAAAGCAGTGTCTCGACAGGATCAAAACTGTTTGAAACTCATTGGTCAAATTTGTTTTTAAGGAAGAACTACTATGAAAACCTAAAGCAGAAGACATATTTTATGGACAAAATGTTATCATAGTTACTCAGCGTTGAATGATATTAATCAGTATTGTCATTTAACTTTACTTCAAGTAGTATTTCATCCTTGACCGTGGTTAGATAAAGGACATCATGTCACTGTGAGATTTACAGTGCCACGGTTCAAATAAAATACCTTGAGACGATCCAACAGGACTTGACCTGTTTTGAGACGGTCCAACAGGACCTGACCTGGCTTGAGACGGTCCAGCAGGACCTGGCTTGAGACGGTCCAACAGGACCTGAACTGGAGTGAGACGGTCCAACAGGACCTGAACTGGATTGAGACGGTCCAACAGAACCTGACATGTTTTGAGACGGTCCAACAGGACCTGACCTGTTTTGAGACGGTCCAACATTGTTTTGAGACGGTCCAACAGGACCTGACCTGTTTTGAGACGGTCCAGCAGGACCTGAACTGAGTCTGGTATATTCACAAAGGCGTTAAGAAATGTTTCTATGAGATAAATGCAGTAAAACCTCTCCATAACGGCCTCTAAATTGTGTTAATTAGTTGGTATTTAGAGCAGGTGGCTGCTTAAAGCAAGGTGAAAGTAAAACAAGGTGAAAGTTTTACAATCAGCCACCTGCCGTTAACACAAACTATTTGATGTAATTTAGTGGCCGTTATAGAGAGATTTTACTGTGGTTGATTCAGGTCGATTATGTTTTGTTTAGGCATATGCTCATATAGTCCATTATATAGAAAATACTGGCAATGAGAGTTAAATATTTTCAGTAACAGTATAATGAACAAAGACAATATACTGAGAACATTAGTACTTCATTTATTGAGAAAATGGGCGTTTGTAAAATAAAGTATACTGCTTTATTTCTCAGAGAATATTATTTTGTCACATTGCTTCTAAATCACGATCAAATTCGAATAGTTCAGATCCTAAAGGCACTCTGATGTTGGAGTTTTTTTATAGAAACCAGTGGTCAAAATCAGATGCATAAGTTAAAACATTAACAAGCAAAACTTCTTTATTTCTCCATCAAACCCTATGCGGTGACCACTTTTATAATCGTCTCGAAGAAACGATTCTAAAGAGTGGTCACAACATAGGGTTTGGTGGAGAAATGAGATTTAAGATTGGAGTATGATCATTTATCTGTGTCTGTGACACACGTGCCAAGCATACTGGCGCTTATCGTGCCTAAAAAACCATGTCTGCTTAATCTCTAACCCTATCCCTGTTCAATATTCATGTAAGAAATAATAACATCGTGGCAATTTATAAGTTGATTTTTATTATGTAAACATCTTAAGAAAATGATTTGCTTTGACAAAAATATAGAACGATATCTATATCATGTTAAAAGCAAACAGAGCAGATCCAGACCAGACGGCTCCCGTCTGATCTGGGTGTACTATATTTTCCAATGTGTGACAAGGAATGGATTAAATCATGTTAAAGGTAAATGCGTCATCTCCCATTCTTATTAACATGCATTAATGGGCGGATGTAAACTACCAGCGACTGAAACAATCCATTTGACTTCTAGTATACCCGCGGTTGACAGTTATACGTTGTATGCTAAAACGAACAGTTTTACTTACGCCATACTCTGCGAGACCTGACTGTCATTCATAAACAGTGTAGATCCAGATGAGATGCCGAGTACCTCGATGTTTCATCAAGATCCAACGTGTTTGACACTCGGCCAGTAGTTTTTCGCAAGCTTGAACGAATTGTTAGTAAAGGAAAACACTAAACTCAGGGTTAGGGTAAGGGTTAACCACTGAGTTTGTGTCAATACTATGCAAGAGAGTTAGACCGCGATACGCCAGGATTTAGTTCGGAGGTGTTTTGAAGGCATGCGCATAACATCGGCTTAATGAAGGTACGTGATTGTCTTATCCCTACGAAAACTAGCTACATTGTAACAAAGGTATGCAAAACAGTATAGATTATGAAAATGTTTAAACTATTTTCTTATTTTTTTTTTACATTGATTTCTTCTTACATGTAAACCTTCACAGAATGTCAAATAGTTAGGATCTTGATGAAATGCCAATTAACTCTACATCAAAACCTCTCTATAACGGCCACTTAATTACATCAAGTATTTTATGTTTAAGACAGGTGGCTACTTAAAGCAAGGTGAAAGTAAAACAGAACGCTCCTATAGGAACGATCTGTTTTACTTTCACCTTGCTTTAAGCAGCCACCTGCCCTAAATACCAACTAATTAACACAATTTAGTTTTACTGTACATTCACCCTAGACCTACAGTAACTGCATTGTAACGAATACACTCACTGTGTTGACGGTAAAGTAATGTTTTACTTCATGAATATTCATGTGTGAAATAACGACATCATGAATATGAATTAGATTAATTGATGAGCCCATAAATGTTTTGCCATGGCAGCAACAGTAGAGTCCTATCTACAGTAAAACCTCTCTATAACGACCACTACATTGAGTTAATTAGTTTGTAATTAGAGCAGGTAGGAGCGCTCTGTTTTACTTTCGCCTTGCTTTAAGCAGCCACCTGCCTTATACACAAAATATTTGGTGTAATTTAGTGGTCGTTATAGAGAGGTTTTACTGTATATCATTTCATGAGCAAGCGGATCAAACCTTGATCAGGCGGCTCCTACAGGAGTTGTCTGATGTGTGTCATACCTGTTTGCAAAGGCGTAGAAAGGCGTATTTATGGAGTAAAGGGTATTGCACCAAGAACTTTCAAATCCTGAGTTTCAGTCAAGAAGAATTTAACTCGTTTAGGTGGCTCCTTAACCCGTTTTACCTGTCGAATATTTATGTAAGACATGATAACTATATGTATACAGTTGAACGTCGATTATCCGAACACTAAAATACGTATTATTATCGATCTTTAAGACAGGTGGCAGCTTAATGCATGGTGAAAGTCATGTAGAAAGCTCCTCTAGGAGCTTTCTGCATGACTTTCACCATGCATTAAGCAGCCACCTGCCTAAAAGGGTCTAAATTCTTCTATATCGAAAATTCGAATAATCGAGGTTTTACTGTATATATTAGTCAATTTTTAAAAGCAGTATTTACAAGAGAATGTTAGAGTGTGGCAGAAACTATAGAATCAGGCCTATATTACACGTAACTAAGTAAACAGATCAGACACTATTCAAACAGCTCCTTCAAAAGTCGTCTGATTTGGGTCTACTTTGTTTGCAAATGCGTGAAAATGCGTTTATATGAGTGAAAGGGTTTGCGTAATTATTAGAGAAAAATTATTATTAAAGTATTACAGAAAGCTCCCAGACGCGCTGGGACCATGTATTAAGCCTCAATCATGTTTTAAACCCACAAAGTGATACTCATTTATGTATTCGGATAGGCTAGGTTTTAGTGTATCACAAATTATTTGCTGTCAATGAGAATAGTCGCGAAATATTTACGGGAGTGAGTGGGCACGTATGTTAAAAGCAATTGGTGAATATTTATGGATGATTTCCGTAATATCCGAATTACTCTATAAGTATTCGGACAGACTGAAGGAGCAGTTTGATCAGGGTCTACACTGTTTGCTACTACGTCATTCTTATTCAAAGTTATCAATTGGTGCTAAACTTATATAAACTTACTCCATAAATACGCCTTTCTACGCATTTGCAAACAGAGTAGACCCAGATCAGACGGCTCCTATAAGAGTCGTCTGATATGGGTCTGCTCTGTTTACTAACGAAATAATATTGTAATTAATATTCGATGACGGCATTATTTCTTACATGAATATTCATGGAGGAAATGGCTAATGGCTTTACAGACAGTGTGAATCGAGAGACTGCAAAAGTGATAGGCTATTTGATAATTTATTGTTTATCGATATTTTAATAGTGTCGTGCTGTTAAAAAAATGACGTCTGCTGAAAATTGATCCGTTGCAAATTTTGCTACCTTCCGACTTTGAGAGTTCAGATATTTGAGAAAATATTTACATAATGGCCAATAACCTTTGAACTTCTCGGCAGTTTGGGTCACTTCGATGGAAGTTGTATGAAACTGCCATTCGGGCTTATCAGTACAATTAAACCCTCTAAACCGGACTTTATATTAGTACTGCTGTCGGTCGTTCGGACTGGCAGCAGCTTAATGCAGGTTGAACGTCATGCAGAAAGCTCTCAGAGGAGCTTTCTGCATGACTTTCAACCTGAATTAAGCAGTAACCTGCCTAAATAGCTAACATGTTTTAATTACAATTCCGGTTTAGAGGGGGTCTACTGTATAAGGGTGTGACATTATTTATATGACCGAGTTTCACGAATATTCTCAATCATGTGTATTTGGTTGACAACTTTGCAGAGACTGGGAGCTAAGCAATAATGTTTGAGATTTGTTTTTAAGTTTGAGAATATGTCGGTTAATTCAAGTCCTGTGCAAACATGACTTTCACTTAATTAAATGATATAGTTAGAATAAATGTAACACGCATTTATCCATTTTTTTTATCAATTTCTTGAATAGACATTTGTTGCAGTGTCCCGAGTTAACATATGGTATGTATCTTCGATGCAGTAAAGTCTCGCTAATGGGACCACATCATTTACCATTATACAAGTCTTTAAAGGCAGGTGGTTGCGTAATGCAGAAGAAGTACAGTAAAACCTCTCTATAACGGCCATGGAATGTGTTAATTACTTGGTATTTAGGGCAGGTTGTTGCTTAAAGCAAGGTGAAAGTAAAACAGAACGCTCCTATAGGAGCGTTCTGTTCTACTTTCACCTTGCTTTAAGCAGCCACCTGCCTTTAACACAAAATATTTTGTGTAATTTAGTGGCCGTTATAGAGAGGTTTTACTGTAATGTAGAAAGATCCTATGTGATGTATTGTCATCATTTTTTCTGCATCAACCCTTACCGGATATAGACGGCATGCGACGCCTTTGCAAACAGGGCAGATCCAGATCAGACAACTCCTCTAAAAGTCGTCTGATCTGGACCTGCTGTGTTCGTTTATGAAATTAGCCTACATAGGTCTCCATCTTCGTTTGTTAAAGATTGGCGTCTTTGTGATGTAATGTCAACATTCATGAGATTAATATTTATGATATCATTATTTATAGCGAGAACTTATACACCACCACCTGGGTTTAAACCTTTCCCTGTTCTATGTTTGTTCCAAATCTCAATGCCTACTAAATATTCATGGACACGATAGTTATAATGAAATATGGAAGATGGAGTACTGTAGCCATTTTGGAAAGTTAAGAATATTAATTCATTAGCAAACAGAGCAGACCCTGATCAGACGACTCCTAAAGGACCTGGGTCTACTATGTTTGCAAATATGTGAAAACGTGTTTATATGAAGGAAAGGGTTACACACTCCATACTGTATTCATTAAGTCGTGAATTAGTAAGGATCTATGCTGGCCAAACACTGTATGATAACTTTTACTCGGAACGGACTGCACTAAATACTTAAGTAATATTTACCAATCTGGGCGGGTACGAAAGCATGGTTGGTGTTATCAGAAGTCAATTCATGATTTGTTCACGTTATCTAAATTAGTTTGATTACATACAGCGCAGTATGTCGGGGTGTTGCGAGGTTTCGGCCAGTAAAGGAGCGTAAAGGTGTGGTCTAGGATTGGCTGAGTAAAAATCCCAATAGTGGTTAAGATTCTCCAAGTACAGAGCCCCATATAGTGTTTAGTATTCTCCGAGTACAGAGCCCCATAGTGTTTAGGACTCTCCGAGTAAAGAGCCCCGATAGTATTTAGGACTCTTTTAGTAAAGAGCCCCCCGATAGTGTTTAGTATTTGCTGAGTAGAGAGACCCAGTACTATACAAAACTATGACGGACTCTACACAATAATACAACGATATAAATGCACTTTATTACGCACACTAGTAATAAAACTATACTCCGGTCGAAATGAAGTGTGTGCCTAGAAATTGAAATGTGGAACAGATTTATGAATCATTTCAAGAGTGGATGTGATAACCGACTGTGATTGAACTGCGACAACTGACTTGTGTTTCTGATGTTTTGTAGACGTCGACTTCGAAAGATGAGGAAGCGACTCGATACACTTGCAATCTTCGGCTGCCTAGTACTTGCCTCCATTTCCATTATATATTTCTCTGGAGTTGACAATCTACCGGGGACAAGGTCTACAATACCTACGAGTTTACGCAACATACGGAACTTTAGAGAAGTATCTTCTGTCACAAGAAGTAGACCTACATTTCAGGAAATATTTGGAAAGAACAATCGCGGAACCTTATTTTTCACGGCGTATAATGCGACATATCGTGAAATCTCAACTTTAAATAATGCCGATGCTTCTCTTGCTGAGAAACCAGGAACTAAGGAAAAGCCAAGGAGAAATAGAACTCTGACAAATGGAGTAGTATTGCCGGAAATAATTATCGGTAATAAATCAATGTGCGATCAGGTTGATATCCTTGTTTATGTTCAAAGTTCTGTCGGAAACTTCCTGAAAAGACGCAACATCCGACGAACATGGGCGGCAAGCAAGACATTTAAAACGATACGACTTAAAACCCTTTTCATTCTTGGGAAACCAGAAAGACTTGACGATCAAATAAAAATAAACAGTGAACAGATCCTACATGGAGATATTCTTGAAGCAAATTTCTCAGATAATGTTTATAATATCTCCATCAAAAGTGTGTTAGCTATGCACTGGATTAGTACATATTGTAAAGATGTCAAGTATATTATCAAAGTCGACGACGACGTGTTCTTAAATTCCTTTAAAGTCGTGGAACTCGTCTTGCCCAAGCTGAGTCACAATACTATCGCATGCCATTTGATCAAAGCCGGGACCAGCCCAATCGTTCGAGATAAAAATAACAAATGGTATATCCCTCCCGTTATCTTTCCGAATAAGACCCACTTACCTGAGTTTTGTTCGGGTTACGCAGTGTTTATGACTTCCCATCTCTTATTTGACCTGTACTCTCAAGTGGAGTCATCTCCTTTCATTCGTGTGGATGACGTGTATGTGTTTGGACAACTAACTCAATCTCTTGGAAACGTAAAGTTTTGGGATCTTAAAGCAAATTTCACTCTCAGTGAAGATAAAGGACTGGGTGCCTTTCGTTCTGGCCGCAAAGACATACTGGCTGTGAATATTAGAACCACGTCAGCTATGGAGGAGCTGTGGTCCTGGACGCTCATGAGCCTGTCTGGCTGGGCCAAAGAAAATTCAAAGGTGAATAGGGCATATTGATTACACTAATTAATACAAATTTTTCCAACAAAAAAGGTCGATTCAATTTATGTTCATATATACTATCGGACTTACTTCACTTAACCCTTTCCCTCATATAAACGTGTTTTCACGCATTTGCAAACAGTGAAGACCCAGATCAGACGGCTCCTATAGGAGCCGTCTGATCAGGGTCTACTCTGTTTGCTTATGGAATTTGATAGATCTGTGTCTTTAGTTTCTTAAATGGCTACATTGTAGCACCTTCCATACTTCATTACAACTATTTTATCCATGAATATTCGGTAGGTATTGAAAGTTGAGCTAAATATAGAGCAGGGAACGGGTTAAGTGATATCTGGCAACAGTATCCCCTTTTAGCCCTTTACTCCATGAATATTCATCTTAAAGATATTGACATCATGAATATTAATCCGATTAATTTCTAATGATGCATATGAACATAGGCCATATTTACCTTAGCAGACATTGTAGAATGAGATCTAAATCATTCCATATGCAAACAGAGCAGACCCTGATCAGGTAGCAAATAACGGAGCCGTCTGACGTAAGTCTACTCTGTTTGCAAAGGCATTAGAATGTGCATTTGCATGTATTACCTGTAGGAAAGGGTTAAGCGACTATTAATTATAGAAATCTGATTTTGGTCTACCCTGTTTGCAAAGGCATGATTATTGTCCATTTGTGGCAAAGGGTTAACATGACCTGATAGAGATCTGTCCATGTACTTACAAAGTACAGTAGAACCTGTCTTAAGCGACCATCAAAACAAGAGGGTTTAAGTATGGTCTGTGAGGCATGTGGTACCTTAATACGGGTCAAAGTAATGCAGAAAGCTCCTATAGCAGTTTTCTGCATTACGTTTTCCCTGTATTAAGCAACCACCTATCTTAAAAGATTCCTGTTTCCAATTAATAATAGGTTGCTTAAGACAGGTTCTATAGATCCAGATCCGACGGCTGCTGTAAGAACCGTCTGATCACGGTCTGCTGTTTGCATATGAAAATAAACATAGATCTGCCTCTGCAGTTTCTGCCACTACCAAAGCTTGCTGCGTTCATATGTCATTATTTAGATTGCATCGTTACACGAGTAAGTGCTTATACATGAATAATCATCATGTTTAGATAGACAGGTGTGGTAGACGAACGTGTGGTTTTGTTTCGTGTCTCTTTTCTTCGGGAGGGGGTTGGTATTGTTGTGTTGGTTTTATATTGCTTTTACGTTTTACGTAATATGAGATATGCATATCTTCATAAAAATGTGTGCTGTTGAATTGTCCTTCCACATTTATTCTACACAATGTGTTGTCAACATAAGGAATATACGGCGTGCATTTACATGTCAACATTTATCATGCAGAACAAAATAATGTCTGCCCAATGTCTGATTTGCTGAACTTTTTACTCACTTCAGTTTCTTGCTAGTCTTTAATAAACTACTTGCCGAGTATCGAACAGTTTGGATCCTGATTAGACGCGGACTTGCTCGGCGTCTTATATGGATCCCGGCTGTTTGCAGAAGCCTGTGAGGTGACGCTAAGCACGAGAAGGGTTAACTGGTTACCTGTAATTAATGAATGGTAGAGTCAGTGTGAAGTGTATAACGGACAAGAACTAACACAGTTATGGATGTGGATGTATGAAGCAAATCCATAACCGTTTGTGCTTAGTGTAGGGTGAAAGTCATGCAGCAAGCTTCTAGAGGAGCTTTCTGCATGCGTTTCACCCTGCATTAAGCTGCCACCTGTCTTATAGACCTGTATTGATACTATTTTAAATGTCCGATTCGGAAAGGTTTTACTGTAATTCCTCTCAGGGTCTTTGATGCTGTACGTCTGCAGTCTTTTATTTCAGTTAACCCCCCCCCCCCACCCCCACCCCCACCCCCCCATTAAGTTTTATGTAAGAAACCAATGGTATTGTGAATATTTATTAGCTGATTTTTTGTAAGGGGCGAATTAATTTGGGATATTTTGGTCATGGCAGAAACTGTAGAATCAGGCCTAAATAATACAGTAGAAAAACAGAGCAGACCCTGATCAGACTGTTCTGACAGGAGCCGTTTTATCTTGGTATAGTATCTACACTGTTTGCAAAGACGTGGAAATTATTTTCTGTCGGGTAAAGAGCGTGCCTTCTAATCAGGATCTGTACTGTTTGCTTATGTACCATAGCCAAACCTTCACGTGTTCATATACCTGAATAACAAATTATTCGAATTAATATCCGTGAAGTCATAAATTATTTTATCACATAATTTGCCGTGTGGAGTGCCGAAACAGAGTGCCGTAAATCACGGAAATGCATTAGTGAATTTTTATGCAAATGAGCGGTTTGAATCCGGCTTTACTGCGCTGTAAACAATGGCTAGAACAGCCGTCAGATATAGTCGTTTCACTTTCTATGGCACTTTTTAAGGGTTATGTGATAAAAAGAATATTTCATTCGTGTTCATTACAAATTGTTTTCATGAAAGTCGTTTACTATAATGAATATTACACTCGCTAAAGCGTAGAACAAGAAAATGAGCAACATTAGTCATCTGCAAACTTGTTCATATTATTCTTCATTTTTGTTTGAAACACAGTCACAGTAACACAGTCGTAGTTGAATCAGAGTTAACCCTTATTGTACGGGACACGAGTCACTAATGTCCTTTGCAAACAGTGTAGACCCCGATGAGAGGGTTCCTTGATGCCTCTCATCAGGGTCTGCACTGTTTGTCATTTTACACTGTTCTTTGGAAAAATCCCTAAATATTCACAATATTAAGCTTGACCTGTTTGAATTTTGGAATAGTCCATTTAGAAAAGGCAGCGCTGTAAGGGATAAAGTCTTTTCAACACTTAGTATTTTATTTCAAAATTAGTGTCGGCCATAGTGGATACTGATGGGGCTTCGAGCTACTCGTAGGCTCGTGAGGAACCAAACTGTGTGTATCGGTCATCCACAGCCTCGCCCTTAGAGCTATAAGGGTCAACCACTTTACTTCATAGATAGGCATGTTGACGCCCTATCAAACAGAACACACGAACAGGAGCCCCTGGTCACCTTAGCTCTGTTTTGCCAATTGAAACTCTTGTTTGATTCTACAGTTTCTGTTACGGCCAAAATCGCAATGCTCATAGGCCAGTATAAGCATAAAATAATAAATATTTACGATATCATTATTTCTTACATGAATATTCATAGAATAAAGAGTTAAGAAAGTATGGTGTTAAATACTATCAAACCTTTTCCTCATATAGATGCAGTTTCACGCATTTGCAAACAGAGTGGACTCAGATCAGACAGCTACTATAGGAGCCGTCTGATCAGGGTCTGTCCTGTTTGCTAGTGGAATTTAAGATATCTGTTTCTTTACTACCTAAAATGGCTGAAATTTCCCACCTTCCATATTTCACTATAATTATTCTGTCCATGAATTTTCAGTCGGTATTGAACTTTAAAATAAACATAAAACAGGGAAAGAGCTAAGAAGTCACCTGCCTAAGGGTACGTAAACTATTCTCTACTAGAATTCAGATTTAGAGGGGCTATACTGTATTCAATGCTACTGCAAACCAATACTACAAGATTATTGTTTGGACATATAGTTACCAAAGTCGCCGGTAGCCAGCTAAACCACAAGTGTAAGTTTGATCACACGTGTCAGTTGCGTGACAGTTTCGTATAGTATAATACTATACATAGTATTAGATACTACACGAAATAAATCCGTCACGCGCCTCTCACCTGTGAGTTTGATGTGTACTGATCTATCTATGTTTATTTCTCAGCTAAATCCTATCTTGTTTGCTACTCACTAGTATCGTCTCTCCTAGACGAGTTTAATGAGTAGTAGCAAGATGGGTTTGGGCGAGGAGATGGTTGTATTATTTCTTATTCATACAGCTCTTCTACAGTAGTAGCAAGATGGGTTTGGGCGAGGAGATGGTTTTATTATTTCTTATTCATACAGCTCTTCTACAGTTTAACCCTATACCCGACAGACGCGTCTTTTGATGCCGTTACAAACTAAGTTGAACCAGATCAAACGACTCATGTTCGTAAGAGCCGTGTGTTCAGGTGTTGTTCATTTTGCTTCTGAAATAATATCGATATGACTAACCAGTTTCTTCCATGGTCAAAACCCCACTGCGTCATAATGGAAATGAAAAAAAAAACTTGTTAATATTCACAATGTCATTATTTCGTACATAATATGAAGGGTTTAACCCTTAAAACGCTTAATTTTCGAATGGACTATTCCAAATTTCAACAGGGATTTTCTAATGTAAAATGTAACATGACAAACAGTGCAGACCCTGATGAGAAGAATCTCTCTTATCTGGGTCTACACTGTTTGCAAAGGGCACTAGTGTCCCGCACTGTGGGGGTTAATACATCCATGCTTGGCTATAAGGAAGTTTTACTGTATTGTGTACAACATTCCGGTTACTGGGTAATAATTCATTATCGCATTTTATCAGCTTATCGGCAATCCCCTAACCGTGCCTGCGAAACAATAGACCCCATATTTATCTGGGCTCTTGGGTGTATCCGGGTTTATCTGATATTACTCTACCCCGGAACTCAGGATAATGGGGCTCCTTATTTCTCCAATGAACTGTTATGAATGCTCACTAGAATCGTCCCACAGAAGATTCTTATGAGTAGTATCAGGATAGTGCTTGGTGGAGAAATGAAGTAAATGTTCTAGCTAAACGTTTAGTTTAACACTATATCTAAATTCCTGCCAATATTCCTATCACTAGTTTGCAAATATATACTTCAGCAATGAAGACCCTGGTCGGAGAGCACTCTTATCGATGTCTTCATTGTTGACTCCACATATTAAGTTCCTAATTACACGCACATACACGCGAGTGTACACGTACAATGTACGTATGCACGCGTGAACACACGTTTACACGCACGAATACTCATACCCACGCACGCACGCTGATCATGTGACGTATTGAAATATGGCGAATGTTTACCCTTTACTCCATAAATATGCCTATTTACGCCTTTTCAAACAGAGTAGACCCAGTTCAGACGGCTCCAGATCAGGGTCTGCTCTGTTTACTTGTAATAAAGATATGATTCTCCAGTTTCTACCATGGCTAGAAGTCATGTCTCCTTGTGCTATTATAAGAATTAATCTAACTAATATTCATGACGTCATTATTTATAACATAACTATTCATGAAGTAAAGTGTTAACACTTATCTAGTTGAACATTTAACGTTCACCCAGTCTGATCTGTTGCAGTGGTTATTTACTTCCCGTTCGTTCAGGCATTTCGGAAACTTAGGACCATTTGACAAAAAGCTTGAATTCAAATAACACGTCAAGTTACGTAGCCTCTCAGCTATTTACTAATACAGTAGAAGGTGGCTTAAGCGACCGTCAAAAGAGGTCTCATTATGGGTCTGTAAGGCAAGTGGTAGCTGTATACAGGTCAAACGTAATTCAGAAAGCTTTTGCTGCATTCATTTTGTTCCGCATTAAGCAACCACGTGTTTTATAAGACTCCTGTGTTCAATAAATGAATGATCGCTTTATACAGGTTCTACTGTACAGGCCAAGTGTCACTTAGCAAGATGTGTTAATTATCACAAGGAATGCTATTGTTCATTCCTTCTGACAAAAGCCAGGGCAGGTTTTTATCACATGCACTGTTTAGCAGAATATTTTAGCCGAAATCGTCTTCATCATCATTGCGGTCATCATCATCATTGCGGTCATCATCATCATCATCATTATCATCTTCATCGTTATCATCATCACCATCATTAGCATCATCACCATCATCTCATCATCATGCCGTCATCATCAATGTCATCACCATCATCATCATCAGCAGCAGCAACAACATTATTCAACATAATCAGAAAAATCATTGTTCATCATAAAAAAGAAAAACACAGCCAACATCATTAACATAATTGTCATCAATATTGTCCATCATCGAATTTATTTTCGCAGCGCCGTAAAATATAACTAAATATATACGCTGTTGGGAATGTCATTGTACAGTAATGCATATCTGCAATGACCGCTCGAAAGCAATCTACGCGTGACTCTGCATGTCAGTAAATCCGTGTATCGTCAGTATCAAAATTATTTGCAACTGCGTTAATGTTTTAACTCTTCTCTTGCTGAATTTAAAAACACATTTCTCCTTCTTTACCCATGTCCTGTTGTATAATTACATATTATCTTCACTGTGTACACGTATTTCGCTGTGCAGTCACTGTTGTGGAGTGCGCTGGTTGCACAATCAACTTGTAAATAGTGCAGACCCTGATGAGACAGCTCCTGCATGCAGGAGCTGTCTCATCTGGGTCTTCACTATTTACTGGTACGTATATTGACGTGAATAGCAAGCGAAGGGTTAAGCGAAAGTGGAGACGTAAGCAAAAGAAAATTGTGGCCCATATGCAGACGACAATAAATGGCCGCGAAACAGGTTAAGCAGCAACCTGCCTAAAATACAACTAGATCTACTTCTTTACTAAACGGTCTAGTTAGAGGAGTTTTACTGTATTACCGGTGTGTTATTTTACATCGCCATTTTTGTTTTTTGAAAATAGTATAAAGTTTATAACCTTAAACACACCCTGCGTGTGTAGTGATATTGCTTGTACAAAACGACTGGGTTCAGCTGATACCCCCGGTAATCTCGATTGAAAATCGTCATTTAATTCGGCCCACATCACAGAGAGGATCCGACTGACCATGACACAAACTAGTTGATACTGTGAATCAGGGCGTGGCATTTGGGAATATCGTCAATTTAATGGATGTACATTTTATATCCAAATGTGTAAATAATAGAGATACTGTTACAGTAGCGCCCCTGTATTGTAGTTTTAAATAAGTCTAGAAAGGTGGCTGCTTAATGCAGGGTGAACGTCATTGAGAAAGCTCATAGAGGAGCTTACAGTATGACATTCAAAATGCATTCAGCTACATGACACCTGTCTCCAAGACCGATGTTTAATCTAAATTTGAAGTGCGATTTAGAGTGGTTACTGTATATCTAAAAAACAATCTCCCATCTCTCTCTATACACAAAACTCAATAAAGCTACCGTATTTAATGAATAAACATGGTGCCTTTAAATATTTATTGCACATATATATACGAGATGTAATGCCTTCGAGTAGAACCAGGTAAGACAACTCAGGCGGTGCCATCAGGGCAGGGTCTGCTCTGTTTGGTAATGTTATACTTTAGATATGATTCTTCAGTTTATGTTATGGCAAAATGGTCTTCGTTTCTGCACCATTATACAGAATATCTTAATCATTAGTCATTATGTCATCAATATCAATTAACGGAAGGGTCCAACACCTGTAGTAGCTTAATTAATACAAATCGACTGTGATACAGACAGCTCCTTTGGGGGCATTTCTGCAGAACTGTGTCTACTATTAATTTGCCATCTCTCTTAACCCATTCCCTCATGTACTATTTTTAGACCCAACCTCTTTGAATAAACCTACCAAAAAGGAGTATTTACTAGAGAAAATGACACTTTTAGAGTTGTGTAGTTTTGAAACCACTGTGATAAATAGAGCATTTGCTCCTAGGAGCAAATGCTCTATTTATCACAATGGTTTCAAAAAGTGACGTTTACAGAGGCGCCAATATAATTATGTCAATATGAGGGAATGGTTTAAGACCAATATTCATTCCATTCCCACTTAAAATTGTTTAAAATTACATGACCTTATGAATAATCATTGACAGAAATCTATAACGAAACACGGACAGGAGATGTTTGTGAAAGAAGACAGCTGTAGAAACATATCAATGCCGTTAGCAAACAGAGCAGACCCTGATCAGTGTTAGAGCGGTCTGATCTGGGTCTTCAATGTTTTCAAAGGCGTCAAAGGGAATGGGCTAAATCTGTTGATTGTCGTTGTGGTGAGGGTTTGCTGTACACATAATTATGTTAAATCCCACTACGCTCTAGTTCTGAGTGAACGCGTCCATAATTATAATTTATGTTTTTTGACTCTAGCCAATTTACATTTTGAGATTTATTTCTGAAAAGATTGTATTTCGCCGACATACCTTGGCATAACTAATTTTTTTGAGCAAGCAGTGCAGATCCTGACCAGATGGTCCTCTTCTTTCGGTTTTTACTTTCCAAATGCGCCCCTTTTTAAAGACACCAATCATAAATAGGTTTACCCTCAGATGTTGGGCGCGACTTGGAATACCGCGGTATCTTTCGCAAACAGCTTCTGTCCAGGTGAGATGTCCATATTCACGGCACCTCATCATGGACCAGGCTGTTTGACACTCGGTCAATAATGAACGGATCAGATGTGAGCAAATATTGTTACATAGGTTTTAGCATATTTATTGCTGTTGGGGTGGGGTGGGGAGGGGGTCAACATGAGAATGGCTAACCCTCTCCTCCATAGGTATGCCCCTTTTACGCCTAGATCAAATGGCTCCTTTCAGAGTCCTGTGACCAGGGACTCTCATGTTTGTCCATGAAGTATTGATCTGATCCTACAGTTTCTGTTATGACTAAAAGCCCTGTATTTATAAATTATTTGCCTATGTAGAGTGTCAGCTTATAAGTATTCATGATGTAAAATATTCATGATTTCAAATATTCATGGGATAAAGTGTTTAACTGACAGCTAAATTACTTAATCAATATGACAGTGTTTTTTCTGGAGTTCTACACTGATGTAGGGAAAAGTCTTTGAAACTGTTTAGGTTCACAGGTAGCGGTATCGTACTAATTTTGTCTGCAGGTCTAGATTATGCGAATGACGCCACGGCCAAACTGTTCTTTGAAGCGTTGTAGTGTCACATGGTTACGGCATCTACCTGGTTTTGTCGAGGAGCTCTAGATTATGTGAATACAGTAAAACCGGGCGTTAAAATTTTGTATAAGTATCGGTCTTGGATATAGGTGGCACCATAATGCTGGGTGAACGTCATGCAAAAAAGAAGTTCTGTAGGAGTTTTCTGCATGACATACATCCTGCATTATGCAGCCACCTGCCATCTAAATTTTCCTCGCTAAAATTCTGGTTTAGAGGGGTTTTACTTTAGCGCTTTTAAAAAAAGTTATTTAACATTGTGGTGGCTCACAGGTAGCAGTGTCGAATTGAGTTTGTGATGTATACAATTGGAAATTCATACTATATTCTGCTTACGAATAATGATGGATATAAATTAGCAAATTTGCATAATAGCATGTGAACACAGAAACTCTTGGCCATGTAGAATAAACAAATATAGCCGTCCCTGGTGATCGAGATCCTACATGAGCTGTCTGATCTGTGTCTACTCTGTCAGTGCCCGTCTATCAGGTACAGACCCTGGTGAACCAGATCCTACATGAGCTGTCTGATCTGTGTCTACTCTGTCAGTGCCCGTCTATCAGGTACAGACCCTGGTGAACCAGATCCTACATGAGCTGTCTGATCTGTGTCTACTCTGTCAGTGCCCGTCTATCAGGTACAGACCCTGATGAGCCAGATCCTACATGATGTGTCTGATCTGTGTCTACTCTGTCAGTGCCCGTCTATCAGGTACATTAATATCTGACTTTCGACTGAACTCAAGATACACACGATGGAAATATCTATGTTAGACACATGTATACATATGTACCCGAGCACAAATCATATAGGAGCTTAAGGGAGCCACCTGCCCTTAATACCAACTAATTAACACAATTTAGTGGCGGTTATAGAGACGTTTTACTGTATATTATACCATAAACGAATAGAGCAGACCCTGATCCTATAGGATCCGTCTGATCTGGGTCTACTATATTTGCAAATGCTTGAAGATACTTTCTTATGACGGAAAGGGTTCAATCCCATTCTATCGTAACCCTGGTACTCTATATCCCAACATGCTATCATGAGAACCACAGGGAGCCATTTCGTGGATCTACATGGTCTGAAAAGTCAAAAAAATTGATTGGGTCGATTTCGTGTTATAGTATATAATATAACACTAATTCGACCCAATCAATATTTTTGACTTTTTAGACCATGTAGACCCACGAAATGGCCCCTGTTATGAGAACTATATCTATCTGAAAATACACCGTAAATTGGCATGGATTTTTTCCAAACCGCTGTATACGGATATTGTTTTAAATTCACCAGGGTCCATTTTACTTTTCTACAGATATGTGTAGATCCCTAGGTCATTTCGATGCCGCCACCTGTGTATTAGCTCGGATCTAGATGCATTCTTTATTGAGAAGGGGCACAAATAGGAAGGTGCGTACAGTAGAAAGGGTCTTAAGCGACCATCAAAAGTAGGTCTAATTATGGGTCTGTAAGGCAGGTAGTAACGCAGATCAAAAGACATCCGGAACACCTCTATAAGAGCATTCTGCATTTGCCCTGCATTAAATAACCAACTGTTTTAAGACACCTTTGTTCAAAATTCACGAATGGCCGCTTAGTACAGGTTCGACTGAATTCAAATCTTAAGCATAATCGTAATTTCTCCACCAAACACAGCGTTCAGAATACTGGGCTAGATGGAAAAATACAGATGCATTTTTTCAAACAAGTTTAACCATTTCATGTAATAAAAAATGACATCACGAATATTCATTAGCTGATTTTTTATAATGGCATTTATACACAGGCTATTTAGTATTGGTTGAAACTATGGGGTCATATCAGCTATAATTTCATAAGCAAACAGTAGACCCTAATCAGACCAATCAGACGACTCCTCGTCTGATCTGGGTATACTCTGTTTGCATAGTCGTGTAAAAGCGTGCGTTAGGGTTACGTTACGCGTTGAACCATTTCCTCCATAAATACGTCTTTCTACGCATTTGTAATTAGAGTTTGCTTATGATATAATATAGATATGGTTTATGATATAATATAGATATGGTTTATGATATAATATAGATATGGTTTATGATATAATATAGATATGGTTTATGATATAATATAGATATGGTTTATGATATAATATAGATATGGTTTTACAGTTTCTGCTATGACCAATACATCCTGGGTCCATGTGTTATTGTAACAATTTATCTAACTAACAGTCATGGTGCCATTATTTCTTACAAGAATATTCATGGAGTATGTTATTGTAGTGAGAAGTATTCAGACAGACAAGCTGGGGAAATAATGCAAACCCAGACCATGCCGATCCTCCACGAAAAGTTTGATTAGGGTCCACGCTATTTCTTACTATATCAGTATGATTTAAAGTTTTCAAAATAGTGTCAAATTGAATTACACAGCTTTACAAACTGATGGAGAGGAGAATGCGCGTGTCCGTGTAATTAGGACAATTAGGATAGTGTCTGGTATTATTACAGTAAGAATACTAATGAAGAGAAATGACCATGTGTGTACAGTGAATCCGCACTGGAGAGATTATTAGTACAGTAGAACCCCTCTAATGCGACCACTTAAAGAATAAGCACAGCTGCCTTTTATAAGCGGGTGGTTGCTTAATACAGGACAAAAGTAATTCAGAAAGCTCCTCTAGGAGCAACCTATGAGCTTTCTGCATTACTTTTGTCCTGCATTAAGCGACCACCTGCATCTAGCACCCATAATTGTACTTCTTTTAGGTGGTCGCATTAACGGGGGTTTGCTGTATTATTAATTACAATAGAACACGTCATAAGCGACCATCAAAAAGAGATCTAATAATGGGTTTGTCAAGCAGGTGATAGCTTAATGCAGGTCAAAAGTAATGCAGAAAGCTCTTACAGGAGCATTAAGCTACCACCTGCATATAAAGACCCCTATGTTCAATAAATGAATGGCCGTTAACATCTTTACTGGATAGAGACATTTTTGGATACTTTTTGAAAATAGATAAAAGACCTTGATATGTTGGTTTAAACGCTTGGCAGAGCTTGTGTTATTACTGTTAAGTTTTACCGGGGGAAAAACTCTGCTGCTGCTGCTGTGGTTGACAAAAACTCAAGTCTTAATTCTTCTTGACAACATTTAATTTCTAAAGTCTACACAATATTCAAGTTTACTTCTGTAAATCCCTTTCGTTCAACTGTCAACTTCTTTGCTTTCCAAAAAGGCCTAAAAGTGATCTAACATCAAAGTTCTCCCTCTTCTTAGTAACTAAATTTTGAATTTCCTCTCGTGAACAAAGGAACCCTGGTTTATTTAAGATGTTCAACAGACAAGGGCTACGTAGGCTAAACTGATTTGCTAAATCTTATCAAAGCTAGCTCCAAATATGGGGAGCAGCATGCTGAACTATAGCACCTCAACTGATCAGTGCCAGCGTCCCTTACTAGCCATTTGGGCTCAAGTAATTACAATTTATGGGACTACATGATGACAGGTCTCGGCTAAACCGATGACTGACAATCTCCACTAGCCCTCTGTTTAACATTTCCAGACATAACACCTCTCTCCTTTGTTCAATGGGTCAACCATATTGCAAACCTATGGTGACCAGAATTAAACACAATTCTTACATAAAGGCTCAAGAGTTGTCTAAACCCCTATGTAAAAAAACACAACATTACTGATAGTGTAAACCTCCGACTTTCAAGCCGCCACTCTCGCTAGAGGATATCCCTGTGTCTAATCATTAAGTGGTCATTGTACATGTATAGTATTTCTTCATAGTTTCTAAAACAAATACAGCCATTTGTATTTGAAGTAAACAATGCAGCAGACAACATATGTCCTAACAAAGAGTTAAGTGTGTGTGTGCGTGCGTGCACGTATGCATGCGTGTTTGTGTTGGGGGAGTTATTATGTTTTCGAATACATGTACAATTTGGCTGGCAGAAATTGGCAAATAAGCCATGCATTACAACAGCGTGAGACTATCCAGGAAGAAAACATTGAATTTAACTATTGTTCGAATTGTATCAGCTCGGCAACTTCCGCCAGTAAGAAAATGTACATGTACGTTATTTCCGCCAACATCAATTTAAGTCACTTAAGCGGCTTTTAAAGCTTTTGAAACACACAGCATATACAATAGAACCCCTCTAAACAGGAATTTCATTTAACCCTTTCCCTGTTCTATATTTAGTCCAAATGTCAATACCTACTGGATATTCATGGAGAAAATAGTTATAATCAAACATGAAAGGTGGAGCATTGTAGCCATTTTAGAAAGTGAAGACACAAATCTTTCGAATTCCACTATCAAACAGAGTAGACCCTGATCAGACCCTGATCTGGGTCTACTCTGTTTGCAAATGCGTGAAAAACACGTTCTTCTAAGGAAAAGGGTAAAAGAACAATTTAGGTCTTTTTAAGCAAGTGGCTGCTTAATGCAGGGTGCATTAGGATATTTTTGCACGACTTTCAACCTGCATTAAGCTGTCACTTGTCTGATAGAAAGGTTTTTATACTAATTATAGCGCCCTGTTTAGAAGGGTTTTATTGTATTCAAGTATTTCATTTGGTTCTCCTTGATGAGGATACATGTTGACAGTTAATAACTTTGTATGTGTGACGCATAGTTTAATAAACCAATAATGTGTCAAAATAATTAGTCAATATACAATAAAGGAGGTGGTCTATACGAATCTTATCACCGGGGTGGTCAATATTACGTCATCATTCGTATACAATAAGACCTCTCTGAATCGGACTTTAAAACTAGCATCAATGCCAATATTATACCCTGTGCTCCATAAATACGCCTTTCTATGCCTTTTTCAAACAGAGTAGACCCAGATCAGACGGCTCCTATAGGAGCCGTCTGATCAGGGTCTGCTCTGTTTGCTTATGATCTAATACATATATGATTCTACAGGTTCTGCCATGGTCAAACATTCCTGTGTCCATGTGCTACATGTATTATAGTAAATAAATGCAATTCATATTCAAGACCTCATTATATCTTACATGGATAGTCATTGAGGAAAGGATTAAAGGGTTAAGGCAAGTGACAGCTTTATGCATGGTACAAATTCCTGTCTGCATGACTTTAAGCAGCAACCAACCTTTAAAGATATTTCTCCCGTACTACATGGCCGTTTTAGAGAGGTGTTATTGTAATTAGTATTAGATATGATCGATGTTTCTTTATTAAATCAATCATATGTGGACATTTGTGGTACCTGAAATCGTAATCGTTCATTTTGACTAGTTTGTAACTATTTACTACCTTATTTCATTAGGTTAGCTCGTTTAAATTGACACTTGCAATATATCATTTTGCACTCGAGGATTCCTGAAGGATGGAGGATGAAAACTGTTTGACATTAAATGGTTAAGGGCACATACATACCGTGATCTTAGAACTCCTTCAGTTGCTCTCTGATCTAATCTGTGTGTCTATGTCACGGGGGTAAATGCGCACCCTTAACCCTTCGCTTGCTATTCGCGTTAATATACCTATCTGTAAATAGTGAAGACCCAGATGAGACAGCTCCTGCAGGAGCTGTCTCATCAGGGTCTGCACTATTTACAATTTGACTGTGCAACAAGTGCACTCCACAGCAGTGATTGCACAGCAAAATACTTGTACACAGTGAAGATATATGTAATTATACAACAGGGCATGGGTAAAGAAGGAGAAATGTTTTTTAAATTTCAGCAAGCGAAGGGTTAACATGTTTGTGTATTGTCTTTTTCAACTATCAACAGTAATACGGTAATACCTCTGTACACCAGAGTTCTAGTAGAGAAAAAAAGACACTTATAGGTAGGTGACTGCTTAATGTAGGATGACAGTCAAGCAGAATGCTCCTAGAGGAGTTTTCTGCATATATTTTATCATGCATTAAGCTGCCACCTGTCTTCAATACCGATATACATACAAAATTGAACGTCCTGTTTAGAGGGTTTTTACTGTACCTAGCTAATCTGAATTAATGACATTTTATTCTGCAATGTGAACGTCTTCATGATGCGCCAAATTGCTCTGGATGCAGACTGATTTAACGATAAATGATTGGCCAGTAACAGGCTTAAAGACCGTTTATTCAACAACTATTGTATTATCATATTATTTAACCCATTACCTCATAGGCTATTTTTAGATACAACCTCTTTGAATAAATCTACCAAAAAGGAGCATTAACTAGGGAAAAGGAAAATTTTAGAATTTTGAAACCATTGTGATAAATAGAGCATTTGCTCCTATAGGAGCAAATGCTCTATTTATCACAATGGTTTCACAAAGTGATTTTTGTCAATATGAGGGAATGGGTTAAGGGAAACCTACCCAGTTTTTGTTTGGGACTCATCGATGCTTTCATGTGGAGGAGGCCACAGCAAACCAACTATGTCCTGGCTGGAATAAGCTATGTTCTTGTCATTGATGGGTTCAGCAAATAGTGCAGACCCTGGCCAGGGGACTCCTTCCTCTGATCTGGGTCTACATTGTCCTTTTAAGGGATACTGGACACTAATATGTTAAACTCACGAGGATTTTAAACGACGGGTAGCGGTATCGAACTAGCCTTCCGATGTGTTTATACCTGTAGAAATTCATACCGGACCATTATTGTTTAAAGGAACTGTTTATTTAGTATGAAAGGGTATGCTTTGCCAACTGATTTTGAAGTACAAACTCCTCTATGAGTCCTCTGATCTGGGTCTACACTGTTTGCAAAATGCCAGTACAGTTGTTGCTGGTGTATTCTTAGGGTTAACATTTTGTTTAGTCAAATGTATCGCAATTTACAATATTGTTCAAATCCGACAGAAATATGCAGTCTTTTGCTGATACAGATCTTGGTGTTCTTGTGTTTTTGTTTTTCAGCGGCTAGCTGTCTATTTTCACTTTTGTTCTAGTTTTCCACCAATCAGAAACTATGTTGCATTGTAATTTGCATATGACCTACTAGTATTTTCTAGTAAACCGTATTTTCATTAGTTAATCCATTGACTGGCATACAGCCTTTTTATAATGCCTCTACACATGGCCAAACATAATGTAGGACGTTTCGGCCTAGGAAGTTTCGCCCCCGGATGTTTCGGCCCAGGACGTTTTGGCCTTCTTTTTATTCGGCATAGGGCGTTTCGGCAAAATTGAAAATTTGTATTAAAAAGCAAAAAAATGAATAATCAAAATCATTAAATAACTATCTATATGTTAAATATTGATATGTGGTCCATTTTTTTGTTTATACAGATCAGGATATTAGCTAAGCAGGTGACATATTTACACTTACCCAACCTTGGGTACAATGAGTGATAAAGAGGTGCTTTCAAATACTATAGTCACATTGTTTAGTCATTAAAACAGCCCCAGGCCACATAACACATTACTAATGATTTACTATCCCATTCAGTTGTGATTTTAGTCTTGGTCCAAACTGTTTGCCACTCACTTTATGCTTTTTGTTTTCAGTCAAAATATTGTTTAGTTCAACTTTTGGTGGATTCAAATACATGTACAATACTGTAGTCACATAGTTGTTTATTACCATGACCAGTAAAACAATATGAATTATTTATTACTTTGGTTATTATCAAAACTAGAGTATATAATACATAAACAATATTACTGAATAAAACTATATAGATCTATTATCCTCAAAAGGTGTGGACCAATTTTGACTATTCAATTTTTGGTGTGTCATACTTTATATCAGTTCCTATCCCATTATCGTACTTATCACCTCATGGTAATGATTGCTGAGCATTATTGCCAGTTTGCCAAAACCACTATTAAACTTTTAAACGTTTATTATCATTTTGCTATCAATTTAATACAACATTTGATCACATCCGCTTTGATGAACAGGTAGTTTGCCGAAACCACCATAATTCACAGGCAATGCTATAGGAAATAAAGAAGAAATGTTGTTTAGTATATTAGAGTAGTGGCATTAATAGTATTAATTACTATCCCCGACCACAGCACCAATTAAGGCTCTGGTTGTTCGCTCTCTGTGATATAAAGCTACTTGCTGAAGGCTATTGTTACGGCTCTATCACCTGGGACTTTGGATCGAGTAGCAGGTTGAGATTGCTAACTTTATATTGTTTTAAAAATACATGTGTATTCAGTTAATGGTGTCACTAATGATGATGCACACACGTCGATTAATGCGTTGATCCAGGCTATAGATAAATACCTTTCTTTAAGTAATTACAGCCTCTGCACAAACAAAAACTAAATTCTGTATGCTTTATTTAAAGTGTTTTCAATTAGTTATCTTCATATCAATATAAATATACATGCTTTCAAGTAAATTTTTATAATAGGTAAAATGAAGAACTAACTTCAGATAGTTTTAAAAAAAATACTTTGACATTGTACATTTTAATAGTGATTTGCTGATTTCCTATAAAAGTAACTTGATTTTTTCCATAATTGCTTATTCTTCTCAAGTCATTCCCATTGCATGCTTCTCTGCTAGTACAATAACAAGCAACCCTTCATAGATCTAGTTCCCTGTACGAACAGAATCTCCAAACATTGAAATTAAGTTGGCAGAGATTTAATATCATTATTGTTTTGTACATTATGTCAACATTTGAATGCCGCTGAATATCTTTTTAAAAGATATTTCTTGTTTGTTTTAGTTTTTGTTTTAAATTGGGGTGAAAACACAACGAAGCGTGCGTGACTCGTTTATAGTGTTTGCTTACCAAAAGGGACTATGTGCATTATATTTGTAAGATTTTTTAAATCCTGCTGTGAGTGAATACATAATATTATCTGCTCAGCTCTAGTTTTAGCCAGTTTAATTCACTTCCCAATTTGTTACTGAAACTACAGAACGAAAGTCAAATAGTCTGGATCCAAATAAGACGTCCAATTACAGACCTGTGTCTATACCAATATCCGGTTAATTTCAAATCCGCTGTCATGGTAGGCTGCTATGGTTACACCGTTGTCTCAGTTTGACTTTGGTACAAGAACACCCCCGATCACCTCTTGCCCCTTGAGTGTTAACCCTTTTCCTTCACATTAACGACATTTCACGCGTCTGCAAACAGAACACACCCAGACTAGTCGGCTTCTATATGAGCCGTCTGATCAGGGTCTGCTCTGTTTTGAATTGAATTAAATAGAGCTTTGGTTGCTAAAATGGCTACACTGTTCCACCGTGCTTATTTAATTATAACTATTTTGCCCATGAATGTTCAGTAGATATTGAACTTTGGAATACACATAGAACAGGGCAAAGGTTAAGAAACAAATACAGTAAAAAACCTCTAATGCGACCACCCAAAAGAGGTATAATTCTAGGTGGTAGAGGCAGGTGGTAGCTTAATGCAGGACAAAAGTAATGCAGAAAGCCTCTCTAGTACAGTAGAAACAACCATCAAAAACATGTCTAATTATTGGTCTGTAAGGCTTAATGTGTATGACCATAGTGCAGTAGAAACCATCAAAAAGAGGTCTAATTATGGGTCTGTATGACAGGTGGTACTGTAGCTTACTGTGCATGACAATACCACAGTAGAAACAACAACCGAATAGAAGTCTAATTATGGGTCTGTATGGCAGGTGGTACTGTAGCTTACTGTGCATGGCAATAGCACAGTAGAAACAACAACCGAATAGAAGTCTAATTATGGGTATGTATGGCAGGTGGTACTGCAGCTTACTGTGCATGGCAATAGCACAGTAGAAACAACAACCGAATAGAAGTCTAATTATGGGTCTGTATGGCAGGTGGTACTGTAGCTTACTGTGCATGGCAATAGCACAGTAGAAACAACAACCGAATAGAAGTCTAATTATGGGTCTGTATGGCAGGTGGTCGGTAGCTTACTGTGCATGGCAATACCACAGTAGAAACAACAACCGAATAGAAGTCTAATTATGGGTCTGTATGGCAGGTGGTACTGTAGCTTACTGTGCATGGCAATAGCACAGTAGAAACAACAACCGAATAGAAGTCTAATTATGGGTCTGTATGGCAGGTGGTACTGTAGCTTACTGTGCATGGCAATAGCACAGTAGAAACAACAACCGAAATGAAGTCTAAGTATGGGTCTGTATGGCAGGTGGTACTGTAGCTTACTGTGCATGGCAATAGCACAGTAGAAACAACAACCGAATAGAAGTCTAATTATGGGTCTGTATGGCAGGTGGTACTGTAGCTTACTGTGCATGGCAATGGCACAGTAGAAACAACAACCGAATAGAAGTCTAAGTATGGGTCTGTATGGCAGGTGGTACTGTAGCTTACTGTGCATGGCAATAGCACAGTAGAAA
This sequence comes from Azorinus chamasolen, assembly GCA_963576725.1. Classification (NCBI taxonomy): domain Eukaryota; kingdom Metazoa; phylum Mollusca; class Bivalvia; order Cardiida; family Solecurtidae; genus Azorinus; species Azorinus chamasolen. The sequence goes on from OY755242.1 coordinate 4,068,662, forward strand.
CAACAACCGAATAGAAGTCTTATTATGGGTCTGTATGGCAGGTGGTACTGTAGCTTACTGTGCATGGCAATAGCACAGTAGAAACAACAACCGAATAGAAGTCTAATTATGGGTCTGTATGGCAGGTGGTACTGTAGCTTACTGTGCATGGCAATAGCACAGTAGAAACAACAACCGAAATGAAGTCTAAGTATGGGTCTGTATGGCAGGTGGTACTGTAGCTTACTGTGCATGGCAATAGCACAGTAGAAACAACAACCGAATAGAAGTCTAAGTATGGGTCTGTATGGCAGGTGGTACTGTAGCTTACTGTGCATGGCAATAGCACAGTAGAAACAACAACCGAATAGAAGTCTAATTATGGGTCTGTATGGCAGGTGGTACTGTAGCTTACTGTGCATGGCAATAGCACAGTAGAAACAACAACCGAATAGAAGTCTAATTATGGGTCTGTATGGCAGGTGGTACTGTAGCTTACTGTGCATGGCAATAACACAGTAGAAACAACAACCGAATAGAAGTCTAAGTATGGGTCTGTATGGCAGGTGGTACTGTAGCTTACTGTGCATGGCAATAGCACAGTAGAAACAACAACCGAATAGAAGTCTAAGTATGGGTCTGTATGGCAAGTGGTACTGTAGCTTACTGTGCATGGCAATAGCACAGTAGAAACAACAACCGAATAGAAGTCTAAGTATGGGTCTGTATGGCAGGTGGTAGCCTACTTTGTATGGCCATAGTACAGTAGAAACAACAACCAAATAGAAATCTAATTATGGGTCTGTATGGCACTTGACAGCTTATGGCAGGTCAAAAGTAATGCATTAAACACCTGAAGGAGATTTCTGCATTAATTTTACCCTGCATTAAGCAACCATGTGTTTTTTAAGACACCTATGTTCAATAAATGAATGCCAATTTCTACTGTAATTCAGACATCTCCCCTAAGGATGCCTTTGTATCCCATTTGTCCTATATCCTTAGACCCTGAAACGTACACTTTATTGTAGTAACCTACGCAAGCAGCTTGAAACATTATCAGTCAAACGCCGCTTAACCCTTTCCCTCATATAAACGTGTTTTACGCATTTGCAAACAGAGTAGAACCAGATCAGACGGCTCCTAGAGGAGCCGTCTGATCAGGGTCTGCTCTGTTTGCTAATATAATTTGTTAAATCTGTTTCTTTGCTTTCTAAAATGTCAACAATGTTCCAATTTCCATATTTGTTATAACTGTTTGTTTTTTTTATAACTGTTTTGTTAATGAACATTCAGTAGGTATTGAAATTTGGAATAAACATAGAACAGGTAAATGGTTAACTTGGCGTCTGATCAAGACCCAAGTCGTTTAACAATCAGATAGTACTTAATCTGAAAAAGAAGTTAAAATTAATTTGAATAAATTATGAGCAGTGGACAAATATGGAGAACGAAAATCTTGCTGACGATGGTTGTCAGTCGTCCAAAGTTAATCTGCTTCTTTTTAAAACTCATTTGATCTTTAACCAGTAAACCAGTGGTCGCTCGAAACATGATAGTTTTGCGTGTGTAAAAGCAGTTGCGTCTATAAAACCCCAAAACTACCCACGATATATGTATCAAAGTGACATGCATTTTGTTGTAAATATTATTTACCTGTAAGATGCCACATGTGTACCAATGAAGCCATCTGTAAACGATTAAATGTACGAATTCTTTTTGTGAAATCTGAATGTTGATTTAACAGTGGTCTTGCTTTAACCTTCTCATACATAGTTCGATGAGACTGGTATTGGTATTTGCAAACAGCTTCAATCTAGATGAGACGTCGAGTTACTCGGCGTCTCATCTACTCGGCTTCTCATCTAGATCCGGACTGTTTGGCACTCAATCAGCTGTTTCTCAAGGGTCTGAGCGAAGTCTGTAAAATGTTGTGCAAATGATGCAGACATTGTTGTTTCAGCATGAGAGGATTAAGCACTGTTAAGTGTTAACCGATTAAGTCCACTGATTTCGATTTGACATGCCCGTGATGTTTTAATGACAATCAGTATAGATGATGATCGTGGATTCCTTCAGGGACCCTCTGATCTTTGTCCTTCTCTGTTTGATAATGCAGGTAGCTACTTTTCTACCTTAAACCTTTCCTTCATATAAAACACATTTTCACATTATTTGCAAACAGATTAGACCCAGATCAGACGGCTCCTATAGGAGCCGTCTGATCAGGGTCTGCTCTGTTTGTTAATAGAATTTGAAAGATATGTTTCTTTACTTATTAAAATGGCTATAATGTTCCACCTTACATATTTCATTATAACTATTATGTACATGAATATTCAGTAGGTGTTGAAATTTGGAATACACACAGAACAGGGGAACGGTTAAAGTGTTACAGTTTGGACACACAACGAACATTAACCCTTATTCTACCACAGAGACTAAACCCTTAAACGTATAGAGTTCATTCAGTATAACAGGCTTGAACTTGCTAGATGACGTTAAATGGATCCCAGACATTGATCAGATGGTTCATCCAGTTCTAAGCCCTCTGGTCTGGGTATATAGTGTTTGCAAATGACAGCACATGCAAGCGTGTGTCGCTAAGAGAGATTTTTAACCACAAAACGTTTGGCTTTGCTAATGTTGAAGTCATGGACATAGATATAATTGTCTTTAGTGAGAAAGACCCTCTATGCAGTCAAGTGATATTGTAAAGATATATCTGACAATGGGACTAATTAAGATAAGACCATTTGTCCACCTCTTCTGATTTTATCCCTTGACTGCTATAGCAATGTCTGCTTAATCTCTGATGCGTTATATGATTTACTCAGTTCCGATTCGTTCAAGCTTTTGAGAAATTATTGACCGAGTGTCAAACAGCTTGGATTCCCATTAGTTACTCGGCGTCTCATCTGGATTCATGCTGTTTGGAAATGACAGTCAGGTCGCGCTGAACAGGCAATGGGTTAAGTCTCCGCCCGCCAAGTAATTGCCGTCTGCAAATCTTGCCGTCTGCTTTAGTTTCTTAAATTTGATAGTTGTTCCATGTTTCCATTTCGAAGGCGGTGTCCAGTGTTTGGAAACAGTTTGGATCCTGATGAGACACCGACCTACTCGACGTCTCTTAGAGATCCGGACGTAAACAGGAACATTGTCACGAAGTCAAACATAAGCAGATACATAATAGAGTGACATTACACACCGTGACCTTGTTGCCGGGATGTTTCGTTTGCCGATTGATAACGGATACTAAGCTCGGATAATGAACAACGTCACCAACATATACGTGTATGTAAGGCATCAGTTAAAAAAAACATTTAACTTATACCTAAGTCTGGTGTTTAAACTCTCTACCTGTTGAATATTCATGTAAGCGATAATGACATCGTGAATATTTACAGTAAAAATCCTCTAAACCAGACGTTCAATTTAGTATATTGATATCGGCCTTGGAGACAGATGACAGCTTAATGCAGGGTGAAAGTCACCTGCATTAAGTAGCCATCTGACTAAAAGTATCTAAATGCTTCACAACTAGAATTCCGGTTTAGAATGTGTTTACTGTATTGGTCGAATTTGTACACATGGATATGTAGACCAGTAGGCTAAGACAAAGTCTGTCTATAGATTTCAATATTTATTTGTAAAACCTAAAACAGAGACAGATACATAAAATTAATACAAGTTAAATACACTAAACAATACAACGTAAACTTCAGTATTTCCAAACACGTGTTACGGCAGAACGCGACACGAAGAGCCATGCGCGACAAGTAATTATAAAAGTTCTGAAAGCATGTTTAACAACTCTTAACAATTATAAATTATTCATTTCTAAATACTCAAATACTCACCAGACACACTGGCAATCATATAACCTTTCTCTTTTTTACAAGAATGTATAGAAGTTAACGATATTATATCACATTATATTAACCCTTCTCTTGCTGAATTTTAAAATACATTTTTCCTTCTTTACCCATGCCTTGTTGTATAATTACATATATCTTCACTGTGTACAAGTATATCGCTGTGCAATCACTGCTCTGGAGTGCATTGGTTGCACAATCAACTTGTAAATAGTGCAGACCCTGATGAGACAGCTCCTGCAGGAGCTGTCTCATCTGGGTCTTCACTATTTACAGGTAGGTATATTGATGTGAACAGCAAGTGAAGGGTTATACTGTATGATAGTATATTATATACATGTAGATGTGGACTCGTGTCCTCTTCTAATGAGTACCAATTGACATGTGCCTAACGTGGGCTGATAAGGAGGGCTGGGATAGCAGTTCAGTTGTTATGGTCACTAATTCAAACAAATGCAATCCAATCCTTTTCAAATTTGTCAGCATGTATATTACCATAATGTCTCAGTCAACTTCGATAACCAGCAAGACTGACACAGCCACTCCAGAATTATCTCCCCTTACTTTATGACTTTCCGTGCATTTTTGCTAGAGGAGCCGTCTGATATGGATCTACCATGTTTGCAAATGCGTCAAAAAGTACATCTATGAAGGAAAGGGTTAAAAGGGTGTTGGGTTTGGGATTTGAACTAATACTGCATGCTCGAAATTGGTCAGTTTTGCACTTACCTCGTGTACCTCGTATGCCTTGTCTGTCGACAATAAGTTGATTACTTAAATATTTCGCCGCCACATGCGATTCCCTGAAACTCTGCGAAAACCTTTCGGATCCCGACGAGAGGCCGAGTAATTCGGCATCTCAGCAGGATCCAAACTGCTCACACTTTCTTTATGTGTTAGTAAGGAAATAAAAAACGCCACTGTGAACCCTGAAACAAATGATAACTAAAGCATATAAAATTTATTTGGCAACGAAAGGGTTAACCCTTTACTCCATGAATATTTATGTAAGAAATAAGGATGTAATGAATATTTATTAAAATAACTTGTTATGTAATATCACATGGGCTAGGGAGGTTTGGCAATGGCAGAAACTGTAGACTCATATCTATATTATATCATAATCAAACACAGCAGACCCTACTCAAGTGTCTCCAATAGGATCCGTCTGATCTGGTTATAATATGTTTGCAAACGAGTAAAGGGTTAACGCAATCCTTTTCAGCGTGGAAGTAATATAGTAAACCCCTCTATAATGCAACCACCTAAAAGAGGTATGATTCTGGGTAGTAGAGACATGTGGTAGCTTAATGCAGAACGAAGGTGAGGCAGGAACTTTCTGCATTACGTTTGTCCTGCATTAACCCTTTCCCTCATATTGACGACTTTTGACGACTCTGTAAAAGCCACTTTGTGAAACTATTGTGATAAATAGAACATTTGCTCCTATAGGAGCAAATGCTCTATTTATCACAATGGTTTCAAACTACAAAATTCTAAAAAATTCCTTCTCTCTAATTAATGCTCCTTTTCGGTAGATTTATTCAAAGTGGTTAGATCTAAAAATAGCCTATGAGGGAATGGGTTAAGTAGCAACCTGCTTATAAAGACACTCATGTTTATTCATTAAGTGGTCGCATTAATGGAGTTCTATTGTACAATGTTACGTCATTGATTTTGAAAAGTTGTATCCAGTCCAACGTTCTTGTTTTTGTGTAGTTTCAGATAACAGTGTCGAAACCATGAGTGGAAAGGCAGCGAGAACGAGAACCTACGCCTGTCGTGTCCTGATGTCATGTCTGTTTGGTGAAGTGACGCTTATCAAACTACTTTGTGGCTTTGCAACAGTTTTCTTATTGTTCTCGGTGTTGAAAAACAATTCGCCGACAGTCTTGACTTCGTACCGAGGAATAAAATTGGAGATGAAAGATATCGATAAAGATGCAATAGATACTATTCTCATTGAAAATACTAACGGTAATTACTACATAGCTTTTGAAATTCCAAAAGGATCATCGGTGTTTGAAAGAATTAAAGATGGCGTCGCATCCAAGAAGCTAAACAACAAAACAAATTTTGAAACAAACACACAACCAGGAACTACTACAAGACAGCTCGTTTCTGAATCTAAACCGGACGTGAAATTGACTGGTAAAGCAATAAATTTCTATCCGACTGCTACGCCAGTTTATCCTTTATCTGTGTACGAAAACGCTTACAACATTAACAACAAGCGCATCTGCGACACAGGAACGAATCTCACGTTCTTAGTACTAGTTCATTCGGCAACAGGTCATTTCTCTAGAAGAATCTCAATTCGTGAAACATGGGCGAACAAAAAACTCTTCAAGAACCATGATATAAGAGTCGTGTTCTTACTTGGAAAACCGGAAAAGGATTCCACTCAAGTTTTGATCGAACACGAAAATTCCTTGTATGAGGATATTGTACAAGGAAACTTTATTGACACATATCATAATTTGACTCACAAAGCTGTGTTAGGAGTTAGATGGGTTACGGAAAATTGTAGAAACACTAAAGCCATTGTTAAAGTAGACGACGATGTGTTCTTGAATATATTTCAGCTAATTAACAATACGGAACATCTTTATTCTTTAAAGTCTAGAGCCATATTCTGTGGGGTGCGACATGTGAACACTAGTACGGTAGAGAGGACAGGCAAATGGAAGGTGGATGATCTTTATTTCAAAAACATGACCTATTATCCAGTAAAGTACTGTAATGGCTTTTTTGCTCTGATGACGTCGGATATGTTTCCAGCCCTTTTTGAAGCAGCTAAGCAAACGCCATTTTTCTGGATCGATGACGTATACCTGTTCGGTCTTCTAACAGACAGAATAGGGGGAGTAACTTTTAATGGACTGTCAAATTTGAATCTTAACGAAAAGCGCGCCATCGAGTGTTTTGAGACAAGGGAGAGAAAATGTGATTTGCTTGTTGCTACAGCAAACTCAGAGGGTGTGATGGATAAGCTGTGGGGTAACGCTGTAGAACATTACAAAGAACTGGCTAAAAAATACTCGAAACACCAACTGGTCTAACATTCCTAATATTTAACCGCCCAAATTAATTTTCTGACAGAATAAAAATTCATCTCCATCAGTTTTCACAATTTATTTAATTGCATTTCTTCTCTGTAATATTTCAGTTACTAGAAAAGAAGTACAGAAGAAACCCCTCGTTAATAGTGATATGAATAAAAACCAGTGTCTTTAAAACCAGGACTCGAGGTTATAAAACATAAATTTGATTGAATCCGGGATCATTCTCACGCATCTGATTGGTCAGATTCTGAGCAATCCGGTTCGTGATAATGATCTAAGAAGTTTTATAACCTTGAACCAAGGGCGCTGATTAACACAAGGCGAAATTAATACAGACACTCCTACAGGGTGGGGGGGGGGGGGGTATGCATAACTTTCGTCCCGCGTTAAGTTATCAGCTTCCTTAACGACCCAATAGTATACCTCGCTTTGGTGGTTGCATCTTTTATTGTATATTATTTTGATTGTCCTTGGAAGTGTATTTTAATACTTCAATCGTTTTTATTTCTAATGGAGTAAGAGCCTGTTGTGACTGATGTTACCCAAGTAAATTCAGTTTGAAGTTCCCTCTACTTTGCTCATGTCTATGCCGTACTAATAAATTAGTAATAGCGCAGATGAAAGGTGATATTTCTTTGGTCATTATTCATTGCCTTGCGTGTCTTACATTTAATTCGATTTGTCTTTACGAATGTTAGGCATTAAACACAGGAACATACCAGCATTGCGGCGGTAACAGACTACCAAATGCATGTACTGTAGTACTGTATGTAGCCATTTAGTACACAGAGGCAGTGCCCTTTAAGTTTTGTTTGTTTGTGTTGATTTACGTCTGTTTCTGCTCATTATGTGCTAATTGGACGCCTCAGGGAGGCATATACGTACCAAGATTTACGGTGTTTGAATGACTGTGTGACAGAGTTCCGATTAACCGGTTAATCGCGGTTACTACTCCCGATTAATTCAGCACTATAATGCACTATAATGAACTTCAATATTATAATGAGTAAAATATGCTGTCAAAGCATTGCTGTTTGATGACGTTTGCAAGATGATGACGTAAATTTACAGGATGATGAGACTGTTCGCGTGACTATTATTGATGTGTGATGTCATAAATATGACTATTGAAGCTTTTTCTATTATGACGCACCATGAACATTAAACTTTCGTTTTCCAGATAGATGGTTTAGATTCTGTTAAGCTTATAATTTTATTACTTGAATTTCAAAATAAATACAATGTAAGCAAAAAATGGCTCTTTGAAAATTTTGGCTTTCAAATATTTTATACGCACATGCGTATTGTGCGTTATGGGCGTTACGCCCTTGTGCAGTGCGTTGCAATATAATAGGGGTCATAACCTTTCTTCTTAAAGGTTATAATGCGTTTCATAATAATTCATGAAACTGGATGTGACCCCGAATTTTTGTAGATAACATTCCCGTAAAATTCTGGTTGAGAAATGCCTTGTTGCAGTAACGTCCGTAGATTGCAATTATATTTCCTAATGAGTGGTTGTTGAATTCCTGAATCAAGGAAAAGGATAGGTACCTCACTGGACGTTGAAATCTTTGTATGCTTAAACCACAACATAAACTAGACCGAAGCAACTGTACTTTAAGTGAGCAATTTTTCGCGCTTACTATGCTTCAAACACAACTTTCAAATATTGCAGATAAATAATAAGTCATTTTGATTTGTGTTCACTGTAAACTGGTGGAATAATTCTGAAAACTTTCGTCTGATGTTGGGCTTTTCCAAATTGTCCCATGGTCAAGACTTAAGTTCTTCAGAGTGTAATGTTGATGTGTGGCTGATGGTTTCATTGAAGTACATGTAAGAGTCAGGCAGGAAACATGTCATTTTCAGGTTTTCGAATATAGCTAATATATAAAAAAGATTGTGACGGATAAAGATACACAGTGCATGCTGTATTGAAACATTAATGTAGGTGAACAAATATTCTGAAAATGGCTGATCCCTCGAAAGCAAAAGTAGAAATGCAAAAAGGGAAAATTGCAGACTTGGTTTTATTGAGTCTGTTCATGAGTAGTAATTAAAAGTGCAACACTACTCACGCCCCCTAGCACCGGCTTAAGCAGTATTCAATTTTCGAAACTAATAACATGAAAACTAATCCCGAAGGACCAGAAAATATAACAACACTGAGAATGAAGCACGGGCGACTTTTTACGGCCGCTACACAAGCATTTAACACCTGCTGTTGTGAAGTACATATATTCTGAAAATGGGTGATCCCTCGAAAGCAAAAGTAGAAATGCAAAAAGGGAAAATTGCAGACTCGGTTTTATTGAGTCTGTTCATGAGCAGTAATTAAAAGTGCAACACTACTCATGTCCCCTAGCACCGGCTTAAGCAGTATTCAATTTTCGAAACTAATAACATGAAAACTAATGATCCCGAAGGACCAGAAAATATAACACTGAGAATGAAGTACGGGGCGACTTTTTACGGCCGCCACACAAGCACTTAACACCTGCTGTTGTGAAGTACATATATTCTGAAAATGGGTGATCCCTCGAAAGCAAAAGTAGAAATGCAAAAAGGGAAAATTGCAGACTCGGTTTTATTAAATCTGTTCATGAGTAGTAATTAAAAGTGCAACACTACTCACGCCCCCTAGCACCGGCTTAAGCAGTATTCAACTTTCGAAACTAATAACATGAAAACTAATGATCCCGAAGGACCAGAAAATATAACTGCACTGAAGTTTGCAAATCGTATTTCTGAGATTATGCGAACACATTTGATTTCAAAGTGACACGGTAAGTCATTGATCTCGCTTAATTTGAACACAGCCCAGTTCTGTCGTGTGTCTACAATCCGTACAGTAACAAATGACATAATCTCTACAATTCGTACATACGATTGCTACGAACCGTACAGCGAATAACTTTTGAGAAGATCTGTTTCATCACCATAAACGAAACACTGAATCAAATTTGATATGTTTAAGGACGTTTTGCCAACAATAGGGGTTACGATGAATGGATATATGAATAATTTACAATGTATATTTGCTCAGTTAAATATTAACAACTTCTCATTTACTTCGATTGCCATGGTGATCACGCACATTTTCAACATGTATATTAAATAATAATAATATACGCAACAGAGTATGAGCATAATATTATGAAGATAATATACGTATCTGTCACTAATGCTTCTAGTCGATTTATTAAAGAGAAATATGGGATTATCCCATGCTTAAAGAATTAACACTCCATTTTCCTCGATTCGCTAATCGCAACACAGGAAGTTCGTACACCACCGTCCGACCGGTTTGAGATTAAATACCATTCACCATTGATAAATATATCGACAAGACTGTAGCTCAGATGGATATGTCGTGTCTCCCGTGCATTTTATTAAGTACAATGTACTGGCGAATATTGATATAATTATACTGCGTCACCTCACTTTAATTTATTCTTGCATAAAAGTCAACGTCAGGTGAATTGTGTTGGACTATATCAACATGAGTTAAGCAACGTAGGCAGAAGGGTGACTAGAAGACTATTTCTTTCAAATATTGTTAGTCCTGGCCACTGGTTTTAGAAACAAACTATACTGAAATATCTATTTTGGTTTCTACGACAACCAAGGTTGAACAAATTAGTTGAGTATTTTTGTCAGACCATGATACTAATATTATTTATGTACGGTTTGGTTACACTCTGCCTTATGAATTTTGAGGAAATGCCGTTTAAAGCACGATCGGACTACATCCGGAAACTACAAAAAAAGTGTAACCGGGTAGAGATTGCGGTGAAACAGTTGATAGGCGTAGACTGTGTGGCATGATAGCGCAGTCGGTAGAGTATTTGCATGGTAAACCAAAGCCAAAAGCACTGAGTTCGAGTCTCAGTCGAGTCAATACCTTTTCACCATGTTACAGAAGTAAATATGTTAAATCCCGGCTTTAAAACAGATTCATCTACAGCTAACGTGATTTGAAAACAAAATTTCATTCTCGTTATGATGTCCCCTTTGTTAACGGGATTTGAAATTTATTTTCATTTCTCGTATTTTGTCATTGTACGTGTGTCTACATTACTGGAAGAAAATATCAAATGCGCAAAACTCGGTTCGGCTATTTTCCAGTGTCTAAACAGTATACCTCGAAAAGATAATGAAAATGCATTTCACAATTGGATAAAAAGACTGAAACTTTGTGTATAACATGATGGCGAATATTTTGAAGTACTGAGATATTTATTTTGCAATTGTTTGTCAAGCGTCTCGGGAACTTTACTCAGTTGCATTCATATTTGAACACCCCTCGTATATATATATATATATATATATATATATATATATATATATATATATATATATATATATATATATATATATATATATATAGCTGAGTGCCACTTTATCTTTGTGAATCAGTAATCAGGCCAGAAGTATTTACATTACAGTCTAATGAAGTATTTGATTTCATCACCTTTTACAGCATTTTCAACAGTGGTGTTGGCCAACAGTATGCCTGAGAAGGGAGGTCACTATCACTGCCGCCACAGTGCATTTTTATTACCTCCCTTGAAAATTGCTTTAGTAGGTCTTGAAGTTTTTCATTTTACACCACAGTTATCAAATATTATTTCAGTATTTAGTAAAGGGGAAGTCCCTACATCTGATGCGTTTCACAAAAACCCTAAAATATACAAAACGCATGTGTTTATATGCTAAAAGTAGTTTATTGCAACAAAACCCATCCAATTACCGTTTATAATGACAAAACATCCATGTAAACAATGGAGGGATCGGGTGATCATCGGCGAAAGGCGGAAAATTTGAACAGAAAAGGCCGATAATATTGCAATGTAGAACAAAATTATAAGTATTGATGAAATTGGTTTATTTGTATCACAGGGGCATTTTCGATATAAGTTAAAATTGGCAACCATCATAATAAATACCAAGTTTTATGATATTATTGAAAATATGCGTTGATTGTAGGGACTTCCTCTTTAACCTGTCCTTATCATGGAAAGATTTTATTGGGCTTATGTTAGCCCGACATTGTTACCCCGCAGATTTCTACTGATAGTTAGCCGGTGGCATTGGGTGAATTTTAAAAACAAACGTAGATACATTTATATTCAAAACAAAACAGCACACCCTGAAAATAAGTTAATATTTATTCAAAGCATAATGGAACTCGCCATACGTATACCATCCAATCGACATACTAAACCTTTGCTGATATTCTTGCATCTAGCCGATATCGACCCAATGTGGTAATGTTTCCTGGATTGTAGCTCAATGCAGGACAAACATATACTTCAGAACGATTCCATGGGAAATTTCTGCATAAATTTTGCCTTACATTAAGCATCCATCTGTTGCTTAGACTAGACTCTTATGTGTGATCCACAATGTCAGATTGCATCAGCCTGGTGCTGTCAGAAGTGCATGTTGTTTGCAAATCTTATCACAGAGTGGCCCCATAGCGAGTTAAAGATAAACTGAAGTACACCGTTGTGTCTCAATGATTGTAATAAATCACAGTCATCGTCCTCCTGTAGCTTTTAACCCTTTAAATGCGGGAAAATAGGTGTATTGTCATCTGAAAACAGTACAAAGATGTAAGAAACGAATGTTACTTGAAAACAGAGTGGAATAAGATTTAAACTAGGTTTCCACTGCCGATCAGATCAGGCCCGATCAAATGACCGCGGACTGGTCTGGCTCGCTCGGCAGGCGTGATCGGGGAGGTCTACATTGGTCGGCATCGCTTGGACTCCCTACCCGAATGCTGTGGACATGTAAAAAAAAATGGGTAGATATCGAGTAGCCATGTGCCCGAGAAGCGGTCGGGTATTGGTCGAGTAGAGGGTCAAGTTGATCGAGAGATAATCGTATAGAAATCTAGTGCGGTCGGGATGAAATCCTTTACCCGATCTCTATCCGATCAGCTCGACCTCTACTCGAGTAATACCCGATCGACCCAAGTACGACCGTGACGATCTGGTCGGGTAGAGATCGAGCAGAGGTCCAGTTGGTCGGGTAGAGATCGTGTATGGATTGTATCTGGGTCGAGATGATCGAGCAGAGATTGGAGTGGTTGGTGAGTTGACGTCGTGGAGGAGTCGTGAATGATGGCGAGGGGGTCGTGTATGATCGAGTAGAGGTCGAGAGCACGTGTACATGCCTTCGGTCGAGCTTGGTCGGGGAAGTTGGGTTATCGAGTTGATCTGATCGGCAGTGTGAACCTAGCTTAAAGGGCATCTGACCAGGGACTGCACTGATTGTCACTAAATATTCTTTCGTAAAGTAAGTACATGTATACCATATCATACTACATAGTGGATGGACTCATCATTAAACAAGGATAGATGATTTCACTTTGAAAATTCGGCATTCAACGAGTTTAACTCTATGCATCATTGTGCTTAGATTATGGTACATGTAATCTATACAAGTTTGACTTTAGATGTGACGTGATGCTGTCAGGATGTTCAGTGTTGACACTGACTATTGTTGTTATTGAAAAGAAGTTTGCACATTAAAATCTCGATAACTCGAACTCTAAGAAAAGTACCATTATCGGTCTTTAAGACAGGTGGAAGCTAAATGCAGGATGAATGTCATGTAGAAAGCTCCTCTAGGAGCGCTCTGCATGACCTTAACACTGCATTAAGCAGCCATCTTCTTATAAATTTCTCAGTTCCTCTTTACTAAAATATCGATATAACGAGGTTTAACTGTACATCGAGAAGGTGTGGCAAATGACAATCTGTGCACACAGTATATTTTTACTAAGCTTGAAATAGATAACCATTCTCAGGCTAAGCATGATCTGGTTGGTATTTGCAAACAGTTTGGATCCTGATGAGACGCCGAGTAACTCGGCGTCTCATCAGGATCCAAGCTGTTTGCCAATCTGTTAATTGTTACCGAATAAGATGTAAGTGAAAACAATGTAAAAGATCGGGATTTGTATTGTCGGCATGAGCAGGGCTATCTCTTATCATGCTAAGAGCGGCGTGAATGGCGTTTACAAACAGCTTGAGTTCAGATGAGAGCTTTCATCAGCATTCAAGTTGTTTGCCACTAGGTAAAATACTCTCCGAACAAGTGGGATATGATGGTCGTATATCGCTCGACTGAGTCAATATGCCATATGAGGAGGTGTGTGTATAAGAACCATGTCACTAAATGTCAGTGTGGTGTGTTCAATCTTGAACTCATTTTCTGCCACACTTTGAATCCGGTTTGACACCGGAATTCCATGAATCTGACTCATCGTTTCAATTAGGAAATAAACACCCACGATCGCAATACACCATTACAATAAAATCGATAATATCTTAGCTATCTATTCCATAGCTACGCCTTTTTACGTCTTTGCAAAACGAGTAGACGCAGATCCTGCAGGAGCTGTCTTGTCATGGTTTGCTCTGTTTGCTTATGACAAAAAATATAAAGAAACCATTGTACTGGTTCTGGTACAACCCAAAGGTAACTTGTTTAGATACCATAATAAAACTAAACATAATGAATATTCATAAAGGGCTAGATTATTGCACAATTATTTATGAAGTTAATGTTTAATCCTTTCCCTCATATAAACGTGTTTTCACGCATTTGCAAACAGAGTAGACCCAGATCAGACGGCTCCTAGAGGAGCCGTCTGATCAGGGTCTACTCTGTTTGCTAATAGAATTTGACAGATATGTTTCTTTGCTTTCTAACATGGCCAAAGGCTCAAATCTGACCAATCAAAAACTTGAGAACGAACTCGCGCTCATTTAGTTTAAGTTATTTGGCCTCTGGACATTTGAATATGGTAATCAAATACACCTTCATTCTGCTTGGCCCTATTTGAGTCTTAAGTGTAAACAACTTGGATCTAGATGCGGCGCCGAGTACCTCGGCACCTCATCTGGATCCAAGTTGTTTGGTATTAAGTCAATAGTATCTCAAAAGTCTATGTCGTGCAATAAATTATGAAAATCTCATCTAATCGGAACAAGTCAGATCTTCACTACATCAAATGTTGAGCAGACTACTAGTATATGTATTATACATTGGGGAAGAATTAACACATTATTGACAATCACGAGACTCCACAAATAGTTGCTTACAAAACGGTGTGTTCTTAAGCTGGTAATATAACTGGTCCTTTGATAATATTAAAATCTCCAGTTTCAAATGTTTGTACATTTAAAAAAATGCCACCAGCTTCAGCACGATCTATACTTTGATTAAACCCATTCTCTCCTTCTGTTTGCAGCACCTCTGTAGAGTTCATTCGTTTGACACAATTGTGATAAATACAGTATTTGCACCATAAGAGCAAACGCTCTATTTCTGACAATGGTTTAAAAACTACAAAATTCTAAAATTCTTCTTTTCTGTAGTTAACGTTCCCTTTTAGTTCAGATTAGATTAGGTCAAAGGGGTTGGAGCTAAGTGGCCACAATTTTAATTCTTTGCGCCAAAAAGTTTTCCCTCTGCAAACACAATCATCTGTTTTAAGTTTCAAAGTGGTGTTTCGTCCAAATATTTCTCAAAACATAACTGGAGAATCAAACAGTTTGGATCCTGAAGAGACAACGAGTTACCGTGTTACATGGGTCCAAACTGTATGCTTTATCGCACAATGCACCTAGCCCTACTATGAGTCGCTTTCCGGGAACCATGGTGGTGAAACAGTAAAGTGAAAAAGGTAAAGTACCTAGTTATAGTCTACTTTCAGTCCGAAGGACCGCTCAGCCGACTGTATATTTACTTCCCTGGCCATTAAGTCATTCGCCTACAATATTGTGCACTGCTAACATAAAAAAAAATATTATGGCGAAATCATGTAGCCGCAAAAACGGCTAGTGATATTCTCACAGGTACCCACTTTAACCCCTGGGTGGAGAGGAGGTGCGGGTGGGAGACACTGAAAAGCGTCTCTGAAATTTCCGGGAGGGACCGGGATTTGAACCCGGACCTCCGGATTTGTAGTCAAGCGCGTTACCACTAGACCACCGCACAGAAAATAGGATCACTTAACAATTTACTTATTGAATAATCATGGTTCATGCTTATAAAGCTTTTAGTTGAGTCTTAGATTCGTTCTCAAGCTTTTGATTGGTCAGATTTCAGTTCTCAAGCTTTTGATTGGTCAGATTTGAGCCAGAGGCTAAAATCTGACCAATCAAAAACTTGAGAATGAACTCAGACTCACTAAACGTTTTATAAGCATGGACCCTGATCTGATATAATGACATCGTGAATACTATAGTTAGCTGGTATTTGTTATAATGACATGACTACTGTAATGCCAATTTTGCCATTGCAGAAACTATATTGGAACTTCGATATCTCGAACATCGGATAACTCACTAACAGGCTGGTTATTCCGACATTTATAATACAGAATTGTTCTAAAATATATCACTGCGCATATCTAGAAACATATATGACAGCTTAATGCGGGCCTAAAGTAGTGCTGAAAGCTGCTACAGGCGTTTTCAGCATTACTTTAGACCTACATTAAGCTGTGAACTTGAGACATTATCCAGATTAGAAAAGGGATAACTCGAACTTCTGTTATCTCGAAGTAATTTGCATAGTCCATTGAAGTTCGAGATATCGAAGTTCAACTGTATAAATCAGACTTATATTAGGTCAAATGCAAACATAGTAGAAACGTTCTTCAACCCCTGACAGAAACACGTTTTACCTCATTTGCGAACACAGTAGACCAAGATCAGACGACGATTCGTCCGATCAGAGTATGTTTTGTTTGCATATCGAGGGCTTGGTGCAAAACTATTCTAACTCCTTCACTAAAGTGAAGGAGTTAGAATAGTTTTCCACCAAGCCCTCGATATGGAATTATAGTGATATGATTCTACAGTCTCCGCCATTGCGAAAACTCCATGTGTTCACGTGCATTTATAAAACAAAGCTAAGTGTTATTTAAATTGCTATTGTTATTATTTCTGTTATAGTTATTAACTAATGCTGCCTGGTAAGCATAAAGGAGACTTATTGTCGGGTGTAATTGCAGCAAACGCAGTGCACGTGTCCATTTATACTGAATGTCCACAGTAAAAACGCGATTATTCAAACACCCAAATACGTGTCATGATTAACACAGGTGGTGGCTTAATGCAGGGTGAAAGTCAAACACAAAGTTCCTCTAGGGGCTTTCTTCATGACTTTTACACTGCATTAAGCAGCCGCCTGCCTTAAGGGGCACACATTTGTCATTACTAAACTTTCGAAGTATCGAGTTTTTACTGTATTGGAGAAAAGGTGCAACAAAACAATTCGACGTTCAAGTAGAAATCGAGGGCATACAGTCGAAGCTGTACTAAGCGGCCATTCGTTTCTTGAAAATGGGTGTCTAAAGAAGCAGGTGGTTGATTAATGCAGTGCAAAAGTAATACAGGAAGATCTTAAAGGGTTTAAGGGCGTACCTATGGGGTTATGGGATAACATGTAGATTTCAGTTTGCATTGTAACAGTGTAGCATGTATTTGTTGAAATTGGGAGAAAAAAACAAACTGGAACACACCTCTAAATAATTCAGCGTACCAAAATGAATCTCTTAATTATAAAACTGTTGAGTGTGCGTGCAGCACATTAAAACCATAAAATCCGCTTTAATCTTGATAAAAGCGGATCTCATAACGATATCAAATGGCCATCATTCCTTGTAATAAATATTTAAAAGACCCAACACACCACTTCTTTGTTCAGGTAGATATCGAGGACATACAGTATAATGTTAGGTGACAATTTGCACGCATGGAATGTAATACATAGCAACAGCTCCGATATTCATTCACGTGTATCTGATTGATCAGAGTATGCGCTTGAATGGTACATGTATCAGAATAAAGCAAAAACATGTTGTATTACCCCGGGTCCGGCCTGGGTGTTTTGCCTTTGGCAAAATGCTTGCTCTTGTGGATGAATTCACATGTCTTTGCCATACCGAAATCTTACCGTACCTACCTGTTATGCAATAAACACTCGCAAATCGGAACACTTTAACCCTTTCCTCCATGAATATTCATGTAAGAAACAATGACATCATGGATATTAATTATATTAATTTGTTATAATAGTACATGAACACAGGAAGATTCAGCCATGTCAAATACTGTAGAATTATATCTAGTATTTCATAAGCAAGCAGATAGGAGCCTCTTATTTGGGTCTATTATGTTTGCAAATGCGTAGAATGGCGTATTTATGGAGTAAAGGGTTAATCAGTATCTTAAGACAAATGACAAGTTAACCCTTTACCTTCATATTAAAACCTTTTCAAGATTTTGCAAACAGAATATACCCAGAATATATCTGACCAGTGTCTGCTCTGTTTGCTTATGGCATTTTATACAACTCCCACCATGGTAACAAAAACCTTTCCATGTTCCATTTCATTGATTCGGTTGATGAATATGACTGAGGTGATACAATCCTGAATTACAGTTCAACAGGGAAAGGGTTAATACAGGATGAAAGTCATGCAGAAGGCTCCCCTGCATTAATCAGTCACGTGCCTACGTGTTTTAATTTGTCTTTACTTACAGTTCGGATGAGCGAGGTTCGGATTAACGAGATTTCACTGTAGATGGGGAATGAGTCATTTGTTCACGCTTACTGACTGGTTATTAAGAAAAGGCGGTAGCTTAATGCAGGAAGAATGTCACGCAAATACTCGTCAGGGACTTCTCTCTATGACTTTTACTCTACATTAAGAAATCACGTGCCTAAAACGTTTCAACACTTAATAGCTGAAATATTGGTGATCTCTTGCTGTATTACTAAACACGTTTTGCGCCAAAACTTTGAGAAAACCTTTCAACGCTTGATCCAAAGTTAAAACAGATCAGATTTATCGTGAATATTTAGGGATTTCCTTAAGAAGTATGTAACCTGACAAACACTACAGACCCTTGTGTGAGAGCTCTTCTATGAACCCTCTCATCTGGGTCTACACTATTTGCAGAGGTCATTAATGGGTCGTTTTCCTCACTGAAATGATTAATACTTAGAGGGATACGAATATCAAAGACTTTCGCTGGTTTATGGTATGTTTCAGATCCACATGGAAATGTAACTGATATGCTTACAATGCTGAATTTTCAAACAGACATGTATCCCAAAATTCAAACAGGTCAAGCGTATGGTGAATATTTACGGATTGTTGCTAATGACAAGTGTAACATGATGCACAGTGCAATACCTGATGAGAGTGCTTCTCAGGAGTCCTCTCACCTGGATCTACACTGTTTGTAAAATATATTAGTGCCTCTTGTGTCACATTGTAAACGTTAACCATTCATGCCCACAGTGTCCCCGGGGACTTAGGCAAACAGTGTAGATCAAAATTAAAGGGCTCTAGAAGGAACCCTCTAACCAGAGTTTGTTTTATTGTTTGCTTTACATTTGTATCCATAGGTGAAATAAAAAACAAGAGGGCCATTAGGCCCTGAAGCGCTCACCTGAGATAACCCCAGGGGCGCGTCCATTTTTGACCACAAGAAATCATGTGTACAACCTTGGTGGAGAACCACAAGGCAAAGCAGTATGTCATTAATTAAAGGTCTAAGCCTTATAGTTCCAGAGAAAAAATTTTTTTTATATTTTTCCCATGAAAAACTGATAAGCCCTGAGGCAGGGTCAAGTTTCGCCGAGTGGTCAGGGTCGTAAGTTAAACATTCTTGACAGAGGACCACAAGCCGCAGCTACATATGTGTAGAGGACCATTAGATCATGTTACACACCAAATATCAATGGTCTAGGCCTTACACTTTCAGTAGATTTTGCAAGATTTTCCAATGAAAAACTGATAAGCCCTTGGGCGGGGACATTTTTGGCCCGGGTCCTAATTTGAACAATATTTGTAGCGATCATGCTACATACCAAATATCAAAGGTCTAGGCCTTACAGTTTCAGAGAAGAAGATTTTTAAAGATGTTCCTATGAAAAACTGATAAGCTCTTGGGCGGGGCCATTTTTGGCCCGGGGTCATAATTTGAACAACCCTTTGTAGAGGACCATAGGATCATTTTACATACCAAATATCAAAGGTCAAGGCCTTACAGTTTGAGAGAAGAAGAATTTTAAAGATTTTCCTATGAAAAACCGATAAGCCCTTGGGCGGGGCCATTTTTGGCCCGGGGTCATAATTTGAACAACCCTTTGTAGAGGACCATTAGATGATGCTACATACCAAATATCAAAGGTCTAGGTCTTACAGTTTCAGTGAAGAACATTTTCAAAGATTTTCCTATGAAAAGCTGATAAGCCCTTGGGCGGGGCCATTTTTGGCTCGGGCGTCATAATTTGAACAAACTTTGTAGAAGACCATTAGATCATGCTACATACCAAATAGCAAAGGTCTAGGCCTTACAGTTTCAGTGAAGAATATTTGTAAAGATGTTCCTATGAAAAACCGATAAGCCCTTGGGCGGGGCCATTTTTGGCCAGGGGTCATAATTTGAACATTCTTTGTAGAGGACCATTAGATCATGCTACATACCAAATATCAAAGGTCTAGGCCTTACAATTTCAGTGAAGAAGATTTTTAAAGATTTTCCTATGAAAAAACGATAAGCCCTTGGGCGGGGCCATTTTTGGCCCGGGGTCATAATTTGAACAATCTTTGTAGAGGACCATTAGATTATGCTACATACCAAATATCAAAGGTCTAGGCCTTACAGTTTCAGAGAAGAAGATTTTTAAAAAAATTCCTATGAAAAACTGATAAGCCCTTGGGCGGGGCCATTTTTGGCCTGGAGTCATAATTTGAACAAACTTTGTAGACGACTATAAGATCATGCTACATACTAAATATCAAAGGTCAAGGCTTTACAGTTTCAGAGAAGAAGAATTTTAAAGGTTTTCCTATGAAAAATTCCATATTACAATATATGGAAAAAATGACCACGCCCTCTGGCGGCCATGTTTTTTGCCGGATCAAAATTCTTTTAACAGCTTTTAAAGTCTATCAACTGAGAACTATTTTGGTGAAAACTATATTCAAATCGGACAAGGCATTCTGGAGAAGAAGATTTTTCTAGATAGTGAGTACAGTTGCCATGGCAACAAGACCGATGGTCCCACCCACTACCTTTCAACAACTTTTGAAGCACACACCCACAGTATGTATCTGACTAAGTTTGGTTACAATTGGGCTGTCGGTTTCAGAGAAGAAGTCGTTTGAAATTGTTGACAACAGACAGACGGACAGACTGACAGACGGACAGACGGACGCCGGACGCCGGACACAGGGGTATCACAATAGCTCACCTTGAGCACTTTGTGCTCTGGTGAGCTAAAAATATGAAACGCTCTATCAAAATGAAAAAAGAAAGATTCATTCAAAAGACATTTACATGATTATCTAGACGGATTTACACGAATCAGGGTCTGTAATGTTTGGTTTAAAAATATATATTCCACATGTAACATCGGCAAAAGAAATTGAATAATCCTTTCAAGTGAACGTAAATCGATACATTAATACTGTTTAACGTACGTGTTTCAGCAAGAGCAGGTGTCTGCAACTAATGGCATCTGCTTGGAATTTCAGAGTGGATTTTCCACCCGTGTCTTCTCTGAATCATTAGTAGTGTATCAAGCAGTCTGGATCCTGATGAGACGATGAGCTACACCGCATCTCATCTGGGTCCAAACTGGTTGCTATCCAGCCATCTGAGAATCGAGTTACAGTAAAACCTGTCTTAATTGGCCATTACAAAGAGTTCTAGTTATGGGTCAGTAAGGCAGGTGGTAGCTTAATGCAGGTCCAAAGTAATGTAGAAAGCTGTGCATGACTGGTTCCCTCTTTTAAACAACTAACCGCCTTTTTAAGACTCCAATGTTCAATAAATGAGTGGCCACTTCAGACAGGTTCTACTGTAATACCGTTGTGTTATAATGAATACTTCGATTACGCAATTAATCATTAAGCCAATTTGTAATAATGTTACATAAATATTTCCCACTAGTAGACGATGCGTCGCGTGCATGAACCATAACTCTCCGTTTACGTGTTACAGAATTATCTCCCTTTTTCTAAAATTCCCTTTACTGTGCATGTGGCGTTTTTGAATTGGAATGACAACCAGTGCTGACATTGATCAGACGGCTCCTAAAGCAGCTCTCTGATCTGGGTCTATACAGTTTGCAAATGACAGTAAACTCGTTTTCAGCATTCCTAGAGTCGTTTTTCGTTTTTCGCCAAAAAATTTAAATTCTGTATGAATAAAATAAGCATTGCATGGCATACGAAAACTGCCTAGGACAGAAACTCTAGAATTATATCTGTATCCTTTCATAAGCACACAGAGACAAACTCTGACCAGACGACCCCTACAGGAGCATTTGTTATCATCTATATAATTATGCACATAATAATTACCTGGGTGCTAATATTGATATGTTTCTGCGCACAAGAAGGGTAACAGATGTTCAAACTGCAAGCACATGTATTTCTGCCATTGTTTACAGCTATCAGCTGAGAATACAGTATAGTTCAGAGACCTTCTCAAAATACTATATTGCGGGAAGCGTTCAAGCTTGTATTACGCATAAACCGAACGCGACTTCAAACTTGAGAAAAGAAATTGAATTTTGATGACATATTTTAATATTATATAACGTCTTATCACAATCAAGTTAAGCTTGTATTTCCATCACAATTCTTTTGAAATCATTCTAATCAACGAACATCGATCGGTTTGATGTGCTTACTAGAACAACCAACACGTACAACAATTTTGAAACAAATTCATATACTTCAGCAGTTTTATTGAACACTTTTATGATATATTTACTTCACAACAGCAAGTGTTTCTTAATTGTGAGACTCAACAAAACCGAGTCATCCATTTCCTTTTTGCATTGCTACTTTTACTTTCGAATGATCTCCCACTTTCAGGATATAAAAATAAATTTAAAAGTCTCTTTATGACCGTTGTAACCTTTAGCACTCTACTGACAAACTGAGGTACATGTAAGTTACCAACCCCGTTAACCGGTTACGCATTTTGAAACCGGTTATATTAATCGCCATTTCGTAATCGGCAACAGTTAACCGGATAATCGTTACAGCATAAGTTCCTACACTGACAGCTCGAATTTCAGAACATTTAACTATGTGGAGATCTATTCGTAGAAAGTTAAACGGCGGCGAGTCTAAATCTTACTGTAAGTTACTGAAGAAGGGTTATGATCCTATTATATTGCAACACACTGCATGTTTGGTTATCGACCCTTTTACAGTCGGTAGCTACGCTTCCCTCTTTGCTTGCGCGATGACAGGCCGAGGGTAGTACTCCATGATGGTATACTCTTAAACTTGGATACAGGAGGAGCTTACCAGACTCATGTATTATTTTTTCCCTGTCGTGCCCTTAATGGCTTACCTGCAGGTGCTCTGACTTCAGCAAAGTCATTGAGTACACATTTGACAGTTTGTCACAGTTATTATGCTATGTTTTACATGTTGTCCTGTGTTCACCGTCATCTATGTTGTGGGTAAGTCCAGCGGGGATACCTTTATTTACAATATTTGTAAAGCTAGGGTGACTTTGAGAGAAGTGCGAGGTTAGGACGTCCGTAAACCGGTTTAAACCCCCAGTGGTGTTTTTGCTGCTGACCGTGCCAAGGCGGTACTCTCTTTGTCACCCTTCATTTTGTTTGCCTTGCGTCTTTGTGCTTGTGGTTTGTTCATGTTGTGGAACGTTTGTACCTGGTTCTTGTGTCTGTTTTGGTGTTTTCTGTGTTCATTTCGTGTGTGTCTGTGTGCGTTTGGGTGTGTGGTTGTGTGTGTGTGTGTGTGTCATGCTGTCTATCGGTGTTTTGGTGGTGGTTGCGTCTTGCATGTGGCTTTGCCTGCTTGACTTTACTACTTTTCCAATTAGATCCTACAGATCCAGATTAGGATATGCTTAAAAATAATGTAATTGTAAATCATCGCTTACAGGAGTAGATCAATTGATGTAGAAATTTAAACTTCAATAGTATTAGATCTATATGCGCAACCACTTTAAAAGAAAAAAGTATCTAGCCTAGATCTAATGATCTAGATCCAAATAAATCTAGTCGTCGTTATCTCAGGATCGGCAATGAAAAGAAATATTCGCAAAATACTAGGACAATCCACCATGTTCAAAGTCTTGAATAAGTGAGACGGAAGTGATAAAATATTCAATAGAAACATGAACAAATCATAGTTCCTCTACGACGACGAAATCGTCACCATGTGACGATTTTCAAAGCAAACTTCCAGTCACTCATGTCTCTTCTTCTCGTGCTTCTGAAAGGGTTTCAGGTTCTCTTGGAGCACGTTTTCTAGATATATGAACTCTCGATATCAAAAGCAGACTTAGGATGTCAGATTTCTTGACGTTGACGGTTCTCTGTACTTAGTACACGATTTGAACCACTAAGGGATTGGGTCGCCTCTCTATAGCTCATCACCGCCTGAAGAGACCTCCTGGGAGATCCATACAGTTATTTACACACTATTAAGTATTATCCAAACATCATATGGAATATTCTTTATTGTAACTTACAAATTTGTGGATGCTTTGTGGACGAGGTTGGATTGTGCATTCGAAGTGAATCTAGGCACCTAAATGTATTCTTTTCCGAAACATCCTGTGAATCTAGGCACTTAAATGTATTCATTTCCGAAACATCCTGACCTTCCTATGAAAAGGGGTATATGATAACAAGACTTTGTCCAAAATAGATCTAATTTCCAAGACATGCCACAGTCGAACATTTGACATCTAAAATTCTATATTTTCCCGGGGAGGTTCCCCGAAACCCCGCCGGCGGAAGGGAACACCCTCCCCACTTTCCCCCGCTCGGCACTTCGTGCCTCGATGTGCGTATAATTTTTAAAGCCCTGTCTAGGCCTATGCTGCATATTTGGTTATTAACCATTTTACAGTCGGTAGCTACGCTTCCCTCTTTGCCTGCGCGATGTCAGACCGAGGGTAGTACTCTATGATGGTATACTCTCAAACTCAGATACGGGATGAGCTTACCAGACTCATGCATTACCTTTTCCTTGTCGTGCCCTTAACGTCTGCCCTGCAGGTGCTCTGACTTCAGCAAAGTCGTTGAGTACATATTGGAAGAATTTTCACAGTTGTTACGCCGTGTTTTACATTTTGTCATGTGTTTACCGTCTTCTATGTTGTGGGTAAGTCCGGCGGGGATTACTTTATTTACACTACATGTATTTGTAAAGCTAGGGTGACTTTGAGATAAGTGTGAGGTTAGGACGTCCGTAAACCAGTTTAAACCCACAGTGGTGAATTTGCTACTGACCGTGCCAAGGCGATACTCTCTTTGTCACCCTTACCTGTGTTTGTCTTGTCTTTGTACTTGTGTTCATGTATGGAATGTTTATCTCTAGTACTTGTATGCTGTTAATGTTTTCTGTATTCATCTCGTTTATGTACGTATGTGCGTGCGTGCGGGGAGATTTTCGCAAATGTTGCGGAATCATCCGTCTCTTAATTAATCGGTCCTAGAAATGAGCATTTTGTCATATTTAAATACAGAACCCCTCTAATGTGACCACTGAATAAACATGGGTGTCTTTATAAGCAGACGGTTGCTTAATGCAGGACAAAAGTAATGCCGAAAACTCCTCTAGGTGTTTTCTGCATTACTTTTGTCCTTTATTAAGCCACCACATGCATCTAGCACCCAGAATTATACCTCTTTTAGGTGGTCGCATTAGATGGGGTTTACTGTAGATTTAATCACGCAGTGATGGTCGTAATATTTTCATACAATCACTTTGTATATAGAGTGGCTCAATCGATTAGGTCGAAGACAAGTAATCGTATTTTACCAAGCAGTCGCAGGTCAGGTGCTCGAGTCGCGTCAGCAACATATAATTTTAAATCCTTTAAATTTCACAAAATAAAGGTGGTTTTGACGAGATTTGAACTGATTTTTATAGTTATATTGTTATTTTTACAAAAGAAAATAGCAGTCAAATATTGATAAAACATATATGCATACTGAGGATTCGAACTCGCATTATTTAAATATTTTGTAAAAGTTAGCGATCCGCTTTGATTATTAATCAGTAGCACCACTACTGATTATAATCATTATACACATATTGATGGTAAACTTATAAATTTAAACAGTAATGTATAATGAAAAATGTCACGCGTTCTGCATCAATCTATTGAAATGGAATGATCCAAAGGTCATTACTCCGAGGTTGTGGTACATCTATAGTGCATCATTGGAGAGCTTACACATTCCTCTATACGATATATATACCTATTTCGTGCAAATCGCGGTTAAACGCGAGATATCGGCCTGGTCGCATTCATATTTGAACACCCCTCGTACTCCTTAACATTATTAATAAAATGCTCTTATTTAGATATACATTACATTGTACGGTTATCTGAATCTCCAATGGAGAAATGTGATTATTTTTATTTATTCCGTATGTTAATTATTAACGTATATG
The DNA here is from genome assembly GCA_963576725.1 of Azorinus chamasolen. Lineage (NCBI taxonomy): Eukaryota > Metazoa > Mollusca > Bivalvia > Cardiida > Solecurtidae > Azorinus > Azorinus chamasolen. Next base: position 4,095,091 of record OY755242.1, read on the forward strand.
ATTGTTAAATGCAGCAGCTTGTTTCCTGAAATGGATTTATTTAGCACATATACTGTAACACAGGGCAATAGAGCTAAACGAGGTCAATCTTTTACATCAAGTTGCAGGGTAACCTTTAACACGCCTAATTGTAACATATGCCGTTACAGGATGCACTCCTAACGAAACAACCAGAAAAACCGGTATAGATGAAAATATCTGACAATATTTATATTTCGATCAATCACAGTGAACCACTGTATTAAAATGGCAACCAACACTTTTAAAACACCTTTCTTAAAGTTCGGTGTATTCAAAACGTAACGATTTTAGCAGGTCAACACTCTTTTACTCCTTGAAACATTTAGGATTGAGTTCGGGGTACCCAAATACACCTACATATCAATTTTCAGCAAAACGAACAATGTCGGAATTTCGTTTAAGCAGAGCCCAGCAGTGGTTATCAGGGCAACCAATACTTTCGTCAAAACATCCACCAATTAATTTACAGTACCAAAATATCAAGATATATACCTTTCAGCAATTTAAGAAGAAGAAGAAAAGAAGAAGAAGAAACTGGGAAAGCAAAATATCACCTACGTTTTGGGATAGGATATTTGTTGTAGGCACATATGTATAAATACATATCGACTACTATTATTGCTTTCAATTGTCTAATTATAGAATGCATGCGTCATCTGTTTCGTCATTTAGATTTTGACGTCATCTAGAATGTTTAAAATTTATTCTGCAATAAACAGAAATGGGGGAAATGACGATCACTTTAATTTCAATACTTAAAGAATATATATAATAATTTTCGTTTCATAGATGTATGAAACAAACCGCCCAAACAGCACAACGACTACAAACAGCAAATGTACATGTATATAAAAGACACAAAGAGACACATAGACATAACAAACAAACAATAAGGGGAAGATAGAAGTACCGCCTTGGAACGGTCAGTGACAAATGTCACTGGGGGGGTTAAACCGATTTCGGGGCGCCCAACCTCACACTTATTCCATCCCCACCCTAAAAGACAAACAGTGTAAATAACCGTATCTGCTGGGCGGTTTCATACTAGAAGCGTGGCCAAGCTTTTTCAGACCTCCATGAAAAGAAAAACAAATATTCTGTATATTACTTACAATTTAATATTACAACTGAATGTAAGAAATAAATTAAAACAATATTCACAAATCATTGGTTTATATTTTGAACATCTATTACCGATTCATATAACTGCGCAAGAATATACAGAGAACAAGTAGTGCCGGAAAGGCGTGGCCTAATTGTTTTTTCTTGCGGGTATGAAAACAATACAGCTCAACAAATTTATGAAAACAAACAATATTGAATTATAAATAATAAAACAGTGATTTGCATATCATCATAACTGTGTCGTATTCATAATATTGCTGATTATCTGGACTTCAATCTGAGTTTCTCATGTTCTTCCAGTTGTTGGGCAGAAGAGAGCATCATCATAATATTACTTAGAGCAATTATTTAATTTCCAACAGGTTGAAATGATGCATAGTCATTAATGGCCAGTTGCACAAGCTATTGGTGAAGAAGCTAAGATAAAGGATGCTGATCCTGTAAAACAAGCTAAACAAGTAACACAATTGAAAGGCAATTTAAAGAAATGACTGAGCAATGCGTGATTAACTATATACATGTATCTGAAATAGAAAATTACAAATTCATAAACTTTAAGGTATACTAAATTGTTCCAAAGCTTTTGAACAGGAAGGGAGATGAGAAGGGCAATTGGGTGCATTTGTCCTCTAGGACTTGACCTTGTGCTAGCAAACTTTGTTCACAGATACGACAATGAACCACAAACTATTCGATATATAGTAATTTAAAAAGACAGAAAACTCAAAAGATGCATATTCTCAATCTCAAACTCCATAAAGGAGCACAATTGAATTATGGCCACAAGTTTTGGATGATTAATAAAACAGTTCGTAAACCCAAACAACAAAAAGAAAACAGGCCTAAAAATATAGGTAAGGGCAACGGACCCTGCAAAATAAATGTGCTTAACTATAACGTGTATATCCTTTATAAGAAAAATCCACTTGATAATTATTTCGCGAGCATACCGTATAACATTTGGATGAACCATTACGGTTTGTTTGGAATGCGAGGGGTTAATAAGTATTACACATTGAAGTTGGAAGGCATTGCATTAAAACCAAACCAGAAGTCAAAGAACATCTGGAGTTCAACGAAATACCAGATTGGGAGACAACTGGCAGGCACAATCAACTACGCCCAAAATACTTGAAATACCTGCCTGTGCACATCTATCGAAAGTCCTCTTACCATCGTCCCTCCGACTACAGCAATGGTCACCATCCATTCTATCTGGCCTCTAGAACAGTTCCGCACACTGAAAACAAGGGTAATGATCGGTGATTTAATAGATACAGTTAGCGACAACAAAAAACATAATTAATGAAAATAATGGCAACAAAAGCAAATCTCAACAGTGACAAGACGCTTACACACAATAGTTGTCGCAAACGCTTTGTGTAGAGACAATAACGGCCATACAGCTGACACTATGAAGATACGGTAAACCCCTCTAAACCGGAATTCTAGTAGAGAAGAATTATATATTTTAAGCAGGTGGCTGCTTAATGCAGGATGGAAGTCATGCCAAAAACAGGAACTTTCAGCATGACTTTCACCATGCATTAAGCTGCTACCTGTCTCAAAGACCGATATTCATAGCGAATTTAACGCCCGATTTAGACGGCTTTTATTTTAAGTAGACACAATAGTGAAATATCTATTAACAGCTACTGTGAATTATCTACCAAATGGCATGAAGTAATTGTAAAGTGACAATTCCTTTATTGAACAATACAGTCTTAAAAGCACGTGGTTGCTTAATGCAGGACACACGTACTGCAGATATCTCCATTAGCTGTTTGCATTACTTTCGACCTGCATTAAGTCATCACCTGTCTTAAAGATCCAGATTAAGACGTCCTTTTTCAAAAAGACGACTTTTAATGGTTGCATAAAACATGTTCTACTGTATTATACATGCAATTTTTGTAATGTCAGCTTAAATAGGAAGATATGGTCGAATGGAAATGAACCAAAAACAGAAAACAGTTCACGGAATAAACTACAGAGTAAAATCCCTCTAATGCAACCACCTAAAAGAGGTATAATTCTGGGTGGTAGCTTAATGCAGGACAGTAATGCATAAAGCTCATAGGAGCTTTCTGCATTACTTTAGTCCTGCATTAAGCAACCACCTGCTTATAAAGACATCCATGTTTGTTTATTAAGTAGTCACATTAGAGGGGCTCTAGTATAAACAAGACGTTGACTAAATTACAAGTATGGACATTAGCACCTCTTGTTCGTGTTCATCTGTACAGTCAGCAGGACAGCTATTCACATATATACATGTACCAATAGTTCTGCATCCTGATTTAATTCATTCCAATTTTCAAAACGTGTCCTATATCAACATCGACTTGAGCTCCTAAATTCAGCACGTACTTGTTCGAATTCAACTGCGTAACAAAGTAACTTCAGAATCGGGATCTGTGTGACTTGTTACTAACTTATGCTTAGTTTACATTTGCCACGGAGGCCAAACTATATCTTTTTCTGCGATTTTCCAACGATTGTTTGAATTATAGAAGTCTACGGGCTGCGATGTTATACGATCATCGTACGATAATATGCGTAAACTTATCTGGGCTTACCCATATGATGACTGAAAGGCGACCGTACAGAGATCCTGCGATCTCCGTGCTGTCACCGCGCGATCTTCGCAAGGTTGGATACGGCAATCGTATGGAGCTCGTGCAAAGACTGTACAATGACCATTCAGGATGTAGCCCCGGTATCCTACTGTATACAATAAAGAGTCTGTGTCATGTTCAGCATGACTTTGTCCAGTGTGTAGTACTTTCTAAACATGACACTTAAAAATACAAAGTCTCTCCAAAGAAAGTGAACGTCTTTAGAAAACAATGACGCCGGCCATTGATGAGATTCGAGTCGAGACAGCAGGGGGCAGATTCTTAATTGAACGAGAGAACGAGAGAACAGTGCATGTTTTTGAGGACGACCCTACTTTTACGACATCGCACATGAGAATTGGTCCAACAAGAAGCTGAAGGATGCAGGAGTGAAATTTTTTTGCGGACGAAATAGGCTGGGACCGTAAATAATTTGTACTTTTACGGCCATCGTGCGATCGCTGAGGTTGCCGTAGGATGACTGTTCGATGTGCGTACGATTTCAAGTGTATTGCAGACACTGAGTGGCAACCTTGCGGTAACCATGCAATAACCGTACGATTTTCGGGTACATGCCCACCGAATATCGTGCGTTTGCCCCACAATACTCGGACAGCATCCGAATATTTGAATCCGTACGATAATCGTACGGCGACCGCCTGGCCCCGTACGGAGACCGCGCAGAAATGACCTTACGACGGGTCTTCGGTTTGTCATATACTCATCGGATGGCAAATGTAAATTATGTATTAGTGCTAATCCACATGGTAAGGAATTGTTTGTATATAAAAATGATATATTTATAACACCTCGGAAACATGACCACAATACATATGATCTGTCGTGAAATAGATTATGTGTACAAGACGTAGGGTAAATTGGGGTAGTGGTCATATGGGGTAATAGGTCACCTTCGACAACTGAACGCCGAAAGGAGTAAACACTAGTTTTTTCCTGTTTTGTATCTTCGCAAGGGAATCGAGGCTACGTAACAGCTTTTGAACGCGGTAAAATTATGAAAGATATTCAGAGGTGAGTGAAACCTAAGCAATTAAAGCCTGAATTGTGACTAGACCGTAATAAATAGACCGATTAGTATTTGTATAAAACCCCTGTAGGAAATTAAGTGACTATCCATTTTAAAATTATTCTGACAGAAGGATATAAAGCTATTTGGAGCCTACTTTAACACCGGACTTTCAAAGCAAACTTGTTTATAAAGACAAAACTGCTAAATAAATAGGATATTTCGGGTATTTGAAAATCACCTGCGCAAAAGTAAAGCAGAAAAAGTCCATTATGGCGGACATGTCTTGTTTTGGTCATTGAAAACAAGGTTAAGTTGTTGATGCTGGTTTCTAGCCTCCTTTTAGCTCTTCATGTAAAAACGTTTAAAAAATCAGACATTTTATAATACGTATAATTATATTTAACTGTCTTTTGAAAGTAAATTTATAATTTATACTAAACTCGATTTTTGGAAATGATTTATTATCGTTTAAATTTTCTTCATGACGTCATCACTATTATTACGTACATTGTAATCAACTAAGTCAGTTGTACAACGTGATTACATTCGAAATAGTGTTTATTATTGTCGTGCATTTTGTATTTTATATTTGCCTTGCATTTTGTATTTTATAACAATTTGTGAATTTTATTTCTTATCATAGAAAATATTTATATCTGCATTCAAAATAAATATCAAATTTGATTTACTTAGGGGCAAGTTGACAGCCTGTAAGAATTCTAGCGATCTGACACCTACAGACTGTACAGAGATTGTATAATTTTCTAAGCGGATGTAATTTAGTTTTGTTCTGACACTTTCTATTCGTCTTTGGCCATTGTAGACTAGATTTAGTCTTTATTTTTCTGCACTCTTGCCTGTACATCGGTCAATAAAGAAAATAAACAAGGTGAACGATAACAACGTCATCACTAAAGCCATTCACAATGTAAGGGTCTATGAAAACAGCAGAAAGGATTTACCGGTATAACATTCCTAGAACAACTTTAAGCAGACGCTTATTGTCAAGCAACCCCGCATTACCAGAAACGAGACCATCAGCTCTAACAACTGTTGAGGAATCGCTTACAAATTACACACCGGTATTACAAATGGGGGAGAGAGGGTTTGGTTTAACAATTAACTACGTATGTATGTTAGCTTATGGTATATTGAAACATTCTGGACACTCTATTTAATGAAGAGAAACAATCGGCAGGATACGAGTATTGCGGCCCCAATTTTCAAATAATTTGTGAAAATTGCGTTCTGCTCCTATACCCCCCCCCCTTTCAAAGCCCGGCGCATTTTTCACGTATGTGAAAAATGCGTCGAGACGATGTGCTAAATTATTCACTTCAAAACACGCGACGCATTTTTCACACGTGAGAATATATTGAAGTTGACCAATTTCTTTGGTCATTTTGGTTATAGATCAAGGTCGCAGGAATCGAAATGCCAGATTTATAGTACAACTCAGAAGTTGATTTGGGTGCTTGCTCAACATACTTGTTTGATTGAAATATAATTATGCAAATTTATGGGTCACGTGGGTAAAAAGTATTTGGGGTTCCTTGTTAATCCTTTAGCGTCCCCATATTTGATATGCATTATGATTTAGTCTGCATTTAATGTCACCGTGTTGCGGCACATATTGTCGCCGCTATACATCGTGTCGCCGGCGACCATCTCTGCTGAAACAAATGGAACATATTGTCGCCGGCGTTAATATCGCTTAATTTTCGGCACATATTAATGCTGAAGTGCACAGATTGCCGGCGACAATATGTGACGAAGGTTATGTTGCTTTTTAAGCGTATTTTTGGCGACAATATGTCAAACAGCTTTAACGACGAACAAATTGACGACAGAGAACATACATATGGATGAAACGACAGACAAACAGCCGGACGGATATGTGATCCTGTCAAAACAGTTGACACAATACACAGCTTTTGATTATCATTGGCGCAATTACACTGTTGTGTCGTAAACAACCGAATACTATAATTTTGATTTCCGGACAAACGACAATATGACAGTGGCGTAACCCTTGGGCACGTATTGTCGCCGGTGCCGACAATTTCGGCACATACTGTCGCCTGTGACAATATGTGCCGCTTGTTTTGGCATATATTGTTGCCGGCGACATTATGTACACCGTCGACAACATGTGCTGCAACATCTGGGATATCGAACATCTCGGATATTTTGTCCCGATCGGCTGCTAGTCTATCACCCTGGTCATAAATCTAGAACCGTTTGCATTTTGGGTGTGTACATTTCTTAAGACAAGACCTTTCACGATACCAAAACGTTTAACCTTATGACCTTCTCCTTGACCTTTGACTTACTATTTTAAAAAAACTTCTTTTGACTGATGAGGCACAGGACCATTATAATTTGCGGATGTGATTTTTATACACACCATTTGTAGGAATACAACATTGACCTGCTGACCTCTGAATTGATCTTTGGCCTACTTAATGAAAAACATTACCACTGGCTATCACTTTTGAACCATCGAAAATGGGGCTTTCAAACTTGGCACGTATCTTCCTTGTTTCAAGACCTTTTTACAGTACGTAGCGTACATCGTGCGTATATCTATCGTGCGTTAATCGTATAACATGTGTATATCTTTCGTGAGCTATGTTGTACATCTCACGGTGAATATAACGGGTACTATTTCCATTTTATAGGATATTTTATTAATACTTTTTGTAATATATGTATTAACTAAAGAAAGAAAGAGTTGTTCTGAAGGTAATAGTAACGTAAGACACCGTTCATATCGTATAGTGTGCGTACATGTATCGTACGTAAATAGTATATCATGCGTGATCTATCGTATATCGTGACAACAAATATGCTCACATATTTTGTATCTGACTTAACACACCATCTTCCGGCAATAATTTGAGACCGAAGGAAAATTCTCTCTCCGACTCTGCGCTATGTTTCCAGATCACAACTTTGTTTTAAAAGAGATCAACGCAGACATCTAAACCGAAGGTAGAAGTTTATTTAGGATTTTCAGCAAATTCAGGAAACACATTGAAGAAAAATTCCCACATCGATTGTTCTGAAAATCCTTATATCCTTTCGACTCCTGTAGCTTAATAAAACGTATTTGGCGATATTTGCGTTCCATAACTTGAACCTTTATGAAGTAAATTGTTTGAATAGTTAGGGTTATAACGACTGCAGGCCAGTCTGTTAAGTAGGCCAGTATGATGGTCGTAGGTATATAAATGGGTGTTTTGTCAGCAGCCAAAATCGGCTCACACACGGGTTTTTCGGTCCTGAAATAACGCACGCTACCTCTGCTACATCTACTCGTGTTATGGCTGTTATGGTGCACCATACATTTGCAGCATCAGACCAATCGCATTATTTATATGATCGAATGTCAATAGACAGGACACACACAAAATTGACGCCAAAATATTTAAAAATGGGCCAAAAATTGGCCTCAGTTTTTTGGTTTGTTTTTTCGCAAAGTGCGTCATGACCTTTTGTGACTTTCATTAAATAGACGCGTACTGCCTATCTGGTTGTGCTTATCGGGCACCGAAACAATAACACAAGCAACGTTGTTTAAAGTTGTCACCCTCACGTACTGCCAGTTAACTGGCTTTAGTCTGACAGTACAATGAGAGTTTACTGAAAGTAATTTGACACAACACTGAGAGTGAACTGACAGTAACCTGACAATCCATTGATGGAAAATATTATACTTACATGTATTACATTGTTTTGTTTTATTAATTTATTTTGAATTAATCAATTAATCAATAACTTGTTGATAATAATAATAATAATTATAATATTTATTTATTTATATATTTTTATTTATTTATTTAATAAATTTATTTAATTATTTATTCATTTATTTATTTCGCCACATCACAGCATTACAAAACATATCATTTTCAATAATTCATTAGTAAGACATATTACTAAAAGCTACTCTACCGTTGACTGTCAGTTTACTCTAATTTAACATTGTTTTCATTTCAGTATATTCTCAGTGCGCTGTCATTTCACTCTCAGTTTATTCTCAGTGACCTGTCATATTTTATATATGTATATTTACAAAACAGTCTTATCATCTACGTCGGTTTTAAATTCGGTAATTGGATAATTCCTTGAATCATGATTTGTCACCATATACTAAAGTACAGTCGACACTCATTAGCTTGAAGTCTCCAACCAAATTGTCCTTACTTTTGACTTCTTGTTTAACGAAGCTAAAAGAACATGTAAAATTCTACTGTGATAAGACTTATGGAAATTCTGGAATAAATCTCTTCTGGTCTATTAAGAACTCTTCAGAAGTCTTAAACAAACTTAGGAACAAAAGGTATCTCGCACGTACTATTTTTCTACTTTATTAAAGATAAACTGACTAACTTAATCCAGAAAGTATTTGTCCGGGAAAAAACATCATTATGGCATGTAATGCTGAAAAAGCTTTCTTGACTGACGAGCAAATGAAATATTACACCAATTGGACTTGCTCAGAAGTTTGCGAATCACTAACCTTTCTATTGGATAACATATGTGTACGTTATGGGAATGCTATATACCGTCAGGTAATTGGTATTCCTATGGGTACGAATTGTGCACCACTTGTCGCAGATTTGTTTTTGTACTGCTATGAGAGAGATTTCATTTTACGTTTGAATCCACAATCACAAGAAGATGTTATGAAAGCCTTCAATGAAACTTGACGGTATTTGGATGATATTTTTAACTTAGATAACCCTTTCTTTGATACTCTGATTCCTACAATTTATCCTAAAGAACTCAAATTGAATAAAGCTAACCCGTCCGACAATTGTGCAGTTTTTCTTGATCTAGACCTTAAAATTGATAATGGAATGATTTCTTCTAAAATATATGACAAAAGAGATGATTTTGATTTTAATATTGTAAATTTCCCTCATCTTGACGGAGATGTTCCCCGTACCCCATCTTACGGGGTTTATGTATCCCAACTTATTCGTTTTGCTAGAGCTTGTTCATCTATTGACGATTTTAACAGTCGAAATCTCATTTTAACTGAAAAGCTGCTTAAGCAAGGATATAGATACCATAAACTAAGAAAAACTTTGTCTAATTTTTTTACTATCGAAATCTCTCACTTATTGGCAAGTACCAATGTAATCTCAAAGCACTTCTGCGACACGGTATTTCACATCCTGAATTGTATGGTGATGTGATTTACAAAACTTCGTAAAATTATTGGACATACCCATTTTCTCACTTTGTTCATCAAATATGCTAAAAAATTCATTATGAAGGGGTATGATCCTGTGGTACTACAACATACTGCATGTTTGGTTGTCAACCCTTTTACAGTTGGCAATCACGCTGGCCTCTTTGCATGTACGCCGACAAGAAAGGTTTAGTACTCTATGAAAGTACAAAAAATGAGTCATGCAGGAAACACCACATACAGAACAAACAGTCGCCCGAACAGCAACACAAGGAAACAGCAAATGTACATAACTATAAAAACATCAAGAGACGCACAAAGACAAAACAAACATACAAATGGGGAAGATGGAAGTACCGCCTTGGAACGGAAGGCGACCTCTTAAATCCAGAAACGGAAGGAGGACGTCATATATCTGTATTATTTCGTTTTTGTCGTTCCCTTTATTACTTTTCTACAGTTACTCTGTTTGCAGCTCAATCACTGAGTACACTAGCGATAGGTAGATACATTTTGTTTACTTAAATGTTTTCGTTATATATGCATTTTACCACTGTATTTGCCATCGCGGTTGTTGTAGATTAGTCGGAGAGGGGATACGTTTATTTACACTGTTTGTTTTTAGGGTGGGGATGGAATAAGTGTGAGGTTGGGCGCCCATAAACCGGTTTAACCCCCAGTGACTTTTGTCACTGACCGTTCCAAGGCGGTACTTCCATCCCCCTATTGTATGTTTGTTTTGTCTTTGTGCGTCTCTTGATGTTTTTATAGTTATGTACATTTGCTGTTTCCTGGTGTTGCTGTTCGGTCGACTGTTTGTTCTGTATGTGGTGTTTCCTGCATGACTCATTTTTGTACTTTTGCGAACATCAGCATACACACAATACACGGGTACCACAGTACTTTTTAAAATTTCTTTTTGGTCAAATACACATGCTTGATTTTCGTTGTTGAAAATGAAAACAGAATCCCAAGCAGTTTATATACAGACCAGACGCCGAGTCGATCTGCATCTGGTCTGGATCAGAATTGCTTGCAATTAAAAAAACAGCCCAAATTGCAGGGACTTAGAATGGATTTCGGCATAAACAAAAGTTCGACTTAACGGAGTTCGTGATAACGAGAGTCGACTCAGGGGACATTAGTCATAAACATAATTCAGGGACAAAGCTACCCTATCCGATACTAATTCAATGTCCTGATGGCTGTTTAAGATCTCTCGTGTATAAGAATGTCAACATTAGCTAAACCATCTATTGACATATCTGTGAAATAATGCGTTGGTATTAATAGGTCTTCAGAAAAGGGGGTTAAAGGGGGTCGAAATTTTCACAGCACGGTTTTGTGAAAAATGGGGCCGCATTTTTCACACGTGTGAAAAATGGGGCCGCAACTTTCACCCGTGTGAAGAATGCGTCAACCCATTTTTCACACGTGTGAAAAATGACTGGCGTGAAATTTGCGGTTCAACAAAGCGCTGCTAGATCATTCACCCAGAATCCGAATGGTATTGAACAATACTTCACGATTATTGGCGGTGTCCTGGTAAATACAGGAATAAAGGACAACCCTCAGAAAGTCTTCAAGTTCAACAGTTGGCGAAGGAAATTCAGGTTGAGGTCGTATGTCTACCGCCTCAAACTTCGCACTGGATTCAACCCTTAAACAGAAGCGTGTTTGGTCTCATGAAAAAGGCATATTTTAAGAACTGTGAATCCTTCATGAAGAAACATCCAGATCGACAGATCAATAGTATATAATTACTGTTCACTATTTGGCATAGCATTTTGTAAGAAAATGAACTTTCCCAATATCACATGGGATCCAAGCAACATACTTTTACGCATTCAATACCGGCAAAATACCAGCATTAGCGTACGGGCCATCCAAGACATTTGTGACTGCCTAGAAAGAGAATGAAAAGAGAATGAAAACCTGGCTCCGCACATTTAAGTGAATTGCACAGGCTCTAAGCGATATCTAACTCCTGCTCAAACAGCACCAACTGAATGAAATATAAATACTGTAGCTTCACCGCAAAGTATATATTCGATTTTGAATGTTCTCAAAGTTCAAAACGAGCACACAAACATTACATGAAATAAGAAAACCGCAATGGCCAGATGCTTGATCGAATCCGAATTCATTGATGAACTGATGAAAAACAATTATTGGCTGAAAGACGGACACATTTATGAAGGATATTGAAAAAAGAACTGACAAAAGATTTGAGGCGGAAGAAAGTAACGTTGTAAATAAGGAAACCAACACCGGAAAACAGGAAAGACTGAACTGGTGGCAATGTACAAAGTGTACTGACTGGTACCATGAGACACGCACAGGGAAATATGGACTGTCCTTAACACATTTCATCTGTGCAACTCATTGAGTGAAGAGTATTAATATTTGGGCTCAAATGTGGTACGTGTATTTCTAGTCTCAATGCATAGCAAACTGTACAGACTCATATCAGCTGCCGCAGTGAAAACGTGGCATCTGATCAGTCAACAATGTTTGCATCTCATCAACATCTAAACACTGATTATGGGCTGGTATTATAAAAACAGTGGACCCTAATCATGTCATATGTTTGACGCAGCATTTGATCTGGGTCTATACTGTTTACTTGTAACAGTTCGCACTTGTTTGTGTTTAAACAGTAAAGATTAGCATTTGCCCTTGTATGTGGATTTATTCACTTTGAAGCCAGTTATAAACTTATGGAGCTTACATATGGATCATAACTATGGAAGTTGTTTATTTTAAACTTTACACACTTACTTTTGAAAGTAAGTGTTCGTTCGTTGATTGGTTATTTTATTATTGCTTGCCATGCTGATCCTGCAAGTACAGCAGTTTGCAAGCAGCCTAGCTCCAGCCGAGATGCAATACCTGTCTCATTTAATCAGAACTGGTTAAACTTCTTTTCGGCTGTTTAAGGTACACGCTGATAACGATTACAAGTTACAGTTATCTTAGTTTTATTCAAGTTACCGTATCTACCAAGGGTCTTTGAAACAGTAGAAATATTATTTACAAATGTTTTGAAGTGTCCACTTGCCCCAAAAGCTAATATTGGATAAGTGGACACTTAGTGTCACGTGCTACGAGCATTCATTGATGTTGTAAAACACCTATTTATTCGTATTAATGTACGCCCGTGCACAGGAAATTAAAACATTACTTCGTTTGACATTCAATTGAATAGTTAGAACAAACCAAGACACAAAGAGTGGCAACACAACACTTAAGGTGTCCACTTGCCATTAGTTTCACATTCCTTGAATAATTAGAACAAACCAGGATACAGAGAGTGGCAACACAAACACTTAAGGTGTCCCATACCTCAATGTATATGTTGGTAAATATTACACAGTACACATTCTCTTTTACGGTTTTTTTCTTAGGCTGACACATGCCAGCTCTTGTTGTGAAAACTCAAATAACATTCAGTATTGTTCCACAATCGGAGATTAACCGAACATTTCCGCTGATTTCCGTATAATCGACGAAGTTTTCCATCCATTAAAATGTCGACAATTTCTTGGGATTTACCAGTACGTGGATACCGTTAACATGTCTCTGAATAAATATAAGCTGTTGGAAAATGGGATGTGAGCATCATTTGTTATTATATGAATATGTGTACAGCCTTTGGTGTTGATTGATCTATACACATGGGCATGTGCTGTTTCCTTTTTTGTTTAGAAGACTTTAGACCCTTTTAGGCAGGTACAAATGTAACAGCTTAATGCGTGGTGAGTCATGCAGAAAGCTCCTCTAGGAGCTTTATGCATGACTTTCACCATGCATTAAGCTGCCGCCCGTCTTAAAGATCGATATTGATACGTATTTTAGTGTTCGAATACTCGAGTTTTTACTTAGATGTAGTTGATTACCTATGATATTAATACAGTGCTGGTTCATGAGTAATATAATCTTAGTCTACAGTATTTGATAGTTTAAAGCAACAGTAAGTAAACCTGCCAATGTTTAGCATATTAATCAATTTCGTTCATCTAAATAGAATCTACGTTATTTCATTATTGAATTATAACACCGTGTACACGAATCGCAATAATTTCCGAATACTTTGTACCCTTAGTCACTTAAACTGCACGTGATCGAAACAGCATGCCGCAGCAAGGTGCATAGCCTCAACAGTATGCTTAGTATTGTTTTGTATTTTCGAAATTCAGGATTGGCCCCATACCAGTAGACTACGTAAAGCTACAAAAATGAGTCATTCAGGAAACACCACATACAGAACAAACAGTCGCCCGAACAGCAACACAAGGAAACAGCAAATGTACATAACTATAAAAACAACAAGAGACACACAAAGACAAAACAAACACATAATAGGGGGAAGATGGAAGCACCGCCTTGGAACGGTCAGTGACAAAAGTCACTGGGGGTTAAACCGGTTTATGGGCGCCCAACCTCACACTTATTCCATCCCCACCCTAAAAGACAAACAGTGTAAATAAACGTATCCCCTCTCCGACTAATCTACAACAACCGCGACGGTAAATACAGTGGTAAAGTGCATGTATAACAAAAACATTTAAGTGAACAAACTGTATCCACCTATCGCTAGTGTACTCAATGATTGAGCTGCAAACAGAGTAACTGTAGAAAAGTAATAAAGGGTACGACAAAAACGAAATAATACAGATATCCGACGTTCTCTTTCCATTTCTGGATTTAAGAGGTCGCCTTCATAGAGTACTAAACCCTTCTTGTCGGCGTACATGCAAAGGGGCCAGCGTGATTGCCAACTGTAAAAGGGTTGACAACCAAACATGCAGTATGTTGTAGTACTACAGGATCATATCCCTTTTTAATGAATGTTTTAACATATTTGATGAACAAAGTGAGAAAATGGGTATGTCCAATAATTTTACGAAGTTTGTTAAGAATATACTTTCGTGAATTGTGTAGTTTTGAAACCATATTGCTAATAGAGCATCTGCTCCTATAGGAACAGGTGCTCTATTTATCACAATGGTTTCAAAAGGTAATCTCAATATGAGGGAATTTGCTATAAGCTTACATGGCAAGACAGAACGTTTATGGATTTAAATTACAGTCTACATCCCTTAGAATCGAGTTCTGTTCTATTTTGAAGTGTTTTCTGTTTTCAGATTGATGTTACGCACGTGCGCAAGTGCTTATCGCTAGCTACGCCCCTGAATGGGGAAATACCTAAATTTTCTTTTGGGTAGTCGTTGTACAGAGGTTTCACTGTATCAGACAAACATTCTTACCCAGATATGTAGGCACTGCTTCAAATTAAAGTAGACCTACCTCTGAGCACAAGGGACCGTCACAATGAAGTATGAACCTCAACTAGATATATATCTAGTGTTCATACATGTTATTTTCCGTTGAGGTTCATACTTCTTTGTGACGGTCCCCTGTGCCTCAGTATGCCTGGGTGAAACAAACAAAAAGTTCTATTACTTGTGAATGTCTATTGGGTAGATCTATGCCATAAGTGGACAATTGGTCATATTGACAGTTTAACCATATCCCTGTTACAGAAATACAGTTAGTTAGCCAGTTCTGACGTTTCACCGATTCCGAAACTTATTTCCAAAGAAATAGGTCATCCGAAAGAGAAAGTAGTCAGCTGTGTTCCTTCATATATATCACATTAATACTTGCACATGTTTGATGAAATTGCTCTTTAATTTAGTTAAAATATCCCTATCAAATGTTAAGGGTTGCTGATATCCGCTTAATTCAAAATGAGGGAAAATGTCAATTTCAAAACTCGGTTGCAGGTTACGAGTATGTTTGGAGGGGATGTGACATTTTTATGGTCTTGAATGTAATGACATCAAACAAATTAACCAGCTGAATTTTTATAATAGCAGCTCTATGTAGAATATACACATAGCTTTTGATATATTGGTAAAAAATGTGGTTAGATCCATAATCACAATGGACAGACCCTGATCTGACGGTTCCTACAGAAACCGTCTAATCTGGATCTAGGCCAACTCTGCTTGTAAAATGTTTAAATGAAGGAAAGGATTTAGAATATAGATCTACCATTTCGCCATGTAGGCGAATCGTGAAACCGAGGAATTCAATGTCAAATCTGCACACAGGCTAGTTGACACTCTGGTTAGGTTTCTGACAGGAAACTGAAAAACGTGCGCTTCGAAGTCTGAAGCAGTCTTAGCAGAAAACAAATGTTTGCCGACGAATAGCGCATAATTTACTTTATGTTTGTTTTCTTTCCAATTATAATCGTCTTGTATTTATTTCCATCTTTATTTAAATGCCGTTGTAGAATTGGTTGGTGCATCGTACGTCATTCAATTTTATGACGTCACTAGTTTTACAGTTTCACATCATTTCGTCTATCGGTGTTTTGGTGGTGGTTGCGTCTTGCATGTGGCTTTGCCTGCTTGACTTTACTACTTTTCCATTGACATCGTTACTCTTGTAGTTTTTTTACATGTTGACTTGCGTTAAGGTGGGATTAAACTGGGTGGTACTCTTGCTTCAACTCTATGCTATTATTTTGTTTTGTATGTAGATCTATATATGGCACATGTTTTAGACCGTTTGTGCGTTTCGTTACTTCGGTTCATTTCGTCACGTCGTCTTGTTATTGTGCTATATCATATATGGTGATGTTTGTGTATCAAGCCATTCTGTGTCTTGTTCTCCCTGTACTGATTTCCCACTTTAATTCTTCGGTTGCTATTCACGTCAATATACCTACCTGTAAATAGTGAATACCTAGATTAGACAGCTCCTGCAGGAGCTGTCTCACCAAGGTCTGCACTATTTACAAGTTGATTGTGCAACCAGTGCACTCCACAGCAGTGATTGCACAGCGAAATACTTGTATACAGTAAAGATATATGTAAATATACAACAGGGCATGGGTAAAGATGGAGAAATGTATTTTAAAATTCAGCAAGCGAAGGGTTTAAAAGTGGCTAAACTAAGTGATGTCTCTTATTTGAACCTAGACAAACAGTGTAGACCCATACTAGAGGACTCCCAAACGAGCAATATAAGCAGGGCCTGCATTGTTTACTTCACAACTCTACAGATCATCTAACGAGTCTTGTAGTTGCAGAACACCTCGTCAAAACTTTAATTAAACACAAGTCTAAGTAAATATGGAAAAATAGTCAAACAGGGAGAGCCACACACGAAATGACACCGCACCAAACACAATCAAACAAGAAACGTTAAAGCCACAAGACAAAACACAACAGGACGCATATCAAGACGAAAAACATTAAACATTAAGCATATTAAACAACAAAATTGACCGTAGGCTGAAAGCAGGAGTACCGCCTTGGAACGGCCAGCAACCAGAATAAGCTACTGGGGGACTTAAACCTGGTTTACGGGTACCCAACCTCGTCCTTATCCCACGTTCACCAAAGTCAAAATGTAAATAAAATTCCCCCTCCAGACAACTCCACAACATGCATAACGATGTCTGCCAAAATGAAAATGATTTGAAAATAAACGTTAGAGGTAAACAAGCGACGTCATCATTTAAATGACGTCATAATTTAAAAGTACGGGAAAACTATATGAAACACTTCTACACCGACATTTAATAAAAGATAAATCGCAAGAAGATACAATTACTAGTGGATATTAAGCATGCACAACTATTTTGTTTGAAAAAGAATAAACTTGACATCGTAGACATGTACTCGGTGACTATTCAGGTCAGAGCAGCTGTGGAGAAGTCATTTGGGGTACGACAGAACTGGCAAAATACAAATATCTAATTTCCTCCCTCCGTAAACGGGTTTAAGAGGGAATCTTCATAGAGTATTAAGCCTTTTCCGTCGTCGCACAAGCAAAGAGGAAAGCATAATGACCAACTGTAAAGGGGTCGACCACCAAGCATGTAGTGTGCTGCAATATAGAGGGGTCATATCCCTTTTTAATGAATTGTTTTATACGTTTGACAAACAAAGTATCAAAATATGTGTGTCCAATAATTTTTCGAAGTTTGTAAATGACATCACCGTAAAACTCCGGATGTGAAATACCTAACTTTAGAAAAGTACGTAAATTACAATTGTATTTGCTGATGAGTAGAACATTAATGTGGTAGAATTTTGAAAATGTTTTACGAAGTTTGTCATATCTGTAGCTCTGTTTTAGTAGTTTTTCAGTGATAATAAGGTTACGATTGTTAAAATCATCAACAGAGGAACAAGCTCTAGCAAAACGAATAAGCTGAGAAATGTATACACCGTAACATGTAGCTCGGGGAACATCCCCATCCAAATGAGGATAGTTAACTATTTTAAAATTAAAGTCATCCCTTTTTGTCATAAATTCCAGAAGAAATTGTTCCATTGTTTATAGATAAATTTAAATCTAAAAAGGCTGCAGATATGTCAGAACTATTTGCTTTATTAAGCTTGAGCTCTCTAGGGTAAATTGAGGTGATCATAGAATCAAGTATGGGTTATCAATATTAAAAATGTCGTCTAAATAACGTGCTGTATTGTTAAAGGCATTGATGACATCCGCCTGTGAATCGCTATTAAGGTTAAGCATAAAATCCCGTTCATAACAAAACAAAAACAAATCTGCAATTAAAGGAGCACAATTGGTTCTCATGGGAATACCAATGACCTGGCGATAAACAGAATTACCAAAACGAACAAATATATTGTCTAACAGAAACGTAATTGCGTCACAAAGATATAAACATGTCCACGAGGTATATTTATTTGTAATGTCATTGGTAAAGAACGCATGTCTAGAAGTACAGGCAATAAATGATACTTTTTCTCTGGCAAATGTTTTATTTATAAGATTAGCAAGTTTGATCTTTATTAGATCGTGTGGTAATGTGGTATAAAGTGTAGAAAAATCATAAGTGCTTATAGTGTTAGCTTGGTGTTGCTTGATTTTTAATTTAGTTAAAACCTCATTGTAGTTTTTTATAGACCAAAAAAGGTTAATTCCTGATTTCTCATAAGCTTTATCGCAGTAACGCTTGACATGTTCTTTGACCGCTGTTAGACACGATGTAATTAGTTTGGATAGTGCGGTTGTTGTGCATGAGACAGAATTTGCTATGAAGTGTGATTTATATGGCGTTTTATGGAGTTTAGGTATCCAGTACATTGTCGGAAGTTTATGATGTGTGATTAATATATCAGCATTGACCTGTTTACATTTATTAACATGTTCAGATATTATGTCGTTTTCAGACTTAGAGACCATAATATATGACTTTGTCTTAGTTAATTCTTGTTCTAAAACATCCACATAACAAACTTTACATTTGCTCCGTTTTCTTGTTGTTGTTCCGGTGGCTGTTTGTTCTGTATGTGGTGTTACTACTCATGAACAGACTTAATAAAACCGAGTGAACAGACTCAATAAATGAAAAAGTAGTAAAGTCAAACAGGAAAAGCCACACACAAAACACCACCATCACCAAAACACCGACAGAAAGCAATTTATATAGCAATTTATACACATACACACACCGAGTCTGCAATTTTCTCTTTTTGCATTTCTACTGTTGCTTTCGAAGGATCACCCATTTTCAGAATATTACCTGCTTGACTCATGTGTACTTTTAATAACGACGCAAAGGTTAGGCGTAATATTCCTGTATCAAGAAGATATATTATGTATTGCAGACAAAACAACCGAGTTACATCACGGCAGTTATTGTCTGCAAAAATGTCATAGCGGTTACATCAACCACCAAAATTGGAGGTGAATTACGTTACATTTTGATTGTCGAACATTACTTATATCACCTGCTTTGAAAATCACAGTAAATGAGTTCAGTTTGGTCTAACAAGTTGCAGACGTAATGCTATTCATCTTCCAATATGAACAGAAATATTCCCGTCTGGGAATCAATGTTTCTTTGATCAATCTTTAAAAATAAGAAATCATTTTAAAAAATATTTGTCAAGACTTTAAAACTTTGTGTAAAATTGATATAGTTGACATAGAACACAATATTCATACAAATGGTATCAAAACTATGTATCCACTTCTTATTTATACCTAAATGCGATGCAAAGAAACAACAATTGAAGTAGAGTAACGGGGGAGAATTCGACCATTTAAATAACTTAGAAAGCCACACTACTTTTTTTCCGACCAATACATAGTTTCAATTTTTAAGTTTTTCTAGTTTTATTTAATAACTGGGGCCGCATATGGGCATGAGTCATATAAACAAATAACAAACACAAGAACAATACATATTGTAGACTAGAATAATAAAATCGCAGAGCTCCAGACAAAACATACCTATTCTAATCCCTGCAGTATGTATTAGGAAAGCAAGCTTAGATGAGTTCTGCGGGCTTTAAGGGGGATAACTGCATCAACTCATTGAAGAAAAAGCTGCATTGATTTCTTCCCATTTCCCTAGCACTGTTTAATATGTTGTGCAACAAAATACCCATAACCCCCGTAGACTATTTATAGAGCACATTTTCAGGAAACTTTACCCCAAGCAAGGGAAATGATAGAATAACAATATCAATAATACAGTGCAAAATAAACAGCATATACATCATTGTACTTATATTTGTCACAACTGCATTACTGCCTGGAGTACATTTAAAAATACCTAGACACCCCTATTGCAGGTATAAGGTTAAAAGAGATGCTGTTCCGTGCATAGCATAACCTCCATGGCACAAAAACCAAAACGTTCAGAATTACAGAGAAGCTTACACTGACACAGTTTTAAAACTACAACACATACATTCTTACTAATGAAACAAGTGAACACAAATGCTTTCACAAGTCGTATTCACCTGCTTCATACAAATATGATACTTAGACATAGAACATGTTTTTAAGTAGTTAAGTCTTGCCTTAACAAGTACATGTATCACAACCAGAATAGAGTATCGGAAGGTGGAGATAAGTATCTGGCTATACCGTTTCTTGTTTGATGGTGTTTGGTGCGGTGTCATTTCGTATGTGGCTCTCCCTGTTTGACTATTTTTCCATACATACATGCATTTTACCACTGCATTTGCCGTCGCGGTTGTTGTAGATTAGTCGGAGAGGGGATACGTTTTATTTACACTGTTTGTCTTTTAGGGTGGGGATGGAATAAGTGTGAGGTTGGGCGCCCATAACCCGATTTAACCCCCCCCCCCAGTGACTTTTGTCACTGGCCGTTCCAAGGCGGTACTTCAATCTTCCCCCTATTGTATGTTTGTTTTGTCTTTGTGCGTCTCTTGATGTTTTTATAGTTATATAGAATAGAGTATCGGAAGGTGGAGATAATTATCTGGCTATACCGTTTCTTGTTTGATGGTGTTTGGTGCGGTGTCATTTCGTATGTGGCTCTCCCTGTTTGACTATTTTTCCATACATACATGCATTTTACCACTGCATTTGCCGTCGCGGTTGTTGTAGATTAGTCGGAGAGGGGATACGTTTTATTTACACTGTTTGTCTTTTAGAGTGGGGATGGAATAAGTGTGAGGTTGGGCGCCCATAACCCGGTTTAACCCCCCCCCCCCAGTGACTTTTGTCACTGGCCGTTCCAAGGCGGTACTTCCATCTTCCCCCTATTGTATGTTTGTTTTGTCTTTGTGCGTCTCTTGATGTTTTTTATAGTTATATACATTTGCTGTTTCCTTGTGTTTCTGTTCGGGCGACTGTTTGTTCAGTATGTGGTGTTTCCTGCATGACTCATTTTCGTACTTTTACAATGCCAGAGTAAATGAACATGCACGGACTACTCTGCTATTTCACAATGTTCTCCTAATGGGCATCAAAGATAAATACCAAAACTGTGAATAGTCAAAGCAGCTGCTATCAAATGCATTCAGCACGAAACTGTTGAAAAAGTACAGAATGCAAAAGCTTGCCAAACACCAGTTATAACTCATACAGAAGAGAATAAATTACTCGATTAGCAATATATTAGCTTATTCAAGAAAACCACGAGGGAACAGTTGTATTCAAAACCTGCAAGTAGAAGTAGAACGTTTTATATGTCGAGAGGACAAAAGCAGGGTCAAGGCAGGAAAAACAGTCAACCAAAACAAAAGCCAGGGTTAAGAGACAAATTCATTTGCTGAATGACTCGCTCAAGAATCTACAATTGAAATATCTGGCTGAAAATACCACGAGAAAATTGTCGTATTCTCTTTTCTGCAGACTGAAGCCATTCTTCATAATACACTCACGGCCATCAGATAGGGAGACTTGACCCTGCAAGCGCCATGAATTTTGCAATTCAGGGCAAACAAATTAAAGCAGATGAAATTAATCCCCAGTGCTGACCTTGATGATATTGATGCTAGTATTACATGTAAAAGAAGCAATACTAAATGCATGTACAGAACATGTTAAATTTGTTCTAGAAAGCGTATTCAAATGGAGGAGTTCGAATTTGGACAAAAGGTAGAGTGGTTTGAGTGGAAAACTGTTAAACATGAGAGGCAAAATAGTGGTTTTGAAGAGTGTGGCCCGGAAATGAAAGTAGTCATCGTTACAGCGAAAGAGCAGAAGAAAGGCACAATACAGCGACTGACTGATGAATTCAAGTTAGAGCTTGATAAATGTTGTCAACATCTCTATAACATAAAGCACCAGTACAAAGCTATGCGTCAACTCAAAGAAAAATTGACTGAAAAAGATGCTTTGAATCACATTGACTTTTCAGAGAACCTTTCATGTAAATATTCCTCTGAAATTCAGTCCATGCATTTTTGGGCCTCTCAGCGCCAGATAAGTCTGCACATAGGCGTTATATACACTAGTGAGAAATGCGTGTCATTTTCCTCCATGTCTGATAATCTAAAGCATGGTCCACCTGGAATATGGACCCATTTGGATCCAGTTCTCAAACTGATCACAGACGAACATCCTGGTTGAGGTAGGGCAGTGAACAGGATTACATTACATCTAACCTAACATTTATTACATAAATAAGACTGTTCTGTATGTAATATATCGGACCATTATTTTTGTCTTTCCATAAAATCCAAAATGTGTTGATCTGTGCCGATCGTATTTGAGAAGCTAGGCTTGAAGCTTAAGCATTCTTTCTTCTGGATCTACATTGCTAATCACGAACAGACCAGTGATCTGGATCAACGCTGTTTCAAACCTGTAGATGGTTCTTGGAAAGTGTCGTCCCTATTTATTAATGAAGGAAATAATTTGTCAGTTTTCACTAACCTTACAGGGTAAATAATACAATCATTTGATAATTTCAAACTTCCAGAAAAGCCAGAAAGGAATCACTGAAGGGACGGTACTGCGTAGTTTTCTATGACAACAGACCATACCCTGGGGTTATCGTGGACTCCGAGTTATGCACTCGATCTGAAAGAACCGTTTCTTATGGTTTTACTGTTTTTCCAACTATGATTCATTCATTTTTGTCCTATTTTAAAAAGGGAATTATGTGTGTTGTTTTGTTTCCTGTTAATAAATCGTTAGTGTTTTCATCTGATCAAGTTATTCAAGTATTATGTCCCCTCCGTAACTTCTGTATCTGTACAGTAATGAAATAAAATTCCAATAATTTTAAGGTAATACGACTACCAAATAAAGCTATTTTATAATTGTATAAGACTTATAATAATAAAGATTAAGTAATGTTGATATCATGAATATTGAAACTAGGTAATATATAAATATTATAATTTGATGCATATTAGGGACATATTTGATTTTAACAAAATATTCGAATCATAAATATATTATGATAGAAAAGCAGGCGCTTTTTTGGTGAAGTATGCATTGTTGAATCTTAAACGAAAACACGATATTGATTTCTCTTCTATAATTGCATGCAATTATCAGTTTACGCGCAATAATTCCAATCAACAATACCCCATTTATGCCTAACAGGAAACAGAGATTTGGGTTATGCCAGATAAAGGACAACGACGAAGAAACTACATGCATTGGCAGAAATGTACAAAGAAACGCATAACTAATTAGGCATGAGAATAATACCACAGAACAAACGAAAACATTAATCAACCATTGGTGAGGCAGACCCCAATAATAAACATAACCAAACATCGACATCGGAATTATAAATCTTTCCTTAAAATCACTTTCTGAAGAAGATATATCAATTTGAGAAAATAACTACTAGCAAGCAAAATACAAATGAAAATCAACTGATAATTTTAACGGAAATTACAAAAAATGAATAATGATAAGGCTAAGCATATTTTTTCACCAAAACGAAAATCATCCGGTGATTTGAACTATATATTTGACCTCTGACGTTGAAGACTGACATTGACATGCAACTCTTCAAAATGCCCGGCTATACGAGATACATATGCATGCCAAATATCAATTCTCTATATGTACTGGCTGGCAAGTTATGACCAATGTTTCGCTGCAGTGACACAGACGGACAGGACAAAAACAATATGCCCCACCCCTGATAAGATGCTTGCCACGTTCGTTTTATCGGCCGTCTTGTTTTCGGACACTGCAGTTTATAAGCTCTAACATATACTTCGCGCTGCATGACCTTTTCAGGATCGCAGTGCCCTAAACTCAAAACAGTCACATTTAATGTCGTAGTGCCCTAGACCAAGCCGATTGATTGCTATTCAGTAAGGTGATTTCTTATACTTATTTATGTGGCGTTTTGGTTTTACGATGTTGCCATTATGCTGTCCATGTAAGCACTGAGCAAGCAAGGAAGTCAGAGTTATATACGTTGAGCAAGCAAGGAAGTCAGAGTTATATACGTATGTGTGTTGTAAATGTGTCGATTAGTGATGTTAAATTCCTTGGCGCTACCTGATCTGTTAAGTGTCGCAGAAGCCTTAACTGTTCAAACTGTCCTAATTTATGTTACAGCGCCCCTAGACCAAGCCAAACCGACATGTACTTTTGAGTAAGGCGTTCTATGACGTAACCCTAATTTTCACAGTTGTTATGCTATGTTTTACATACTGTCATCAGTGTCATGTGTCTATGTAGTGGCTAAGTCCGGCGGGGATACCTTTATTTACACTATTTGTAAAGCTAGGGTGACTTTGAGATAAGTGTGAGGTTAGGACGTCCGTAAACCGGTTTAAACCCCAGTGGTGATTTTGCTACTGACCGTGCCAAGGCGGTACTCTCTTTGTCACCCTTACTTTTGTTTGCGTTGTCTTTGTACTTGTTCTTTTGTTCATGTATGGAATGTTTATCTCTAGTACTTGTGTGCTTGTTAATGCTTTCTGTGTTCATCTCGTGTATGTGCGTGTGTTTGTGTGTGTGGTTGTGAGTGTGTGACATGCTATCTATCGATGTTGTGGGTGTTGGTTTCGTCTTGTTTTGCATATAAGGGCAATAACTCCTAAATGCCGCAAGCGATCTGGAAAGGTAAAATATTTGAACGATTCCCTAGTAATAACATGTTAATGTCTAGTTTCATTACATTCTGTCAATCCGTTACAGAGATATGGCATAGATATATGGCATCAGACGAAAACAAATATTTGATTTTTAATATAAAAGGGCAATAACTCCCAAATGCCGAAAGCGATTTGAAAAGGTATTACATGTATATGGGAACGATACCGCATTGATAACAAATATTCATGTCAAGTTTCATTGAATTATGTCAATCCATTACAGATATGGTATCGGACGGAAAAACAAGATTTTTAGTATAAACGGACAATAACCCCTAAATACCACAAGTGATCTGGAAATGTAATGCATGTGAACGATACCCCAGTAATAACAAATGTCGAATTATGTTGAATTCTGTCGGACGGAAGCTCGGGCGGACAAACCCAAAACAATATCCCTCTGCCTTTGGCAGGGCGTAGTTATTAGTTTGTAAATATTAGATATCTTTTCAGAAGTAAAAAAGAAAAGCAATCTACTTAAAAAATAATTGAAAGTAATGTTTACATGTCGATCATTTTATCAACACATAATTTATTTGTTCACTTGTATTTTCAAATGTGGTCTCATTACCTTCATTTATTCAGCATTCATTCATGGACTATCGTTTCTCAAAATCCCCAAACCGTAGATATACTAATATGAAAGCATGATGTTGGTGTATGCTGCTGTATGAAAACACTGTTAAGTCTTCCGTTAAAGTAATGGTTTGACCGTACTAGAAATGAATAGATATACAGTAAATGTGTGTAACTTAACATACCAGTCCATGTCTTGCCTATGTCTTGATAAATTGACACTTTGTTCAACAATATAATAAGAAAACTATTATCTGAGCCCACTCAATGATTTAGGTATTTACTCAAGTATGGCAAATATGTTACACATTTGATCAAAAAGGGATATGATCCTATAGTACTACATGACACTTCATGTCTGGTTGTCAACCGTTTTACAGTTGCCAATCACGCTGTCCTCTTTGGAGGTACGCCGACAAGAACGGCTTAGTACTCTATGAAGACGACCTCATAAATCCGGAAACGGAAGAGGAGGACGTCAGAATTTGTACATTCTCGTTTTTGTCGTAACCTTTATTAGTTTTCTACAGTTACTATGTTTGCATCTCAATCACTGAGTGCACTAACTATAGGTAGGTCCAGTTGTTGTTGTTTTCACTTAAATATGTTTTGTTTTACATGTAACGGGACTGATAATGATTTTTAAACTTATTGGTTAATTTAATTTCGAATTGGGGATAAAATTCGATTATTCTGTGTAAGCTTTAAAAGGTTTAAAACAAGTTAATTTTAAATTTAATCTTATTTTTGTTTATCTGTGTAAGTTTTAATTGATTCTAATACTGCTTAAAAGAAGTGTCCCAGAACCCCCATCCCCTATACTACCCGGTGCTGTTTGGGCGGCTGTGTGTTTTGTATGTGGTGTTTCCTGCATGACTCCAATCAGCTGAATGGGCAGTCTTAGGTCCCAGATAAGATGCGTAAATTAAACTATTGTACTTATATAATAGTAAACAAACTAAAATATGAATATTTATTTCACATGAATATTGCAGCCGAAGGTCCTGATTACATTACACACATGTGACCATAGTCAATCTTTTCAACAATTAGCTCTTGGATGTTCACGTGGACAAGCCCAGCGTCTGTGTGACCGACTCGCGGATTTTGTATTTCTGTATTTTCCCTGTTACAGTCATTGGATATCCGCTCACAAACTGAACATACTTTGGGACCTTGAAATTGGCGATCTAAAATAAAATATCAAAAAACAAATGTAAGAAGTATTTACTATCTCTAATATTCTAGTGCGCTTTTTAAAATATATACTTTGAACAAGGCTATTGTTCGTGCTTGTATAGGTTTTTCTATGAGGTAGATTTGGTAAAGATTTGAAGTTTGAAAGGCAAATGTTTTAAGGAAATAGCGCAGATCATAAATAGAGATGGTCCCTTTGACATACAATTAATCTTAGTTTACGTGCAATTACCCGAGTGTCAAACAGATTGGATTCTGGTAACACAACTGATTGTCAAACAGCTTAGATTCTGATGACACAACCGAGTGTCAAACAGCTTGGATTCTGGTAACACAACCTAGTGTCAAACAGCTTGGATTCTGATGACACAACCTAGTGTCAAACAGCTTGGATTCTGCTGACACACCGAGTTGAGTTACTCGCTGTTTCTTCTGGATTCTAGTTGCTTGCAAATGCCAGGCATATCGCGCATTTAAACGAAAGCGTAGGTATGCCAACGATTTTCCAAACTCAAAGGTCCTTTAACCCATTCCCTCATTTTGACGCATCTGTAATAGTTACTTTTTAAACCCATTGTGATAAATAGAGCATTTGAATCTATGGAGCAAATGCACTATTTATCACAATGGTTTCAAATTTACACAATTCTAAAATTTACCTTTATGCTAGTTAATGCTCCTTAAAAGTATTTAAGGTCGATCTATTCAAAGAGGTTGGATTTAAAAAATAGCTTACGTGTGAATGGGTTAAAGCAATATCAGTAGAGGCACGAATTGCTAACTAACTTATGGGCAAAGGACACAGGCCTGCCATTTGAAAAAATAATGGTCCTTAAAGGGAGGACAATTCGAATTCTGCGTTAATGTTTAAACTAAACTAAAAAATTATTTCGATCTCATGTGTTCGCAATTATAGAACCACACTGACAATGTGGTTTTAACCCATTCCCTCAGGCTATTTTTAGACCCCAAACTCTTGGAATAAATCTGCCGAAAAGGAGCATTTATTAGAGAAAAGAAGAATTTTAAAATTGAGTAGTTTTGAAACTATTGTAATAAATAGAGCATTTGTTTATTTATCACAATGGTTTTAAAAATGGCTTTTACAGGGGTGTCAAAAAGGTCAATATTAGGGAATAGGTTATTAACAAATGGTCAACTAGTTGAACTCATCAAATCTTCTGACTACATTCTTACAGATATTTTTTCCTTCATTGAAGTAAAGACTGAAACTTTCTTTTCATTACTTTCAGCAATTTGAATACGGGAAACTCGTATGCTGGCATTTTCAAACAGTGTAGACCCCAGATCTATACCAATACGAACCCTCTGATCAGCATATGTGCTGTCATGTAGCTAAAGTACGTATTTTATACTGACCTGAAGCTATAGATAAACACTGAAGGATCATTCTACGTTGAATACCGGGTATATAGCTTTCTAAAACCTAAATCGTTTTCGACAACACAAACCCTGTTGAGACATATTGTTGTGTCTTTAGAATACTTAATGTTGCATTTATAGGTTATTATTATGCTATCTTAATACAGGTCAAAAGAAATGCATAAAGCTCCTTGCATTACTTTTGCCCCGCATAAGCAACCGCCTGTATGTAATGGTGCCTGTGTTCAATAAATGAGTGGCCGCGTAGGACAGGTTCTACTACTCTGCTGAAATGATATAAGTCCTTATCTTACCTCCTAAATTCCTACTAAATTCTAGTCATTCCATTGGTCCCATATGAATATTTGCTGGCAGTGTATAATCCATATTAGGGACACTAAGCACTGCATAACTAATAATACGGGGCAATTTTGAAACCAAAACGACCAATTAACTGTATAAATGCTTTATATTAAATGGTGCAAGGGTTTGAAACTCGCACTATATGGAATACATTTATATTTCATTTCAGCAAGGTCAAATATAAATTTCCACGTGTACACATATACAAGATGGTGTTAGTTCGATAGTGTAGCCTGTGGTTGAATAATAAACCCTTTACTTCATAGAGACGCCGTTGTATCACAGTCGGCACTGTTTGGTTACGGAATTACTAGTTTCTACCACAGTCAAACCCTCTCCTGTTCATATTCAATTATAATACTTCAGCTTATAAAACTCAATACATACGTTACTTCTTACATGAATATTCATGGAGGAAAATGTTAATGACATGAGAATGGCCCACAATAAACTGCGAATGACTCAGTGTCTTGTGATGACATAAACCGGTTGAAAATTTAACAAACAATTTTAATGCGAGGGATTCATGCATGGTCATTTGCATACAGTGTAGACCCAGAGCACGTTGTTCCTAGAGGACCCAATATCAGGGTATGCACTGTTTATAATTCAAAGTCCTTAAGAAAATTTAAAACGTTCATATTGAGTAGAATCTATAGATAGGTTATTTCAGCGTTGAATGGACAAGGAAAGGGTTAACCCATTCCCTCCTAGACTATTTTAGACCTAACCTCTTTGAATAGATCTACCGAAAAGGAGCATTAACTATAGAAAAGTATAATGTTAGAATTGAGTAGTTTTGAACCCATTATGATAAATAGATCATTTGATCCTATGGAGCAAATGCTCTATTTATCACAATGGTTTCAAAATTTGAATTTTTCAGAGGCGCCAAAAATCCGTCATTAGGAAGCAATGTGTTAAGGTTTAAGCATACTCTGAAGGTATGCACTGCTTTTCATTCATTGTCCGTTCTAGCAAATCAATAACTGTCAAACTGACAATTGTTCACACGTGTAGTGAGTTAATCGCTAGCCCTTACATTTTGTTTACAGAAATCTCTGATCTCATCTTCCGTCGCTGACTCGCCATCCTTCAGCTGGACACACGCACAAACCTGCTCGCCCAGCCTCTTGTCAGGTACTCCTACCACCTGGTAAGGCAGAAAACATAACACAGTCTCGTTAGTTTAACACCGTACATTAAATGGTTTAGTGCAAACCGGTTGCATCTACATTATTGAACATTTTTCAGCAATTAACCCATTCTCTCATGAGCTATTTGTAGATCCTGCTTCTTTGAACAAATCTACCAAAAAGGAGCATTTACTGGAGAGAAAGAAAATTTTAGAATTGTGTACTTTTCGAACCGATGTGATAAATAGAGCATTTGCTCCATGTGATAAATAGAGCATTTGCTCCCATGGAGCAAATACTCTATTTATCACAATTGTTTCCGAAAGTGATTTTACAGAGGCGTTAAAAGGCGTCAATATGAGGGAAGGGGCTAAGAGTAGAGTAAAGTCCCGCTAATGTGACCGTATATTATATAATAGCAGTCGGTTGCTCAATGCAGGGCAAAGTAAAACAGACAGCTTCTATAGGGGCCTTCTATAGGAGTTTTCTGTATAGCGTTTGTCCTACATTAAGCTAGTACATGTTTTAAAAATCCATAATTAAGACTTCTTAGGAGTGGCGGTATTAGCGTCTGATCAAGATCAGCTCCGTTTGCTTATGAAATTATTATAGATGTGCCTCTACAGCTTCAACCAATGTCAAAACATCCTGTACTGTGCACATAATTATGCCATTCTAAAAACAATCAGCTGTTGAATATTTATGACGTTATTCTTTCTTACATGAATATTCAACAGGAAATCTAAATCCTTCGGCTTCTTCACTAAATGTCGGCTTGAAGAGGTTAAAGATTACTGACCATGTTTGTATAGTTGTGTTTGAATAAACAACTGACCTGAACTTCTTTGACTTTAGGGTGTTTATACAGGACCTGTTCTACTTCCAGAGGGTACACATTTTCTCCTCCACGTATAATCATGTCTTTAATCCGTCCAGAAATTTGGACATACTCCTCATCATCCATCACAGCAATATCTCTAGAAATACAACACAACCTCAATAGAATGATGACATACTCCTCATCATCATCCATCACAGCAATATCTCTAGAAATACAACACAACCTCAATAGAATGATAACATACTCCTCATCATCCATCACAGCAATATCTCTAGAAATACAGTAAAACCTCACTAGAATGAGGACATACTCCTCACTGCAATATCTCTAGAGATACAACACAACCTCACCAGAATGATACATACTCCTCGTTATCCATCACTGCAATATCTCTAGAAATACGGTAAAATCTCAATAGAATCACTGCAATATCTCTAGAAATACAACAAAACCTCAATAGAATGAGGACATACTCCTCACTGCAATATCTCTAGTGATATGGTAACACCTCAATAGATTAATATGATATACTCCTCACTGCAATATCTCTAGAAATACAGTAAATGAAAAAGTAGTAAAGTCAAGCAGGAAAAGCCACACACAAAACGCCACCATCACCAAAACATCCAAAGAAAGCATAGCAATTTATACTCATACACACACATACAGTAGAAAGTCACATACAAGACGCAATCACCACCAACACAGAATGATATGACATACTCCTCACTGCAATATCTTTAGAAATACGGTAAAACCTCAATAGAATGATGACATACTCCTCACTGCAATGTCTCTAGAAATACGGTAACACCTCAAGAGTGATATGACAAACTCCGCACTATCCATCACTGCAATATCTCTAGAAATACAGTAAAACCTCAATAGAATGATGACATACTCCTCACTGCAATATCTCTAGAAATACAACACCACCTCAACAGAATGATGACATACTCCCCATTATCCATCACTGCAATATCTCTAGAAATACAACACAACCTCAATAGAATGATGACATACTCCTCACTGCAATATCTCTAGACATATGGTTAAACCTCACTAAATGTCCGCTCAAAGGGCACAGCAAGTTTTCGTAGGAGAGATGGTAGCTTAATGCAGGTTGTAAGTTATTCAGAAAGCTCCTTTTTAAGCGTTAGCAAATAGTGTAGGTCCAAATCAGACAGTTTCCCGTTGGCTTTCGGTAAGTCGGTGAATCTGCTCTGTTAGCACAGAGGATGACCCTTGCTGTGCAGGACACAATTTAATAATGTCATTTGCAAACAGTGTAGACCCAGATGAGAGGGCTCCTAGTAATATTTCAAAACAACATTGCCTGTGTGACTATCAAAGAATTTGGTTCCTGGTGAGAAGCCGAGTTTCTCAGAGTCTGGATCAATGGTTTGCAGCTATTACCAGAAATTCTGTTCTTAGAATTGAACAAGTAATACTTTATCTTTCACCCTTAACTTGATCAATACGCCTTTCTAAGCAGTAGACCCAGGATCTGATCTGCTTGCTTGTAGTATAATACAGATATGGTTCTATAGTGTCTGACATGGCCAAGATGCATGTGCTATTGTGCTATTACAAAAAAAATAACCTAATTAATACTTATGACGTCATTATATCTTACATTAATAGTCATGAGTTAAATGGTCAAAGCGTTAAGTATAAAGCAACTTTACAACTCTCACCTATGCCGGATTCTAAAATCCTCCAAGCCAGTTTTGTGGCATCTGATCAGAATACACACTGCCTATAGCAGTAGCAGCCAAGAACAGTTTTGCTCCTGATCTGATGGCTGATAAACTATATATACGTAAAAATACGTTGTGTTATAAATGCAACGACTGCTGGTCCTATAGGAGTCTGATCTGGGTCTACTCTGTTTGCAAAGACGTGAAAAGATGTCTATCAGGTAAAGAGTTCAACTACGTGTAAAACCACACTCGTCTTACCCAGTCCGGTACCATCTATCTGGCTGTATCACCTCCTCTGTTTTCTGGGGATCGTTCCAGTATGCCAGCATAGTCATATAGCCTCGAGTACACAACTCCCCCTGGGTACCAATGGGAACAGTTTCACCTTCTTCGTTGACTATCTTCGCCTGTAAATAGAGATCGTGCATGGCCTGTTTTGGCACCAGTTTGTATAGTTGAGTGATTCTGTTTGGCACCAGTTTGTATATTTGAGTGATTCTGTTTGGCATGATCTGCGCTGCTTGTCATGTTACAAGTTTCTGTTACAAATATGACTATTCACAGTAAATATAACCTATTTGATTTATGGACTATTCCAGTTGAAACATCAGCATTGAAAGGGGTTAAAACAGACTGGCATAGTAGCAAATACAGAAACAACTCGATACTTACGAAATTTTAGTAATGACGAATTGATGCATTTTTAGGCAGATGTCTGTTTAATGCAGGGTGAAATTCATGCAGAAAGCTCCTAGAGTAGCTTTCTACATGGATTTCACCCTGCATTAAGCTGCCACCTGCCTTAAAGACTGATAATTATACTTGTTTTACTGTTCAAGCTATCGGGGTTTTACTGTATATTGCAAACCCTGATCAACCTGCTATTGCCTATTTCTTACATGAATATTCATACAGTAAAAGGTTAACACTATTCAGCGTTAGTTTTACACTAACACCTCTGCATACCTCAATATAAGGATGAACTCGTCCAACAGTTGTCACTCTCTTCTGCACAGAACAGTCCCGGAAGCTTTGGAATGTAACTGGGCTGTTCTCAGTTGTTCCGTAACAAACCTAAAAGAAGAAATATTGTACGTAAATCAGCAAATAATCCTTTAATCTACATGATATATACTATACATGTACGCATTATTACGCCTTTGCAAACAGAGTAGACCCATAACAGGAAGCTCCTGTTAGAGTTGTATGATCAGGGTCTACTAAAACGCGTTTGTATGGGGGAAAGGGTTAAGCACCAATGGTGTGCGGTCAGAATGATTATACTCTTAACCCATTCCCTTATAGGCTATTTTTAGATCCAACCATTTTGAATAAATCTACCGAAAAGGAACATTAACTAGAGAAAGGACATATTTTAGAATTTTGTAGTTTGAAATCATTGTGATAAATAGAGCACTTGCTCCTATAGTACGCAGAGCGTACTCAGAGCGAAACTAAGTAACGTAAAACCCCGCTAATGCGACCACTTAATGAATAAACATGGGTGCCTTTATAAGCAGGTGGTTGCTTAATGCAGGACAAAAGTAATGCAGAAAGCTACCACCTGCATGTAGCACCCATAATTATACCTCTTTTAGGTGGTCGCATTAGCGGAACTTTACTGTAACGAAATTAACCATTTACCCCACGACTATACAAATAAATTACTTTGTAAATAATAGGAAGCTGAATCTTTAAAACGAAATATTAACACATGACAGCAACTGTACAGTTAGGTCTATATAATGCAATAAGCAAACAGAACAGAGATCTGTCAATATAAGATGTCAGATTTGGTTCTACTCTGTTAACAAAAGCGCAAAAAACTTAACTATGGAGAAAAGGATTAGCAAAATGCAAGTTTTTGTCACAAAAACGGATGTCTCCCCCCCCAACCCTCGCACCCATACATCAGTAGAACAGGCGTTATTGATTAGACAAAAATATAACAACGGGCAATAACTCCATAATTATTATTAAAGTATTAAAGACAGGGTTATGGCCCTTGTTCGGGACACTTTCTCTCATCATGCTCTTTCCACGTATGAAGTTTCAATACAATGGCATAAATCATGTTGTTGTTATCGTCCGGACAAGGAAGTGTTAAACAAATGTACAAGGGGCAGTTACTCCAATATTAGTGTAGCCAGAGTTATGGACCTTGTGCATGACACCTTTTTACATCATGGTCTTTCCATGTATGAAGTTTCAATTCAATGGCATGAGCCATATAGGAGTATTTGTCCAGACAAAAAAGTGTGAAAAAACATTGAGCATGACCTTTTCTCTCATCATGATCTTTCCATGTATGAAGTTTTAATCCAATGGCATAAGCCATATAAAAGTTATCGTCCGCACAAAAAAATGTGAAACAATTACAAGGAGCAGAAACTCCCAATACTAGTGAAGCCAGAGTTATGGACCTTGTGCATGACACTTCTTCTCATCATGTTCTTTCCATGTATGAAGTTTCAATCCAATGGCATGAGCCATAGAGTTATCGACAAAAAATTGAAAAAAATACAAGGGGCAATAACTCTTATATTAGTGAAGCCAGAGTTATGAACCTTGTGCATGACACTTCCTCTCATTATGCTCTTTCCTTAAATGAAGTTTCAATCAACTGGTATCAGGCATATTGAAGTTATTGTCCGGACAAGAAAGTAAGACGGACAGACAGACTGACAACTCTCACGGAAACAATATGTATCCCCCATATAAATATAGGGGGAGACATAATTAGGTGACTGTAATTAGATGTCGGTCTGCAATGCAAGCTGAAAGTCATGCAGAATCCTCCCAGAGCTTTTTTGCAGGGAGTTTTCTGTATTACTGTCATGTGTTAAGCTACCATCATAAAACCGCTAATTTACGTACATATTTGAGTGTTTGGACTAGTATGTTTTAGTAGTGGAATCCTGAATAAAGCCTCTGTCTTACAGAACACGGCGTACAATAAAACCCATGACCAATGACAAAATAGTATTATTGTTTGCAGCACCACGTACTATTCACCATTCATGCATGAACCCCGTTATATGCTACATGTTATATTGGAATTGCCAATTACTATTGTTTAATCCTTTCAAAGTCGAATTTTCAAATAGACTGTGCCAAAATTCAAAAAGGTCAAGCTTACTGTAAATAATCAAGGATAATTTTAAAAGAAAAGTGTAATAAAAAAAATATAACAAACGGTACAGATCTTGGTGAGAGGGCATATAGTGTAGACTTTGATCAACCTCAACTTAATAATAGTATGTACATTTTCATACGTCGCAAGTAGTTTTGTGCATACTACTGCTGTAAACAGTGTATACCTTTGTAAGACAAAACAGTGATTGGTGTGTTTCTACACTATCTGTACGGTATATATGTTTTCGTAATTACCGACCAGGTTTGGCATCCGATGCCTGTGAGTCACAGTTCCCGCGATTGTTAGATTATTATATTGTACCTAATATACAGAAAAAAACTTATCGCAGGGGAGCATTATGTGTGACTTGCACCCTGTATTAACCCTTTCCCTCATATTGACGCCTTTTGACGGCTCTGTAAAAGTCTCTTTTGGAAACAATTGTGATAAACAGAGCATTTGCTCCTATGGAGCAAATGCTCTATTTATCACAATTGTTTCATAACTACACAATTCTCCAATATTCCTTTTCTCCAATAAATGCTCCTTTTCGTTAGATTTATTCAAAGAGGCTGGGTCTGAAAAAAGCCTATGAGGGAATGTGTTAAGCTGCCATCTACCTGAGCAAATAATAAGGATACCTATAAGATGCATAAATCAAAACATTTTCAAGAACAACCTCTTTATTTCTCCACCAAACCCTCTTCGAGACGATTCTAAAGAGTGGCCACAACATAGGGTTTGGTGGAGAAATGACGATTTTTGTACTTGAGTACACACGTTTATCTGTTGCCCTGTAAACTATTACCAAAGAAAATCAGAAATACCCGTTTCGTTCAGAAAACAAACTTTGTGCGTATTTGCTCCCCATACCGTTTACTCCATCAAATACGCAGTATAGCAGCTATGCAAACAGAGAACGTCCAGGGCCCGTCTGATCAGGGTCTGCTCCGTTTAGTTATGGAATTAAGTATACAGATTCTACTATAGCCAGACGTCGCTGTGTCAAAGTATCATTGTTTAATTATACAGATTCTACCATGGCCATACGTCGCTGTGTTCATGTGCCATTGTCAAATAGTCAGACGTTGCTGTGTTCATGTGCCATTGTCAAATGGCCAGACGTTGCTGTGTCCATGTGCCATTGTCAAATGGCCAGACGTTGCTGTGCTCATGTGCCATTGTCAAATGGCCAGACGTTGCTGTGTCCGTGTGCCA
This sequence comes from Azorinus chamasolen, assembly GCA_963576725.1. Lineage (NCBI taxonomy): Eukaryota > Metazoa > Mollusca > Bivalvia > Cardiida > Solecurtidae > Azorinus > Azorinus chamasolen. The sequence goes on from OY755242.1 coordinate 4,132,033, forward strand.
TTGTCAAATGGCCAGACGTTGCTGTGTTCATGTGCCATTGTCAAATGGCCAGACGTTGCTGTGTTCATGTGCCATTGTCAAATGGCCAGACGTTGCTGTGTTCATGTGCCATTGTCAAATGGCCAGACGTTGCTGTGTTCATGTGCCATTGTCAAATGGCCAGACGTTGCTGTGTTCATGTGCCATTGTCAAATGGCCAGACGTTGCTGTGTTCATGTGCCATTGTCAAATGGCCAGACGTTGCTGTGTTCATGTGCCATTGTCAAATGGCCAGACGTTGCTGTGTTCATGTGCCATTGTCAAATGGCCAGACGTTGCTGTGTTCATGTGCCATTGTCAAATGGCCAGACGTTGCTGTGTTCATGTGCCATTGTCAAATGGCCAGACGTTGCTGTGTTCATGTGCCATTGTCAAAATGGCCAGACGTTGCTGTGTTCATGTGCCATTGTCAAATGGCCAGACGTTGCTGTGTTCATGTGCCATTGTCAAATGGCCAGACGTTGCTGTGTTCATGTGCCATTGTCAAATGGCCAGACGTTGCTGTGTTCATGTGCCATTTTCAAATGGCCAGACGTTGCTGTGTTCATGTGCCATTGTCAAATGGCCAGACGTTGCAGTGTTCATGTGCCATTTTCAAATGGCCAGACGTTGCAGTGTTCATGTGCCATTGTCAAATGGCCAGACGTTGCTGTGTTCATGTGCCATTGTCAAATGGCCAGACGTTGCTGTGTTCATGTGCCATTGTCAAATGGCCAGACGTTGCTGTGTTCATGTGCCATTTTCAAATGGCCAGACGTTGCTGTGTTCATGTGCCATTTTCAAATGGCCAGACGTTGCTGTGTTCATGTGCCATTTTCAAATGGCCAGACGTTACTGTGTTCATGTGCCATTTTCAAATGGCCAGACGTTGCAGTGTTCATGTGCCATTTTCAAATGGCCAGACGTTGCTGTGTTCATGTGCCATTTTCAAATGGCCAGACGTTGCAGTGTTCATGTGCCATTTTCAAATGGCCAGACGTTGCAGTGTTCATGTGCCATTTTCAAATGGCCAGACGTTGCAGTGTTCATGTACCATTTTCAAATGGCCAGACGTTGCAGTGTTCATGTGCCATTTTCAAATGGCCAGACGTTGCAGTGTTCATGTGCCATTGTCAAATGGCCAGACGTTGCAGTGTTCATGTGCCATTGTCAAATGGCCAGACGTTGCAGTGTTCATGTGCCATTGTCAAATGGCCAGACGTTGCAGTGTTCATGTGCCATTGTCAAATGGCCAGACGTTGCAGTGTTCATGTGCCATTGTCAAATGGCCAGACGTTGCAGTGTTCATGTGCCATTGTCAAATGGCCAGACGTTGCAGTGTTCATGTGCCATTGTCAAAGTATCATTGTTTGTGATAGTATTAGTGTTTCTTTCCTGAATATTCATGAAGTAAAGGGGTGCGGCTTTGAAACTAAAATTAAGATTAGCCGAATCTGATAAAGTGAAGGCTAGTATAATAAAATATATATGCGGGGGAAAGGGGGACTCAACGGATATATCGATAAACCAGTCTTACTGGCTACAACCCAATTAATCCATTCCCTCATAGGCTATTGTAGACCCAACTTCTTTGACCAAATCTACAGATAAGGAGTATTTACTTGAAAAAATGAAAATTTTAGAATTGTTTAGTTTTGAAACCATTGTGATAAATAGAGCATTTGTTCCACATGAGCAAATGCTCTATTTATCACAATGGTTTCAAAAAGTGACTTTTAAAGATGCGTCAAAAGACGTCAATATGAGGGAACAACAATAAAACAGATAACGCCAAACCACCCAACTTCTAAACGCGTAGTTTCAGAACCGGTGATATCCAACGGAGCATTGCATAGAACAAACGGAGCATTGAATAGAACATTTTCTGTATTTAGCTTTTTTCCGCTTAACGCTTTATTCCATAAATACGCATTCATGCGCCTTTGCAAACAGAGAAGACCCGGAACAGACGACTCCTTCAGGGGCTGCTCTGCTTGCTTATAAATGCTGTAGATATGATTCAACAGTTTCTGTCCTGGCCAAATATTATTCACAATGTCGTTACTTCTTACATGAATATTCATGGAATAATTTGTTATCTCATTCAGTCTTAGTGGCAAGGTTGTGATAGTATTTAAAAACACTCTTGGTCTAGATAAGATGCCGAGTAACTATTTCTATTTGTCTCATCAGGATCCAAACTATTTGACACACTGGTTGTCTTTCCATACGTAGAACAAAACACCTTCAAGAAAATAAAATAGGCAACGAGTATTCCGAGGGCTGAATTGGTAAAAACATGTATTCAATGTGGTTCAATGTATTCAATGTGCGGTCAAATGTATTCAATGTGTGGTCCAATTTTAGATTAAACTCAAACTTCAATACATACAGGATATAGATTTAACGCACATGTCGTTTGGGGGAGAACGAAAAACGTTCAATGGATCCTAAATAGAAGAACACATTAGAGGTTTCTCGTATCAATGACATTGTAACAAAGCTCGAATAGAAGGAGTCGTCTAATCAGGGTCTGCTCTGTTTTTGTGCATGGATTTACATAGATCTGATTGTGTTGTTTCTGACAATGCCAAGACATCATGTATTCATACACCATCGTACAATATCAGTAAATGCATGCAGTAAATCCTCTCTACAACGGCCACTAAATTGTGTTAATTAGTTGTTATTTAGGGCAGGTTACTGCTTAAAGCAAGGTGAAAGTAAAACAGAACGCTCCTATAGGAGCGTTCTGTTTTACTTTCACTTTGATTTAAGCAGCCACCTGCATTTAACACAAACTATTTGATGTAATTTAGTGGCCATTAAAGAGAGGTTTTATTGTAATTTATTGACCGTTATAGAGAGGTTTTACTGTAATTTAGTGGCCGTTGTAGAGAGGTTTTACTGTATTCATGAGGTAATTATTTGTTACATGAATATTAATCAAGTGAAAGGTTAATATACAAGACAAGTTAACCCTTTCCCTGTCAAATATCATATAATAAATACTGACATCATGAATATGTATTAGCTGAATTTTCATGACATAATGTACACAGGATATGTTTGGTCAGGCAAAAACTGTAGATTCAGTTCTATATTATGTTATAAGCAAACAAAACAGACCCTGATCAGACGGCTCATACGGGCGCCATCTTATATGGGTCTTCTCTGGCTACAAATACGTGAAAAGGAATTTTAATGAAGGAAAGGGTTAAGAAAGGTCCTTTGTTTTTAGGAGCTATTTTATTTAGACGAGTTTCAGTTTAAATCTGTATAAAGTGATTTCGTATACATGTAGTGAGTTCGTAATTTATCATTAATCATCTACTCCATACATACGCCTTTCGACGCCTTTTCAAATTCAGTAGGCTAAGGTCAGACATATTCTATAGGTTATGTTTACTTAAGCTATAGATATGAGTATACAGTGTCTACCATTGCCTAGTTTTCCTGTGTCATTGTGTTATTATAACAAATAATCTAAATAATATTCCTGATGCCATTAGTTTTACATGAACAATTAGGGCGTAAAGGGTCAACTTCTGTACATGCGATACGCCCTAACTCAAATGAAACGCTTGAGTTCAGAAAGTGACACATACAGTAACTTGGTCCATGTGCATTCTATTTATGACTTGTCTCATCGTCTCTTCCGGACATGGCGATCCAGCCATTACTCCCGTGTACAGTGAAGACAAATCGAACTCGGCAAAACTGGGATCGTTCAACATATCAATAAACATAGTTGGAACGCCGTACAAGGAAGTACATCTGTAAAGATACAAATGTAACTGTCCTAATGAGATGGGTGTAACCATTTACCTGACAGAAACGCATTTTGACGCATTTGCAAGCAAAGCAGATCCAGATCAGACGGCTCTGTTTGCTTATGGAATAATATAGATCTGATTTTAAGTTTAAAGTGTTCGTCATTGTCAACCATTCCGTACTCATATGCATTATAAAAACGTTATTTCTTATATGAATAATTATCAGGTAAAAGAGTATGAGCACGATGATGATGAGAGGCCAAAATAAGATTAAATATTTTGTGCTTCACATGAGGAGAAAAAAACAAAGGTGCTTAATACAGCTGAGGAGTAGTGGAAATGCACTGTACAATACTCAGTATAATTAATTGTATGCTCAGAACAGCATACAAAAGTATACAGTTCTTACTTAAATGAAAACAAAACATGAATTGAGCATAAATATAGCTGAACAACAGTGGAAATACAATAGGAAAGTATGTGCATGGTGAATTGCATGCTCGCACACGTAGAACTGTAGATAGTAATATCCCCCTTAACCGGGCCTCTAGTAGAGAGGAATTTAGATACTTTAGGCAGGTGGCTGCTTAATGCCAGGTGAAAGTCATGCAGAAAGCTCGTACACGCTGTATAATGTAAAGAACTCTAACATAAAGAAAGCAAACCATGACATAAGGATGTATACAGCTGTAAAGCAGTGAGACGCAATGTGAAATACTGTGCATAATGAATTGTATGTTCGCAAAGCAAAACACATAAACTAAACAACACATGAAATGATGAATAATACAGTTGCACGCAGCTGAAATGCAATATGAAATATTGTGCGTGGCGAATGGCATGCTCGCACAAGCAGAACATTATACAGATGTGTGCCACACATGGAGAAACAGGAGGATCCTTTTCAGCAATCTCCCTTTGATTAATCTCTTAAAGATGTAGGTCCTACTAAATAGTGATTAACCCTTTCCTCCATAAAGATGCTTTCCTACGCCTTTGTAAAAAGAGAAGACCCAGATCAGACGGCTCCTATAGGAGCCTTCTGATTAGGGTCTGCTCTGTTTGCTTATGGGGTAATAAAAATCTTGATTCCATAGTTTCTACTTTGGCAAAGCTATATGGTAATATGCCATTTTACAAATTAATCTAATTAGTTTTCATGATGGCATAATTGCCTACATGAATATTCATGGAGTACAGGGTTAAGACATTTGTTGCGTGATATTATTGATTATAGTTCTATAGATTGTTTAATGTTTAAGTTGGGTTTGAGGTTAAGAAACGATTATCCTTCGTTTAATAGCCAATCGTTGAACCACATTATCTCATTGAGTTATAACAGAAATAACAGAGTAAACCGACTAAAACAACATACTTCTTATTTTGGTATTCCTTTGTGTTTATCTGTCATGGGAGATACGTTATCGCTGAACAATATCCCTCATTAGGATGAAATACGATAGTCGTCCACGGGGAATTCGGGTTAAACAATGTAGGTATAGATTATACAACGAAACATAAGGAACTACCTATTACACTGGAATACGATACTGGTCCACGTGGAGTAAGGAACTGAATGTAGGTAAGGAAGAAACTGACACTAGGGCGGGAATACAATACGCATCCACGTGGACTAGGGAACATAATGTAGATATGGAGTATACAAGGGACTACTAGTATATAAATATATAGAATACAATACTAATCACGTGGACAAAGGAACATAACTGGTTGGTATGGATTATAAAATGAAACACAAGGAACTGCTAATTACTCCGTTGAATGCAGGTCACGAATGCACTGTATATGTGTCTATTAATTCATTAACAAAAAGGGTAGACCCAGATCAGAAGCTCCTATAAAAGCTGTCTCATCAGGGTCTGCTACGTTTGCTTATGGAACAATATGAATCTACATTAATTTCTACATTATTTTGCAGAGCCAAATATCCCCTTGTGCATATGTCACTATACGGTTACATAGCATAACATAAATTGTATTTGGCATTAAGTTGCATAAAGCACTTATATGGGCAAAACATTAATATGCCATTATACAAATGTAACTAATGTTTAGTGTTTATATATGCCATTATAAAAAGTATGAAAAACCATAAGAGTAACCTAAGTGCCATTTCGTCGTTCGGCACGGAACAATCCTTGTAGTCATTTAGAAATTAACATTAGCTCCGAGGACTGCACACAAAAATACTCCTTTTACAAAACAGGGGAATTTGTCCACAGTATGGGATTTTAATATTTATATTCCACTGTTAGATGGCGTTGGTAGTTTTAAACCAAATAATATCGTTTAAACTAAAACAGAATTAGGGGAGAAACTCAATAAGCAGTGCAGTGTTGATTTCATTTCCACCCCTTTTTTCTTTGTGTTTGTAAAATATTCGTGCAAATATTTACAAATAAAATATGTTTAAACCGATGACACTTTTCAAGAGTACATAATAACATAAGGTATACCGCTAGCAGAGTAATAGATAGAGGTGTGTATTTAGATAATAAACTCTTCATTTCTCCACAAAAACCTATGTAGTGAACACTCTGTAGAAAAAGTCTCCAAGAGACGATTCTACAGAGCGGTCACAACATAATGTTCGGTGAGGATATATAAGAATTTATCTTGAGAATGTTTTAGTTTACGTATCTGGGCCTCTGCATATGGCACAACTGGTGGGATATATGGTTAGTTGTATACTATCGTCTATCTACGGTGGGATATATATGGCTAGTTGGTATACTATCGTCTATCTACGGTAGGACATATATGGCTAGTTGGTATACTATCGTCTATCTACGGTAGGATATATATGGTTAGTTGGTATACTATCGTCTATCTACGGTAGGATATATATGGTCAGTTGGTATACTATCGTCTATCTACGGTAGGATATATATGGCTAGTTGGTATACTATCGTCTATCTACGGTAGGATATATATGGTCAGTTGGTATACTATCGTCTATCTACGGTAGGATATATATGGTTAGTTGGTATACTATCGTCTATCTACGGTAGGATATATATAGTTAGTTGGTATACTATCGTCTATCTACGGTAGGATATATATAGTTAGTTGGTATACTATCGTCTATCTACGGTAGGATATATATAGTTAGTTGGTATACTATCGTCTATCTACGGTAGGATATATATGGTTAGTTGGTATACTATCGTCTATCTACGGTAGGATATATATGGTTAGTTGGTCTACTATCGTCTATCTACGGTAGGATATATATGGTTAGTTGGTCTACTATCGTCTATCTACGGTAGGATATATATGGTTAGTTGGTATACTATCGTCTATCTACGGTAGGATATATATGGCTAGTTGGTATACTATCGTCTATCTACGGTAGGATATATATGGTTAGTTGGTATACTATCGTCTATCTACGGTAGGATATATATGGTTAGTTAGTATACTATCGTCTATCTACGGTAGGATATATATAGTTATTTGGTATACTATCGTCTATCTACGGTAGGATATATATGGTTAGTTGGTATACTATCGTCTATCTACGGTAGGATATATATAGTTATTTGGTATACTATCGTCTATCTACGGTAGGATATATATGGTTAGTTAGTATACTATCGTCTATCTACGGTAGGATATATATGGTTAGTTAGTATACTATCGTCTATCTACGGTAGGATATATATGGTTAGTTGGTATACTATCGTCTATCTACGGTAGGATATATATGGTTAGTTGGTATACTATCGTCTATCTACGGTAGGATATATATAGTTAGTTGGTATACTATCGTCTATCTACGGTAGGATATATATGGTTAGTTGGTATACTATCGTCTATCTACGGTAGGATATATATGGTCAGTTGGTATACTATCGTCTATCTACGGTAGGATATATATGGTTAGTTGGTATACTATCGTCTATCTACGCAATGCTCAATGCATTTTCCTACCGTTACTTGTTCCATGTTCATTAATTCAACGACATCCATCATGGTTTTCTCCGGGCATGGAGAACCACCCATGACTCCAGTATACAGTGTTGACAGATCAAACTCGTTGTTATTTAGATGGTTCAACATGTCAATAAACATTGTGGGTACACCATAAAGTGATGTACATCTGTATATAAGCATATAAGCACACATAAGCATGTTAAGCGTAGCAATTAAGCATGGATCGGTCGTGCAAATGAAAGCTTAAGCTAGAGATTATCAAAAGGGTTGGAAATGATATAAAAATAGGTCATTCAATAAATCTTAAGTCCAGTTACATCAATATTAAACAAGATATACACATGTATGCTATAAAGATATGTGCATCTGCAAATATAAGCGCCTGTGAACATTTACTCCACAATTACGCCTTTTAACTCTTAGACCGCCACATCTTTTTATCTCTCTGCCCTCTTTGTATATTAATTAGGTAAATCTTTACAATAAATATACACGAAATATTGAAATGATTTTCCACGGCAAAAGCATAGAGCATGCAGGCGTGGAATTCCCATGGCAAACAGTACAGCCCCTGATGAGAGAGCTGTTATACGAGCTATCTCACCTGGGTCTACACTGTTTTGCATATACAAATATAGTTGTGACTGGCGGACTATGGGTTAACGCATTTGAAAAGAAACTAGATCTAGAACAGACGGCTCCTGTAGAAGCCTCTGTATAGATCTGGTTCTGTAGTTTCTTCAAAGACCAACATGTCCTATGTTCATGGGCCATTATAAAACTATTTCTGATGTTATCAGTTCTGCATACTCTGGGAGTAAAATGATGCACGTGTTCAGAATAGCAACAGAGAAAAGCTGGACCATGCAGCTGACATAGCTAGAGGTCATGCACAATGTAGCACTGATATTGCAAAGGTGTCATACACAAACATCTTATTCCGGTGTGACAAAAATAATATCGGTTCAAAATTGTAGCTGGTGCAAATTTGTCAAACAGTTTGGATCCTGTCTGGTGAGACGGCGAGTCACTCGGCGTCTAATCTGGATCCAAGCTGCTTGTCAATGCAAGTCAGATCGCGGAGATCGGAATTAGGGTTAAATGATTAGACGAAATACACGCATATAAAAGATATCACAAAATGAACAACCCATTCATTCTCCATCGAGTTATGTTGTTAAAGAGAAATAAAACATAATTATTATAGTTTTAGAATTGTCCATGTATATTTCCAGTGTACATTAAATGTAAATCTAATCACGTTCTTGCGGTTGACCGGCGTGGTTTTTCTGTGCAGGAAACAATGCGCGGTTTGTTCCATGCATGACCAGAGAGTTTTCATTCACGTGTAATGAGGAGGACGTCGCGATATGACTGAAATACAGTACAACTTCGATTATTCGAACACTAAAATACGTATTATTATCGATCTTTAAGACAGGTGGCAGCTGAATGCATGATTAAAGTCATGCAGAAAGCTCCTCGAGGAGCTTTCTGCATGACTTTCACCATGCATTAAGCAGCCACCTACCTAAAAGGGTCTTAATTCTTCTATACAGAAAATTCGGATAATCGAGATTTTGCTGTATTGTTAAAGCTACATAAAACAAACAAGCATGTCTCTATACGGTGACAATATCGCGGTAACTCCATATCTGCAGTACATGATACTAGCTGTATATATTCTGCAGTAGTTCACCGATGCCGACCATTATATTCTCAACAAACGAAATCTCTTATAGGACATTCTACACTACTTTTGAACTGGCTTAACCCTTAATTACTAAATACTTTAATTATAGGTTGTGAGACAAACAGTGATATCCCTAATCTTGGGACTGACATTATGCATTTGGGTGACATTGTCCGTGAACGAATTAATTTGCTGAGCAAATTCTTTTGCACAGATTTCATCCGCTGCCTTTTCAATATACATGTGTAGGCTATAGTCAGTTTGTCTACCAGAATGCAATCAGCGTGTCAAACAGTTTGTGTCTTGATGAGACCCCGAGTTAATGGTGTATCTGAATCAGAACTGTGTGTGCTATTAACCATCCATCCACCTGCAGCAGGCTAAAGGTTAATGACAGATGGACGCTATTCATCCTTTTTGAGAGATGTCTGAACATTTTCGTGTGCTTTTTTCTGCATTGATCAATTTTACAACAAGCCAGTCCTAGACATACCTCTCGTCAGAAACCGCTTTTAGTGTAGTTTTGGCATCAAATCCCGGAGCTGGAAACACGCATGTAGAACCATGGTTGGGCATCTGCAGGGAACCAATTACCATCCCAAAGCAGTGGTATAATGGGACCGGGATACATATTCTGGATTCCTGAAATAATGGATGGGAACATTCTTATACAGTATTATACAGTAAACCCTAGCTAATTCAAGCACTCAAATAAGTATCCCAATCAGTTTATAAGACAAGTGGCGGCTTAATGCAGAAAGCCCCTTCTGGGACTATCCTTAACATTATGCCATGGCTTGCATTTCCTGTAAAGATATTCGTGAAGCTAACAGTGCAGACCATAACAGAAGGGCAATATTCTCTATGTCTACACTGTTCCTTGTGTTAAGTTTGAATTACACCATGTATAAACAATGTAACCCTTCGCTTGCTGTTCACGTCAATATACCTACCTGTAAATAGTGAAGACCCAGATGAGACAGCTCCTACAGGAGCTGTCTCATCAGGGTCTGCACTATTTACAAGTTGATTGTGCACCTAGTGTACTCCACAGCAGTGATTGCACAGCGAAATACTTGTACACAGTGAAGATATATGTAATTATACAACAGGGCATGGGTAAAGAAGGAGAAATGTATTTTAACATTCAGCAAGAGAAGGGTTAACCATTTTCATGTTATCAGCGACATGACTCGCATTTGCATACAGCTTGGATGCAGAGCAGACGCGTGATAACTCGGTGTCTCATCAGGAGCCATGCTGTTTGACACCTCGTCGATATTTTTTTAAAGGTTTGAACGACTCTGAGGTACGAAAAAATGAAGTAAGTTTTAGTTTGAATATTTGATTCACTTAAACTACAATGTTTAATATAAAGTATCTACTCAAACTTCGTTCTGTTGCATTACTTATTATAGTTCCAACTTAATCAAACTATTCGTAGACTGTCCACCCAAGTATCACAAACAGTTTGGATCCTGATGAGAATCAGAGTTACTCGGCAAGGTGCAAACTGTTTGCAAATGACAGTTAGGTCAGGCTTAGTAGGCAAGAGAGTAATGTGCTTGCAGCACAGAGTTAAATTTCCCTTCATACCATACATTATGCTACTTACCCTAGTGTGATAGTCGAGACGTTGGCCTATAAAGAAGCTGTTGTTCACGATATTGTGATGGGACAATGTTGCTCCCTTAGGGAACCCCGTGGTACCCTGTTAAAATACAGTTAACCGTTATTAACTCTTTACTATTAACTCTTTACCTCATACAGAAGGCTTTTGACGTTTTTGCAAACATGGTAGATCCAGATCAGACATTCATACATGTAGGAACTGTTTAAGTAGGATATGCTCTGTTTGATTATGAAATCATATGGATGTGATTCTATACAGTTTGTGCCATGGTACAGAATTACCATTGTCATATTTTCATTGTGAAATGTCCGCTGAATATATTCACAGTCATTGTTTCTTGTCTGAATAGCAATGGGGTAAAGGGTTAAAAGCACCAAAACTACAGTAAACCCTATCGATAACGGTCACTAAAATACAGTAAAACCTCTCTATAACGGCCACCAAATTACAGTAAAACATCTCTACAACGACCACTAAGTTACAGTAAAACCTTTCTATAACGGCTACTAAATTACAGTAAAACCTCTATAATGGCCACTATATTACAGTAAAACCTCTCTATAACGGCTACTAAATTACAGTAAAACCTATCGATAACGGCCACTAAATTACAGTAAAACCTCTCTATAACGGCCACTAAGTTACAGTAAAACCTTTCTATAACGGCTACTAAATTACAGTAAAACCTCTATAACGGCCACTATATTACAGTAAAACCTCTCTATAACGGCTACTAAATTACAGTAAAACCTATCGATAACGGCCACTAAATTACAGTAAAACCTCTCTATAACGGCCACCAAATTACAGTAAAACATCTCTACAACGACCACTAAGTTACAGTTAAACCTTTCTATAACGGCTACTAAATTACAGTAAAACCTCTATATCGGCCACTATATTACAGTAAAACCTCTCTATAACGACCACTAAGCTACAGTAAAACCTCTCTATAACGACCACTAAATTAAAACCTCTCTATAACGACCGCTAACTTACAGTAAAACCTCTCTATAACGGCCACTAAATTACAGGAAAACCTCTTTATAACGACCACTAAATTACATCAAGTATTTTATGTTAAAAGCAGGTTGATGCTTAAAGCAAGGTGAAATTAAAACAGAACGCTCCTATAGGAGTTTTACTTTCACCTTGCTTTAAGCGAACACCTGCCCTAAATACCAACTAATTAACACCATTTAGTGGTCGTTATAGAGAGGTTGTACTGTATATTGTTTTCTTTAACCCTTTCCCTGTTCTATGTTAATTTCAAATTTCAATACTTACTGAATATTCATGGACAAAATAGTTATAATAAATTATGGAAAATGGAACATTGCAGCCATTTTAGGAAGTAAAGAAACAGATTGATCAAATTCCTTCTGTAAACAGAGCCGACCCTGATCAGACGGTTTCTATAGGAGCCGTCTGATCTGGGTCTACTCTGTTAGCAAATGTGTATGTAGGAAAGGGGTTAACTCTTAAAATTTGACGTCAGCTAGAATTTCCGTTTGTTTAATTGTCTCCCTTTTTTCATTTACATACATTACCTCGGTATCAACCAGTTTGGATCCTGATGAAAAACGAGTTACTCGACGTCTCAACTGGATCCAAACATTTGAAAAATTGAACATTAGCATTGACTATTTGAACAAAATATAGCAACAGAAACTGAAACACGTTTTTCTAATTCTTGAAACATTCTTGTTGACTAAAACACTTTTGCTGTGGATATTTTCAATCAGAACATTTCTAGTTGAATACCTGGCATCTTGAAAACTCTCTGTTAACTCATTCCCTCCTGGTCTACTGTTAGATCCGATCTATTTGAATGAATCTACCAAAAAGGAGCATTTACTAGAGAAAAGGAACATCTTAGAATATTGTGTAGTTTTGAAACCATTGTGATAAATAGAGCATTTGCTCCTCTGGACCGATATCCCAATCAGGTACGAATCCAGGATTTCAGATTAGAGGATGTAGGTTTTTAAAAGTTGGATTACACCACTAGCGTCTTTGTAAACTGCGAATAGGGGGAAAATCTCAAATTAAATCATTGTTTTATCGATTTTTATTAGATCTAGATCAAATAAAGTTACTAAAAAAAGTTCTCTGGGCATTTTAAGGGGGCGTACGCAGACTCCGCCACCCCCACCCCCTTCTCTCTCTCTAAAATCCGCGCCTATCAATGGCTTCAAAACATAACTTTTACAGAGGCATCAAAGGCATCAATAGGAGGAAATGGGTCAAGATAACTCGTAACTTGAAACATGTTATAAGTGCGGCATATATGTCACCATAGAAATGAATTCAGTTGACACTACGTGTAGTTACAATTGAGTCATTATATGGACACCCATTCAGAAAGTTTTAAATCGTCTTTTTCGAGGCTTACCGATGTAAACTGGATATTGATTGGCTCATCAAATTGCAGCGAACCCTGTACGTCCACTATTGCTCTGCACTCTTTTTCACTGGCAGCTTGCATAATGTCAGAAAACAGTAAGGCACCTCTGTAACCAAATGGACAAGGTGGCTATACAATGCGAATAAAGGCAATGCATAAGATGGGGCATATGTACGAAATACCAACGATACAGTATTTAAAATTTACTTCGATGTATCCAAAATTCGTTTTATCCAAACAACTTTGAATAAAACAGTGGATATATCGGGACACCATTTACTGTTGAATGAAACATTTACTCCATGCGTACACCTTTTAATGCATTAGCAAAATAGTGAACATTAGAACATGTCCTGAGTGTCCATTCATTCATTGAACATGCGAGTTTTAAAAAGCAGGAGGTTTTGCATAGTTTTGACCTACATTAAGCTACCACCTGCCTTACAGACCCATAATTAGATATATTCTGATGGCTGCTTAAGACGGATTCTACTGTAGACACATATCAGACGGCTCCTATAGCAGCTGTCTGGTCTGGGTCTGCTCTGTTTGCTTATGGACTATTATGGATCTCATTGTATACAGCTGTTGTAATGGAGACAATTCCCCTTGCTTATACATTCATTTTAAATATTCAGCTAATAAATTATTCAAGATAAAATTATGTCTACTACAGGAGCTGTCTGGTATGGGTCTACTCTGTTTGCAAAGGCGTAATGTTGCGTCTCTATCAGATAAAGGATTGTAAATTAAATGCAGGTCAAAAGTAATGCAGAAAGATCTTATGGGAGCTTTCTGCATTACTTTTGCCCTGCATAAGCAACCACCTGCTTTTTAAGATGCATGTGTCCAATCAATATAAGGTGGGATCTAGTACATTAAATGGATTACTGTATTTACCTGTACTTCTTGTCTCCCAACATAATCACGTGCTTCAGATCAGGAAGTCTGGATAGAAAATACATGATACACAATGAATAAATGGATACGATCGTACAAACAACGATGGCTTGGTGACTTGGCCTAGTGGTTGAGTGGTGAGCTGATAACCCACGTGTCCGGGGTTCGAATCCCGGCAGGACCAGCTTGAAATTGCAAAGACGCCTGCCAGTGTCACTCATCCGCACGATATTGCCTCCTCTCCACCCAGGGGTTAAAATGGGTATCTGTAATGTTGTGAGGGTCATCAGCCGGTATTGCGGCTGCGTAATCACGCCATATGTTAACAGTGCTCAATATTGTATGCGAATGGCTCAATGACCAGGGGAGTAAATGTACAGTCGGTTGGGCGGTCATTCGAACTGAAAGTAGACTCTAAGTACTTCACTCAATAGTTTATACAAAACTGCTTTCAAATAGTATTCGACCTTCAACATTCTTACCACCGAAGTTGCAGGTAAGCGATTCAGAGGGTTTGATGCAGTTGGTGAATCTGTGATCACCCATGCAAACAATATGGATCCAGATAAGACGACGAGTAACTGTTTGACACATCAGTGAAGTTTTAGAAACGAAATTGAAGGAAAGTCCTCTCCGTAAGTGAACGCAGACGACAATGCAAATGAAAATCATTTGATGGCATACATGTGTTCGCAAAGTTATTGCCTTTTTATTGCTCTAATCTAGGTATACTCTGTTTGCAAATATGCGTGGGATTGTAGAGTAAAGGGTTATGGGACCTGTCACTGCTGATAAGCCCCGTCTCCTGACTGTCCAGGTTCGGTATGACACTGTGTAGTATGTCGTAGTACTTCTGGTCTTTGAATTCCTCCGCGCACACGATGGCTTTACATCCAACCTGCAACCGAGTGATATATGCAGTGAAAGTGATTACATCATTAGTCCAAGTTCTAATCATGTCATTCATGAACTATCAATTTAAAAATGTATTATTGCATGGATAGTCATGGACTCCGTAGTTATAAGTTAAACAGTAAAACTTCTGACTGATACAGAAACTTCAGAACCAGGGTCCATGCTTATAAAGCTTTTGATTGGTCAGATTTGAGTTCTCAAGCTTTTGATTGATCAGATTTGAGCCAGAGGCTCAAATCTGACCAATCAAAAACTTGAGAACGAACTCAGACTCAACTAAAAGTTTTATAAGCATGGAACCAGATTTATATCATCCCATACAGAGCTCCAAATACGATGCGTAAATTAAAACATTTTCGAGAATAACTTCATTATTTCTCCACCAAACCCTATGTTGTGACCACTCTAGAATCGTCTCTTCGAGATGATTCTAAAGAGTAGCCACTACATAGGATTTGGTGGAGAACTGACGATGTTAGTATTAATTTTGAGTACTCGCCTTTATCCGTAGCTCTGCCATAGGCAAATCACAGTAGACTCTGACCATACCTTACTGATCTTATTCTCTACCGGTTGATATGACAATAAATTAAATTCTTTTATAGCCTAATCCTTTCCATGTTCTATGTCTATTCCAAATTTCAGTACCTACTGAATATTCATTGAAAAATAGTTATAATAAAATATGGAAGGTGGAACATTGAAGCCATATTAGAAACTAAAGAAACAGATCTATCAAATTCCGATAGCAAACAGAGCAGATCTTGATCCTATAGAAACCGTCTGATATGGGTCTGCTCTGTTTGCAAATGCGTGAAAACAGGTTTGTATGAAGGAAAGGGTTAATAAAAGACTTACCCTTACAGTGCGGGACCCGAGTCACTAATGTCCTTTGCAAACAGTGTAGACCAAGATGAGAGGGCTCTTATGGGAGCCCTCTCATCAGGGTCTACACTGTTTGTCATGTTACACTTTTCTTTAGAAAACATCCCTAAACATTCACTATAAGCTTGACCTATTTGAATTTTGGAAGAGTCCATTTGGAAATTCTGCGTTGTAAGGGTTAATGTTCATAATTGCTGGAGTCTTTACGTGAATGCTCACCAAGTGAACCAGTGACAAGTTTGATACTGAAAGTTGTATCATATGCGTCACCGTATTGATATACAGTACAGCCTCTCTATAACGACCACTAAATTACATCAATTATTTTATGTTAAAGGCGGGTTGCTGCTTAAAGCAAGGTGAAAGTAAAACAGAACGCTCCTATGAGAGCGTTCTGTTTAACGTTCACCTTGCTTTAAGCAGCCACCTGCTCTAAATACCAACTATTTAACACACTTTAGTGGCCGTTATAGAGAGGTGTTACTGTATTGATATGTGTTTCAAGTCATAACCTATACAGTGATATACATGTTTTGCCATTTCGAACCATGCTACTCCGAATTCGCTACTCCTAACCTCTCCACCACTCCAAGCTCGCCACTACGAACCTCAATACTCCGAACCTCATTTCAACGAACTATTTACGCCGAACATCGTTACCCCGAACCTCGCTACTCCAAACCTCGCTACTCCGAACCTCGCTACTCCGAATCTCGCTACGCCAAATCTCTCTTATCCAAACTTCGCTACTCCAAGTCTCGTTACCCAGAACTCGATTTTCAGAACCTTACTATAACAAACCTCGCTACTCCGAACCGTACTACCTCAACCTCTCTACTCCGATCCTCGATTTTTACACCTTTGCATAAGCTATGTAGGATCCGCCTGATACGGGTCTGCTATGACTTTACAGTTTCTGTCATGACAAACACGTTCTGTGCCATATACACATGTATCTATTTACTCTTCATGATGTCATTATTCTTAAATGAATATGGAGTAAAGAGTTACATATCATTCAGAAAACATATTCCACATGAAACAACCCACTTTTCATTTTGTATTCATTTGTTTGTCTGTATGGGGTGTGGGTAGGATTGGAGGGCTAATACAAAACTGAATAATGTGGAAATGATAATGTATATCATTAAAATATATACTTGGGTATATGATTTATGAAATTCGTGAGTGATCAAGCGATATAAAGATCATTTCACGGATGTTGTAAAAAGGTGAAACACTGAGGTATATACAGTACTTACATACCTGCTTGAGGGCAAACTCCAGCTCTCCACTTTTATACAATGGATTAACATTTACCTGTAAAACAAATACTGAGATTGTTCCATACAGCGAATAAAGAGGCGGATTTAACGATTTAACCCATTCCCTCATAGCGCCGCCTTTGTAGAAGTTACTTTTGGAAACCATTGTGATAAATAGAGCATTGCTCCTCTGTATTATTTTCGTGGCGGGATAAGTGTTAACATACCCGTTTGTTTGCGTACATGTTTGTTTGCGTACATGTTTGTTTGCGTGCGTACATGTTTGTTTGCGTACATGTTTGTTTGCGTACATGTTTGTATTTTATACAGCAGAACTTGTTTTAAGTGGCAACCAAAAACAGGTCTAATTTTGGGTATGTAAAGCCGGTGGTAGCTTACAGCAGGGCAAAAGTCATGCAAAAAGCTCCAGCGGGAGCTTTCTGCATTACTTTTGTCATATATTAAGCGAATACCTGCTTTAAGACTCTTATGTTCAATAAATGAATGGTCAATTTGGACAGGAATCATTTAGAACAATGTACATACAATCACGCGTAGTTCAATCTATCATTTGTACGAAACTCCAAATTGTTTACGCGTTTGCCTTCATTATAGCTGTTTTCCATGAAACTGTTGTTTAAACTTAGCATTTATGTACATTATGGAGCAATTTACCTAAGGCTTACTAAGTTACTATATACATGTATATACAAATTACCTGTAAAACTGGCCGCTTGTGTATTCTATACAGGAATTTAAATCAGATACAAATTATCTGTAAAACAGACTGCTTATGTAAAATATGACCACTTACGTAAACAGCAATTTGAAATAGATACAAAGTATATGTAAAACTGACCGCTTATTTACACTTATGAGCATCATACGGCAATGTACCTAAGGCTTACTATTTTGATACAAATTACCAGAAAGTTGTTCGATCACGTCGTGGTGGTTTCGATGAAGGAAAGACCATTGTCGATGATTTGTACATAAACTTACGGGGACTATACAGTTTAACAAACCGTACTAGCTAGACATCACCAACAATCTGATTAGGGTTTTACACACTGTTTGTCACATTTGTTTAACTGAACAGAATCATTTTGTAATCAAAACTTAAAACAGATTTTACCCTTATCAAATGTCGTGTCAAAGAGACTGGTCTGGATATACATTTATTGAAAATCTACAACCCACATTTGACCTTTACACAAGGTCAAATAAACCCGCCATGTTATAATTTAATCGTGATTTTAATCGATGATCGATCGAGAAAATTTGCCGATGATCGAGTGAAATATTTGAGCCCGAGTCCCAACATTACCAGCAAATGTCTCCACCAGTGTAAGTTACCCCTTCTGTACATAGTACTGCAATTTTACATAAGGCCTAAAAACTTACCAGTATCAAGCCAGTTCTCGCTGTGGCGTACTGGGTCAGAACCCACTCAATGCTGTTCGGTCCCCATATTCCGACTCTGTCCCCTTTCTTCAACCCTAGCTTTAAAAGCCCGGCTGCAAGCCTGTCACTCTGAAAATGTCAAAGGCTAACTGTAAATGTAAATTAATATGCGGACACAAACTTTAATGTTTTGCGAACAGTGAAGAATCAGATCATCGGCCGCGTTTGAAAAGCGAAATCTTATCAGGTGATACACTGTGTATCAAACACCAAACCCCTTTCTGTTTTACTAACATCTGAAGAACATAGAGCAGCATAACAATTAAATAGAAATTGTAACACTTATCTTTGTATGTACAGTAACATCTCGATAACACGAACTCTCAAACAAGTACATGTATTAGTATTCGTCATTAAGACAAGTGGCAGCTTGGTGCAGTAATTACTACAATTTGCAACGTTACCACAAAACGGGTTGTAACAAAGCTCCTCCATGAGCTTTCTATGTGACTTTTATCCTGATTTAAGTAGCCACTTGCCTAAAAAATTCTAAATTCTTCCTTATTGAAATTTCGAGTAAACGAGGTTCAACTTTGTATGTGTGTGTTTGTGTGTGAGTTACATGAACAGTATTTCAGTCATATTGAGACGCTGTGTTTATATGAAACAGACATAGTGCTGTCATACTGTGATGTAGACAAATGTCATAGTAGTGTCGTAGACACATGGCATGATAGTGTCGTAGACAAATGTCATGACACCACATCCAGTCACACAAACTGACACAGGGGTGACCAGTCATAGTTCTTAGCTCACTTCTTATAAAGTCTTAGCAAGGAAGCTGCTACCGGTTTCAATGACTTTGGTATGTCGCGGCCGGGGGTTGAGCCCACGATTGACGTTCTACATGTACCAACCCAACTGACCCGACCGACATGTAAGTACCTGTTTGTCATCATAGTCTAGAGCTTAACCCTTTCTCCATGAATATTCGTGTAACAAATATTTACGTCATGAATATTAATAAGATAGCTTTGTTATAATAGCACGTGGACACGAGAATTTTCAGCCATGACAGAAACTGTAGAATGAGATCTTTATTATATCCTAAGCAAACAGTGCAGATCCTGATTAGACGGTTCCTATAGGAGTAGTCTGATCTTGGTCTACTCCATTTGCAAGGGTGTAGAAAGGCATATGTATGGGTTAAATAAGTGTAGTTACAATTCAGGGCTGTAAATAAAATTCGTGCAGACCTATATAATCTCTTAGTTCTCCTCCAAATCCTTATTGTTGCAACTCATTAGAATCTCATCGGGGTTGCATGTAGCAAGATACAATGTAAGGTTTGGCAGAGAAATATAAAAAAAAGATATTTTAATTATTTATCTAAATACGTTTTTAACTACATCACTAATTATTAAACATGTTGATAGTCCTCTGTCTGAGCGTTTGTAATTTTGGTTAAATCATATTTATAAGGATTGTTGTAGCAGAAATTTCGATGCGAAAGACTACACATATTAATACGTATTGCTATACACTGTCAAAATGTACATAAAGAGAACCCAAGGTGAGCAAAGTACCTTCCTTTAAGACTTTAACCACGTCGTCGGTAACACAGGACAACGCCAAAACACCAGGTATTATAAACGAATCAGACCGGGTGTATTCTTCTTGTGTCCACGAATCAGGAAAAACATGCGATAAAATCATATTTTCGAAACTACTGCGACACAAAATCACTTCAGAATCTGAATCTAAGTACCTTAAAGCATTACCTTATCGTATGGAAAGAGCTTTTTGTATCGAAAAAGTAAAATCTATGTTTGTTGCGGACGTGTGTAAGTGATTGTTGTAGACACCTGTTTAATATTCTAAGCATTATTCCAAAACCGATTCGGAATAAATCGGAGATTCGCCGAACATCAGCATGTCATATCCATTGATTTCAACAGTATTCCGTTTCTTAAAAAGTCGGCGGTTTTCTAAGGATTTAACAGTATTCAGATATCAGTAATATTTAGCTGAATGCATATACCGAGGGAAAATGGATGTAAACATTATTTTTATGTTACGAAAATGCTTACAACCAGAGCTGCAGACAAGATGCGTAAAATAAATCATTTTCAGGAATAACGTCTTCATGTCTCCACCAAACACTATACTGTGATCACTCTTTACAATCGTCTCTCAGAGACGATTCTAAAGAGCGGTCACAGTATACGGTTTGGTGGAGAAATGACCATTTTAGTATTTGGGTATGCACCTTTATCTGTAGCTCTGAATTGCATTTACACCTTCTGGTGTTAATTGATTTAAATATGAAAAGTGAGCAGGATATAACTTTAACCTTTATCTCGCTATCTGAGACCTGGCTCACTTTTGCAAACGAGTGACTCGGCGTCTCATCAGAATCCAAGCTGTTTAACACTCGGTCAATATTTTCTAAAACAATTAAAAGATTGATTGAAATAAGTACTTAAAATTGCGCCAGGTCCAAATTTGAGCATACTTTTTCACAGAAGGATGAGTCTTACTTGTTCAAGGAGTTGTGCGAATGTCCGCCTAATGTTACCGGTACAGAAGACCATCGCTTCCTTATCCGGGCTCTTCTCAACTCGATTCTGTAGCAGGTTCCCAACAGTGATTCCACGTAAAGGCGATGTACCGGTTCCATGACAGTAACTAAGCTTTGGAGACACATTTTGTGAGCTGGAACATGCGATATAGAATTTGGTTTAACCATTCCTTCATATAAACGCCTTTTCACGCATTTGCAAACAGAGTCGTCTGAACAGAGTCTGCTCTGTTTGCTAATGGAATTTGACAGATAGGCTTTTACTGTCTAAAAATGGTAACTTTGTTCCACAATCCATTTTTCATTATAACTATTTTTTTCATGAATATTCAGTAGGTATTGAAAGATTGAATAAACATCGAACGTGGAAAGGGTTAATTCTTCACCTAATGGGTATTCATAAGACAAATAATGACTACGAATTCTAATAAGCTGAGGGTTTTTTTTTTATATAAATTCATTATGAATTAGGGGCTGTTTACTGCAGGATTGTGTTTATATTATTCATTAACCATTACTTCATGAATGTTCATGTAAGAAATAATGACATCGTGAATATTTAAAAGCTGTATTTTTATTACATAATTTTTTTTCAAAGGATGTTTTTGCTTTGAATAAAACTACAGTAAACCCTCTCTATAACGGCCACTAAATTGTGTTGGTATATTAGGACAGGTGGCTGCTTAAAGCAAGGTGAAATTAAATCAGAACGCTCCTATAGGAGAGTTCTGTTTTACTTTGACCTTGCTTTAAGCAACCACCTGCATTTAACACAAAATACTTGATGTAATTTAGTGGCCGTTATAGAGAGGTTTTACTGTATTGAACCAGTTTGCTGCATGAGCCGCCTGATCTGGATCATTTGTTTGCAAAGGCGTCAAAAAGCATTTATATGAAGGAAAGGGTTACCCTTTTACCTCATTAATATTCATGTAAGAAATATAGATCAGGCCATCAGACACCCTATGCTTAATGAATCCTGTCAAGGAAACACGTTTCGAACTGACACCCGATGATAAGCTTGTGCATTTGATCAAAGTATATCCCAGAGTACTTGCTAAATACACAGTGCGTGCATATAAGTATGTACACTACAGACGTGCATCGTTACATAACTCGTGACAATTATTGACTTTCTGTACGGGGACTGCATCTGATCCAGTCTATTACTTTTTGCGTAAGTTGTATGTTTGTATTCAGTTTATTCTGATGTAGTGACTCATGACATATTCGGATTGGGTGTTGCATTGGTGACGCTGTTGCGGATTTGTTTCTGAACTGTTCGGATCATGGTAAGGCCCATTTTACCATTTTATATGATTTTTGTTTATTAAATGGGAATAACTCCTAAAAGCCGCAGGCCATCTGAAACAGTAATACATGGGAACGATGTCAAGACATGTTGAGTTTCATTGAATCTTGTCAATTCGTTACAGAGATATGGCATTGGACGGAAACAATATGTGATATTTTGCGTATCGAAGGGCAATAACTCCAAAATGCCGCAAGTGATCTGGAAAAGTAATACATGGCAACGATATCCTAGTGATAACAAATATTCATGTATAGTTTCATTGAATTATGTCAATCCATTACAGAGATATGGCATCGGATGGAACATATGTGTGTTTTTGCGTATAAAAGGGCAATAACTACTTAATGCCACAAGTGATCTATAAAAGTAATACATGGGAACAGTGTCCCAGTGATAACAAATATTCATATCGAGTTTTATTGAATTCTGCAATCCGTTAGAGAGATATGGCGTCGGACGGAAAAAATATGTGATTTTGCATATAAAAGGGCAATAACTCCTAAATACCGCAAGCGATCTGGAACAGTAACACATGGGAACGATGCCCTAGTGATAACAAATATTCATATCGAGTTTCGTTGAATTCTGTCAATCCGTTACAGAGATATGGCATCGGACGGAAAAAATATGTGATTTTTACGGTTTAAAAGGGCAATAACTCCTAAATGCCACAAACGATCTGGAAAAAGTACTATAAGGTAAGATGCCCCAGTGATAAATATTCATGTCGAGTTTCACTGAATTGTGTCCATACATTACAGAGATATGGCATCGGACGGAAACCGGGCGGAAGGACGGTCGGACAGGACGGATTGACGACCGGACGGAGGGACGAAAACCCCAAAACAATATCCCTCTCCCTTTGGCAGCTGATAATAATACAGAAAATAAAATATGTGTGGAAATATGAACCATATCACCACATAAATGTTATTATACCGAAAAGCAAACTACCCTAGATCATAGGCGTTAAAATTATAACGTAGCAGGTACTCTAGTGTGAAATGTGTGATTTCTATACCAAAACGTAGATAGCACTTTACATGTAAAATGTGTAATGTAAATAATCGTGTAGTATGTCACAGGCACGGTTTAAAGCGTTTAAACTATGCACATACGATTTCGCTGGAATCTGCTCATCTGCTGTCTCTTTCGTAAAAAGTCAGTGTTCTCATGAGACGCCAAGTAACTCTGTGTCCCAATAGAATCCAAACTGTTTGGTGCTGTTTAATGTAAATAATATTTGAAGCAGACGACAAATGTTGCAGACGGTAATGTTTGATGGTTAAGTCGTTAATAAACAGTAGAGCCTGCCTATAGCGGCCACATAATGAATAAACATAAGGGTAAAAACACGTGTTTCAATAATGCAGGACGAACGTAATGCAGAACGCTCCTTTAGGACCTTTCTGCATTACTTTCATCCTGCATTAAGCTAACACCAGACTCAAAACACAAACATCTTTACGTGTTTGCTGTTGAAAGGTTTTATTGTAATAGACATTAACTCACCTATAACACCTGTTACTAATTACAGGTAAGGTCGCAGACTTCTGACACCTCAGTACCTGTCTATATATTCGGTTGCTAACTACGGTATACCTAGTTCTACACACTTCCATTCTATTCACGGTTCACTTTAACACGTTATCCAGTGACCTAGTTGAATACAGTAGACTGTGTACACATATCAGCTGCAGCACAAACGGCATACAAAACACAGCCGTGTGTGCAGTAAAGGTTTACGCCCAAAAATACTGGTATAACGACTAGCCACTATGCAATAATATTCACTTATAAACACTATCTATGCAAGATATGTTATTTTTCTAAGCTGAACCAGATGGGTGATCATTGAACGCATGACAGACGATAAAACAACGGTACCCTAAAACAAGTCGCTTTCACTATCTTGAATGTGCAAAGCGTAATTGCCAAACGTACGAAAGACCGGCGGTGACATTTACATTTCAAGATTTCACACATTGCAATTGACTTCAAAATTTCACGATTTCACAATTTCACAATTTCACGATTTCACGATTTCACTTCAAAATTTCATAATTTCACGATTTCACGATTTCACGATTTCACTCAAAAATTTCACAATTTCACGATTTCACATTTTCACAATTTCACGATTTCACGATTTCTCTTCAAAATTTCACAATTTCACGATTTCACAATTTCACGATTTCACGATTTCTCTTCAAAATTTCACAATTTCACAATTTCACGATTTCACAATTACACAATTACACAATTTCACAATTTCACAATTTCACGATTTCACGAATTCTCTTCAAAATTTCACAATTTCACAATTTCACGATTTCACGATTTCACAATTTCACGATTTCATGATTTCAATTTGCCCATTCTAACTGTTATGACGTCATCAAAACGCGGGAAATCACAGGGTTGGAGTAAAAGCCACGAAAAAGAAACGGCGGAAAACTATGACAATCTTCCTCTCCAGAACTGTAGGCCCGATGGCCTTCATACTTGGCATGTAGCATGTGCTCATGGTCCACTATCAAGATTGTTTAACCCTTTCCTCCATGAATATTCATGTATGAGAATTGAAAAGCATGTGTTTATGATGTTAAATCATTGTCTTATGTTTGTATGACACTGTAATGGATGATACTTTAACTAATAATAAACTGTAAGAAAAATGACAGCATGGATTTTAATTAAGATTAAATCCTATAGGAGTCGTCTGAGCTGGGTCTACTCTGTTTGCAAAAGCGTAGAAAGGTGTATTTATGGTTCTCAAATCGCCATCCTGATTTCAAGGATGAGAGCCACTCTGTTGCCTTATTATACGTCAAGCGTGTCACGTGACTAAAAGATTTTACACGAGGTTGAAATTGCGAAATCGAGAAATTGTGAAGTCGTGAAATCGAGAAATTGTGAAATCGTGAAATCGTGAAATTGTGAAATCTTGAAGTGAAATCGTGAAATCGTGAAATTGTGAAATTGTGAAATTGTGAAATCGTGAAATCATGAAACCTTGAAGTGGAAATGTCACCGCAGGTCTTTCGTACAAACGACTATGACTGCTTTTCTTCATAAATATTCAAGTAAACAAAATTGTCCTGGTAGTAGGCAATGCCATAACAAATACCACTTACATCGACTTCAGTGTCAATTACAAGTCCATCGTCAAACATAAGAAACATGGTTTTCCTCGCAAGGGGCAGCGACCTTATCCTTGCAGATGGGGCACAGGGGCATTCCAGGCTTTAGTTCAGACGTAACCATGTTATGGACTAAGTTAAAGAGTTTCACTCTTTTATTATTTATGTCAGTGACGACTATTATTTCTTTAGTCAACAGAGCAATTCCTCTGATTTTACATACTTTGTTGTTCTCTTTTTTCCCCGAACATTTACATTCCGTACACATGTAGCTGTCAGCTCTCTTGGATTTCTGACCAAAACATGTTCCATTGCATCTTTAACTTTAAGCATTTGAATGAATTCGTCACTAAGCCTGAACCTGTAGTAAGAAATTGTAATATCCTCCACATCTTTCAATTTGTCTTGTAGTGGCGTTAAGTCGATGGTTTTCAGCTTTGTAAACGCTTGACAGTATCCTTACTCCTAAGTAATCCCTGGTATTCTGTGGATATAGCCTGCAACTCGTTTAAATCCTGGTTGGCGTTTTTGGAAACTGATTCCATAGTTGCGATATTTTGTGAGTTTATCTGATCACATTTGACTTTTATCTTGTCTTCAAGTTGATCTAGCGCAATGGGTTTTTTTCTGGTCTGAATGCCGATATGTCTTGTCGCAATTTGTAGTACAGGGATGTGTTTCATTTCCTAAATCATGATTTTGATTATACACACAATCTTAATCACGATTGCTATGATATTAAAACAATTTGATATGACATGTATTAAACATGGCGTTCATATCGCAAAAGAAAATACTCATTGGGTGTGCCCGGCAATTCTTCGAGTACCAGAATCGATCCGCTAATAGTTTTGCCGAATAATTAGATAGCGACATTAACAAAAACTAAAGCTAAAAATATAAAATAGAAAATAAAAAATATAATAATAATAAATAAATAAATAAATAAAATAATAGATCTAATAAATTGAAATAAAAGTATGTTGAGAACATATTTACTTCGAGAGCAAATAGAAATGTAACTGTTACTTCAACTGTTACTTTCCATAACCATTTCTAGAATGGTTTGAAATTGTGTCTCCTCTGGTGTTAGTGTGAGTTCCGCCATTTTGATTATGATTAGATTTTAATCGAGGTCAGAGCTTGATTAGTCTGATTAGAGAACATGTTCGTGATTCGATAAAAAACGACCGAATCACAAGTATGATCTGTAATCCTGATTCAGATTTGCGATAATAAAACACACACCAGGTTACGTCTAAATTTATTTAAATTGCAGAATCTGTCTTAAGCAAACATTCATTTATTGAACACATGAACTTTAACAAGCTGGTGGCTGCTGGGCAAACGCAAATTTGTAATCCTGATTCAGATTTGCGATAATAAAACACACCCCAGGTTGGCTGAATGAATCATGTTCTCTTTGGAAGACACAATTAACACCTCTGGTTTTCTAATCAACTCATCCAGCCGTCTTAAATGTTTGTACTCTTGACCTTGTTCAAGATCTGCAGATATTTCTGGAATATAGGCTACATCTTCAAATTGTTTGTGCTTAAAGAGTCACACAGACACTGCATCCTAGAATATTATGGATGGGGCAAAATACTCAATAATCTCACACCGGTGTATTCTGCACCGCTTAGTAAATATGTCCTCGAAGCACGGGTTTGTCTGACCCAACGGCATGCTTGCCTTATCCGTTAGTTTATGATGGTTTAATAGTGGGAGTGTTCTATGGTATTGCTCTCCCAATTTGACCTGAGACTCGATTAATCTTCGGCGTGTTTATTGGGATTGTTTGTAATATTCTGTGACAAAAAGATAGCAAAACAAAAAGCCGTAAATAGTCATGTTCCACGAGGATTGTATTCTTATAGCCCATTCTTATACCTTCGTAAATTTATCCGGAGATTACCGACGATAATAAACAGAATTTGCATGGGTCTCACGTCAAATTGGGAGAGTAATAGGTCGAACAATAGTTACATAAATGTATACAACAATCCGCGCAGTAGTCCTCCGACTGAACCACATGTTTACTTAAACGTTTGCATGGAATACACATGGAATACACATAAGTTCAAACCCTGGCTCCGATCCCGCCAGCAGTGAAGTACTGTCTTTTTCTTCTGTCATTTTCGATTTTGTCTCCTTTTCCTAACTCATTCTTGTAGCAGTCTGTATAAAAGACATATTTCTTCTGTTCATGTGAAAATCCAGTAATAACATGGCGACTGCAATGCTTGACCAATCTGGCTAGATGATTCATGTTAAATCCTTCGCTGCCAGATATTGCAGTCTGCAAGATGTGTTGCCTGCTACTACACGTTACCATAGTATCCAACGATTTGGATCAAGAATAAAGTGTGTTTTTGCAGATTTTGCAGACGACAATGAGTTAACATATATACACTAGATACTTTGAACCGTTTCCTATAGGAGCTTCTTGCATTGCTTTTGCCCTGCAACCACCAGCTTGTTCAATAAATGAATGTTTGCTTCAGACAAATTCTACTGTGTTTGCATTAGTAATCACATTACGTCAGTGTCAGCGAAAGAGTAGTGGTACCTGCAATTTAAATAAATTTAGACGTAACCTGGAAGCATTCATAGGACGTGTCCCCTAAAGGAACCATCTGATCAGGATCTAAATGCTTGTTATACTTGAATTCTACCAAGCTAAAATCCTGATTCTATAGGAGCCGTCTGGTCCGGGACTATTCTGTTTGAAAATGCGTGAAAACACGTTTATATGAAGGCAAGGGTTAACGGCATTTACTCATGACCTGTCCTGTTTATAGCATAAGTCTATTTAAGGGCACTAAAAACAGGCCGTAGCTTAATGCAGGTCGAGCGTAATGCATAAAATCCATGTAAGGGCTTCTGCTTTATTTCTACCCTGCATTAGGCAACCGTCTTCTATGTTCAACCAGGTAAAGGTCACTGAATACAGGTTCTACTGTACTGCAAACGACACACAGAGTTAATAAATGTGTATAAAAAAGGGTGGCACCTGTGCCAATTAAGACTTCACATGCTATTCAAGGACTCTGATCTACTGTCATTTTACTTCTTTCCGGTTCATGTAAGCTTTTGAAAATTAGTAACTGGTTGTCAAACAGCTTGAATTACTCGGTGTTTTATTTACATCCGGACTGTCTACACTTGTGCTTCAGGTTGCAAATAAAATTAAAGTGCGACATACGTGTGTTATATACAGTAAAACCCCTCTAAACCCCATGTTAAATGTAGTGTAAATATCGGTCTTAGAGACAGGTGGCAGCTTAATGCTGGGTGAAAGTCATACAGAAAGCTCCTCTAGGAGCTTTCTGCAAGACTTTCATCCTGTATTAATCAGTCGCATGACTCGAGTATCTAAATTCTTGTCTTTTAGAGTTCCGATTTAGAGGGGTCTTACTGTACATCTAAACAATATCATACAGTAGAGACTCACTCAAGCGACCACATGGTGTAATAAAATGAGACACTGTTAAAGCAGGTATTTGTTTAATGTATGAACGTGATATTCCTGTATCAGTTGTGTCCTGCATTAATCTACCAATCGTTTTAAAAAAAATCATAATTAGAGTTCTTTTGAGTGATTGTATCATCGAGACTTTACTTACTATCTATAATATTTGCAAATAGATTGTATTCAAACTACAATTCTGGCTCCGAGGTTATAAAACTTTCAGCTTGAGCATAAAGTCGGTCTCTAGTATCTGATTGGTCAGAGTTTCGGTGAAACTCACAGTCAGACGAATCAGATACTTAAGAACGAACGAAGACTCGTACTCCGACGTTTAGTAACATCTTGTCACGTGCACTAGTTTGTTGCTCATAATGTCCAGACTAACTTTACATAAAGAGACATGTACTTTACACCGTATTAATCCTTTACTCCATAAATACGACCTCCAACGTCTTTGCAAACAAAGTAGACCCTGATCAGACGGCTCCTATTGGAGCTGTCTGATCAGGGTCTCCTTTATTTGCTTATGATATAATATAGATATAATTCTACAGATTCTGACATGGCCTAAAACGTATGTGCCCATGTGCTGTTATAACAGTTAATCTAATTGATATTGATGATGTAAGTATTTATTATATGAATATTCATGAACAAACAGGATAAAAAAGACACAAATTAACCTTCAATAATTGTTCTTCTAATTGGAAAGATCTACAGCATACGTTTGAAATTGATTTCGTATAAAAATCAAACATTAAGAAATGACAAAAATTGAAATATAACAAAACAGAATTTTATTACAGAAAATAATGAATGTGTTTTAATACAATAATAAAACTAATCGTATAGGGAATTCAACATTTACTCAAAAAAGTAAAATGCAATTGTATATCTAAACTGTATTTGGGGTTTGTGATTCTCTGCATGTATCTTGGTTCTTTTTTCCCCCAAGTTCTTTCTATCAGCAAACCCATTTTGACACCTCCCAAGAAGACAATGCTAAGCTGTGTTGCACCATTAATAACGCAGATAAACACTATGCGTCAGTTCAATATGATTAGCAGTGATACGCTACTTGTAGTTGGCATCCAACCAGGTGATTAGTGACGACAGCTACAAGTCACACTATTGGTAAATTTGTATTTTTACCATTAGGAGTACAAAATAAAACCTGCCTCAACCCCTTACGCCATGAATATTCATGTAAGAAAATAATGACCTCATAATAATCAGATTAATTGTTATAACACATGCATGGACACAGGATTTTTTGCCACGGCAGACACTTATAATTATCTATATCATATCATAAGCAAACAGATCAGACCCTGATCAGACAGCTCCTACAGGCGTTAAAACGCGTTTCTCTAAGGACACTGGTTAGATGGAAATAGAGGATGCAGGTTATCGACATGAGTGCAAACCAGTCTCTGTGAAGTACAGACAGTTTATAATTAGATTACCTTTTAACTCGCAGTTCTATCAGGATCCAAACTGTTTGTCACTCTGGCTGTATGTTATGAAGAGTAAAGGGAAATAGTTGAGTATTGTTAGCGGACGACTGTTACATAGAGTGTAAATAGTGAGTATACCAGGGTCCCAATGTGGCGACTGATATAGATCAACATTGGTTGAACTATACAAAGCATATGTTATTTAACCCTTCGCTTGCTGAATTTTAAAACACACTTCTCCTTCTTTACCCATGTCCTGTTGTATAATTACATATATCTTCACTGTGAACACGTATTTCACTGTGCAATCACTGCTGTGGAGTGCAATGGTTGCACACTCAACTTGTAAATAGTGCAGACCCTGATGAGACAGCTCCTGCAGGAGCTGTCTCATCTGGGTCTTCACTATTTACAGGTAGGTATATTGACGTGAATAGCAAGCGAAGGGTTAAAGGCCCAACTTATACTTTTTTTTCGAGTGGTCACTGATGAGATGTTATTCTGTATGAAAGTTTAAGTAAACACGAAACCTTGGAAACCAATGTTTATTAAAGCCCATTATGTGTCAGTCTGTGCTCAACATATCTCCATGCACATAAACATAGACATGTTTGGCTATTGCAGAAACTTTAGCATCACATTCTAACATAAGCAAACAGAACAGGTCCTAACAATAGAACAGGTCCTAATTAGACCGCTCCTACAGGAGCCGTCTGATCTGGATCAACTATGTTTGCAAAAAAATTACAATTTGCAAGAGGTTACAATGTGTACTTTGACGGACTCCGATTAGCTTAAAACATTAAATACACTTATATAATATACATGTACTAGTATATGCAAAATATTGAGTGAGTTTGAGTGCAGATGTCATACTTGACCAATGAGAAGTATATTCACCTTAACCCTTTACCTGATAGAGAGGACGTCTCATATCTCTAAAGCAGAGTAGACCCTGACCAGACAGATCCATTAGGAGTCCTCTGATCATGATCTACTATATTAGCTGATTTGCCTACAGAATAAGTATTTTATTTCTACATGTCCTGCCATAGTTGTTTCTTAAAAGATGGTGATATTTCAGGTAGAGGGTTGAGAATAGTTTATGCATTACTTATGTATCATGTGTTTTGTTTCATGTGACACACTTACTGTAGACAGTTGTAAGGGGGAGGGCCGTAACTAATGTTGGTCGAACTTGTTGGCCCGACCCTTTTTCATGAAATGATATATGACATAAAATATGTTTATACTGGAAAATGTTTGCAGAGGCGGATATTGCGGATTTATGGTGTAAAGAGTTAAATGTTTATTGAATAATACATGAAATTATTATACATGTATAAGTAAAATATATATATGACAAACTGTAGATAAGATCCGATCTGGACTATTGAAGTTTCTTCTTTTTCAGCGAACACCTAACGTAGTGTCACGCATTAGACTTGCTTCTTCGATACAATTATGGTCAGCAAAGAAGAGTTTTGAGGAGAAATTTAAAATATATATTAATTAACCCTTTGCCTGCTGAGGGCGAATGGGTGACAGTTTGGGACCAGATGAGACACCGACTGATTCGGTGTCTCACCAGGGACCAACATATTTGATAATCTGGTTGTGGTTTTTGGAAAGAAATACAAGATAAATCAATTTTGAAAACAAAACAGATGGAAGCAACATTTTCTACTGTCACATATTTATTCAGCAAGCTGAAGGTTACATTTTCTAAATGCGCATTTTATCGATAGCTCTGTGTAAAACAAAAAGAGTGTTCGGAGGAACACATGTGTCACCTACTCGCAACTGACACAAAAAGTGTTAATATGCTGGAGTGCGAAAATCAGAAAAAGGGGAATAACTAAAAAAGTATTGCATGCAGAATGATGGACCTTAGTTACATCAATGGTCCTCAATGAGAGGAAGACACATGTGAAATTTGAAAGCTCTATAATGATTAGTTTAGAAATGACAGCTAAAAAAAGAAAGTGTGGCGGACAGACAGACGGACGGACGGACATACAGACGATGGATAAGTGATCCCTATGTGACACACTGCCTCTTGGCAGGTGACACAAACAGATGCTCGGGCTCATCGTAAAATATGTCCTACGACATGGTACCAATTTGCAGTCAAGACAGACAAAGGCCATGTATGCGTTAGGAAACCACTGATCACATAGAGAGAAGGCCCTCGCCAGTTTCTTTCTCTATATACTGCTATACGCCCTAACGAGCATCATTAAGTTACACTGTATGTCACACAAATGAGCAAAACAGAATAGGGTCCAATGGGGTACCAAAGGTACAGAACCCTAAGTAGGCATCACATATCAAACGTGGCAGCTGATCTAGTTCTACACAGTTTGCAAAGTCTGAAGTTTGTTTGTCGTACAGCGTGGCTCATATCATATTATAACCATTCGCCGTAGCATTCCAGTAGCTGAGTGGTTTTCCGGTCACCGGTTTCCGGTCGCCAACCGGTAGTCCAGTTCCACACCTGTTCAATGCGGCATTGCAGAAGTTCTCCGGTATCACATCAAATCACTACACCAGTAACCGGTTTTCCGGTAGCCGAATGCTTCTCCATTTGCCGAACTGGTTCTCCGGTTCTCTGGTAGTCGAATAAATCTCCGTTAGCAGATAGTCTATTGTAATTAATAATTGAAAACAGAGGCAAAAACAAAACATAGAGTCGGTCAGATAAAACGATTAACAGTAAAAGCCCTCTAACCCGGACATTCAAATTAGTGTTATTTACGTTCTGTACGATAGTGGGAGATAAATACAGGGATAGTCATGCAGAAAGTTCCCGTATGCTTTTCTGTAGCGAATGTTTGACAAAAGAAAAGGATACATGATGTAGACGCAGACACGCCTCATCTCAACTGACACAGCGACGGATCGCGGTTTGCACTGTTTTCAATAGTTGTGACACCATTTGCGCTTTTATAATAATATGTTGATAGTTTTTTCAACTCAGCAGTGACGCTAAATAGAACTTTTACCAAAGAAAAATACTAAAATAGATAGCGGCTTAATGCAGGATGAAATTCATGCAGAAAGTTCCCGGAAGAACTTTCTTAATGGAATTCATCCTGCATTCAGCTGACACCTGTCTAAAGGCATATGGGAGGAAATGCTCTATTTATCAGAATGCTTTCAAAACACGACTTTTACAGAGGCATCAAAAGGCACGGGTTAATAAGGTACCATACGATTCCAAACTGTTGCTAACGTTATTACACATTTTCTCATGGCATATTCTAAAATAATAAAAAAAAAAAAACAATTGGTCTGGCGTAGAGTTACTCGGCACTTTTTTTTAGATCCAAGCTACAGTAAAATCCCTCTACTGCGACCACCTGAAATAGGTATAATTATGGGTTGTAGAGGCAGGTGGTAGCTTAATGCAGGACAACATTAATGCAGAAAGCTCCTAGAGGAGCTTTCTGCGTTACTTTTGTTCTGCATTAAGCAACCGCCTGCTTATAAAGACAGATATATTTATTCATTAAGTGGTCGCATTAGAGGGGTTCTACTGCATTTTCAAATGCGATTTAAATCGAAATAAAAGAAGCATCACGTAACAGCAGTTTTGTCATGTACAGTAAAATTCGGTACTTCGAAATGTTATTAATGAATTGATGCACTTTTAGGCAGGCGACTGCTTAATGCAGAGTAAAAGGCATACATAAAGCTCCTAAAGGAGCTTTTTTGCATGCCTATCATCCTGCCTTAAGCTGCCACTTGTCGTAAAGATCGAACATAATACGTATTTTAGTGTTGGAATAATCGATATTTACAGATTTCAGTGTCAATCATCACACACTAAGTTGTTGCTACGTTTTAACTTTCCATTTATCGACATGTAACACTATTCTATATTAATTAAGTAGACACTGCTCGTATCCACGCACTCAGGCGTTCAGCTGATAAACTTTCATATGATCACTCCTCCTCATTCCCACATACAATTTCCGTGTGGCTTCACAATGCCATGTGGAGCAAGGATACATCCGTCCATCTGTTATATCCAAGATAATCTTTATCCTTGTGCATTCTGTAGTCAATAGATGGATATTGGATGAGTTTTCCCCACACAGGTAAACCAACCCTGTCTCATCTATTACACATTGACTGGGACGTCTCAGTTCATCGTCTCGATATACTGCTTGTATCTTCCCGTCCAATGACAGTTTGATCAGACTATTGTTACCCCAGTCAGACACAAAGACGGAAGACCCATCACTGTGCATACTTACATATCGGGGATCAATGAACAATTTGTTTCCTTCGTCATCTTTCTCAAAGCTTTGTAGAACTTCTCCTGTCATGCTCAGTATCTCTACTTTGCTTGGACTACTAAACGCTACAACGAGTTTGTCCTGGTAGTAGGCAACGTCATAACAAATACCCCTGACATCAACTTCCGCGTCAATCACAAGTTCATCGTTACACCTAAGAAACAGTATTTTCCTAGCGTGGGGTAGAGTTACAGCGACCTTATCCTTGCCGATGGCTGTGGCAGTCCACAGGGGCATTTCAGGCTTTAGTTCAGACGCCACCTTGTTATGGACTAAGTCAATGAGTTTCACTGCTCCATTATCCAAGTCAGTGGCGACTAGTCTATCCTTAGACAACAAAGTCATTCCTCTGATGATACATTCCTTCTTGTTCTCTTTTGTCCGAACATTTACATTACGCACACATGTAGCTATCAGTTCATCAGGATTTATGACCAAAACTTTTCCCAAGGCATCTTTAACTTTAAGCATCTGTATGAATTCGTCACTAGGCCTGAATCTGTAGTAAGAAATTTTAATATCGTCAACGTTCTTCAGTTTGTTTTCTAGTGTCCACAGGTTGGTGTTTTTTAGTTTTGTAAACGCCTGACAGTATTGTTTACTACTTAGTAATTCCTGATAGTCTGAAGATATAGCCTGCAACTCCCCTAGCGTCTGGTTGGCTTTCTTGGATACTGTTTCCATAGTATCGATATTCTGTAAGTTTATCTGATCACATCTGATTTTCATTTCGTCTTCAAGTTGATCTAGCGCAGTGTCTATTTCTTGTCTAAATGCCGATATGTCTTGTCGCACTTTCGAGTACAGGTACGCTGAATGATTCATGTTCTCTTTGGAGGACTTGATTATCACCTCTGATTTTCTAATCAACTTATCCAGACGCTGTCTAAACTTTTTGTACTCTTCACTTTGTTCAAGATCTGCCGATATTTCTGGAATGTAGGCTACGTCTTCACACTGTTTGTGCTTAAGAGTTACACAAACACTGCATCCTAGGACTTTATGGGTGGTGCAAAAGTACTCAATAACCTTACCTCGGTGTATTTCGCACAGCTTAGTACAGATGTCCTCGGTGAGCGGGTCTGTCTGGGCCAATGGCATGCTTGCCTTATCCATTAGTTTATGATGCTTTAATACTGGGAGTGTTCTATGATACCTCGAACAATGGCTGCATAAATGTATACAACAATCCGCACAGTAGCCCTCCGCCTCCATACGTTTACCAGCACAATTACACGGAATACAAACAAGCTCAAATCCTGGCTCCAATCCGACCAGCAGCGAGGCACTGTCTTTGCCTTCTGTCATTTTCAGTTCTTTCTCTTTTTCCTAATTCATTCTATAATGACATATTTCTACCGTTAAAGTTAAGATGTCAGTAATAAAATGTCGACTGCAATGCTTGACTTTGGAATGCCCTAACCATAATCCTACAACGTCCTATCCAAATTACACCACGTGACTGAGTTACACATTATGTTTGAATGGGATCCAATCTGGCTAATTAATGTTAACACATTCGCTGCCAAATATTTTCATCTCCAATATATGTTGTCTGCTGCTGCTTTACTTGTTTAATGCTATACTATGAACTTTAAAACACAAAATTAAAGAATCAAAAGAGTTGGATCCTAACATGACACTGAGTCACACGACATAATCTGCAATGTACATGGAAATTAAGACGTAAGCTGGAGATACTTATAGCAGACGACATTTTCAATGCGATCCGAGTTGGTTAACGAGATAAAATGATTTCAGACCACGCATTGTTAAATGCATAACTGTATCTGTATAGCATACATAACATTCACAACATAGTTTGGATCCACATGAGGGGCCAATAGTTCGCATTGTTAAAAGGATTTCAATTAATCGACATCCCGAAAAAAATATATCTTAAAGAAAACTATATACTTGAGAAATAAAGAATGCGACAAGGTAAGCAGAGGTACGACATTTTAATGTTCAAAGAGTAAAAGACAAACATATAGTAGAACCTGCCTTCAGCGGTCTTCAAAAAGAGCTCCAAATATGGGCCGGTAATGCAGGTGGTAGCTTAATGCAGGTCAAATGTTATACAGAAATCTCCCACACGAGGTGTCTGCATTACATTTACCCTGCATTAAGCAACCACCTGCTTTTAAAGGTTGCTTTGTTCAAAATATGAATGGCCGCTGGAAACAGGTTCTATTGTATAACCTTTAACCCGCTACATACGACTGAAAAACAAAATACAGAGTACAGAAGAACCTGTCTTAAGCGACCATTCATTTATTTAGCATAGAGGATTTAAAAAGAATGTGGTAGCTCAATTCTGGATAAAAGCGATACTGAAAGCTCTTGTAGGAGCTTTCAGTATCGCTTTTATCCAGCATTAAGCTAGTCAGCTACCATCTGTTTTTAAAATTTAGACCTCTTTTTAACCCTTTCGCTGCCAATGCTGGATCTGTGATTACCTATAGATGCAAACAGTTTGGATCCAGATGAGACGCCGAGTAACTCGGCGTCTCATCAGGATCCAAACTGTTTGTTACTATTACTATGTTTTTTGAAACAAAAATGAAGAAAATCAAATGAATGAAAATTTGTAGCAGACGACAAAGTTAGCAGACGACAAAGTTTGGCAGCGAAAGGGTTAATGGTCGTTTAAAACATGCTCTACTGTATATAGATCTAGAGCGATTAATATATACCGGTAGTGTTTAAATGGGTCTTGAATGTGGCTAAATCATTAGCCGTCAAACATTGTCGTCAACATAATTGGCCGTCTGCTACAATTGTACTTGTTTAATTACCCCTATTTTTCAAATCCCGTTAAGGTATCATATGGATTGGATCCTGATCAGACACAAAGTTACTCGGCGTCTTACCTGGTTTCAGAGTATTCGCACAATTAATCACAGACTCGTTAGTATCAGCGAAAGCGCTATAGTATCTGTACATTAACCCATTCTCTCCTACCGACGCAGTTTGACACCTATGTTAAAGTCAGTTTGGAAAACAATTGTGATAAATACAACATTTGCTCCAAATGAGCAAATTCTCTATTTATCACAGTGGTATCAAAACTACATAATTCTAAAATTCTCCTTTTTATAGTTAATGCTCCTTTTAGGTAGATAATTTATATTCAAAGCGGTTGGGTCTAAAATTAGTCTAGGAGGGAATGAATTAAATAAATTCTAGACGTACGCTGGAATCATTCTTAGCAGACGACATACTTCCCGATATGGTGAGGATGGCAAATGAGATAAAATTATCTAAAATCAGACCTGTGTAAATATCTATCATCTAGAATATTTGCAAAAGGATTTCCATTCGAATGTTTATAACACGATAATGAATTAGAGGAGTCCTAAAAGAACAATCTGATCAGGATCTACGATGCATTAACCCATTACCTCATAGGCTGTTTTAGACCCAATATATTTGAATTAAGAGAAAGGGACTTTTTTAGAAGTGATAAATCCTATAGGAGCAAATGCTCTATTTATCACGATGGTTTCATAAAGTGACTTTTGCAGAGTCGTCAAAAGGCGTCAATATGAGGGAATGGGTTAAGCTGCCACCTGTCTTACAGACCCACAGTGATACTACATGTATAATTTGAAAGTCCGGTTTAGCGAGATTGTACGACAAAGACTTGTGGGGTTAAATAGGTCTAACCCTTTCCTTCATATAGATGCCTTTTCAAGCATTTGCAAACAGAGTAGATCCAGATCAGACGGCTCCTTTAGGAGACGTCTGGTCTGGGTCTGTTCTGTTTGCTTATGGACATTTATAGATCTAAGTGCTTTTTCTAAAACAGCGAAAAATCCATTTTCCGTGTTTCATTTTTGTTGATCGTGTGCATGAATATCCACCAGATGAAGACATCTTCAGTAAATATGAAACAGAGAAAGGGTCGTCTTGGCATCTGGCCATGGGATGTCCAGTCTAAACGTGGGTCCTAAAACCAGGCAGTAGCTTATTGCCAGTCGAAAATTATGAATAGAGATCTTGTAAAAGCTTTCTACTTTACATTTGCCCTGCATTAAGCAAGCACCTGTTCTATCAGAAAATGGTCGCTTAAAACAAGGTCTACTGGACTGCAAGCGACATATAGAGTTAATACATGTGTATAGAACGGGTGATCTATATCAAGATTAACCCTTTACACGCTGTTCAAAATTATACCAACGCAAATTCTGATTTGCTATAAGTTTACTTCTTTCCGAATCCTTTAACACTTTACCTGTTCTATATTTAGTCCAAATATCAATACCCACTGAATATTCATGGACAAAATAGTGACACGTATAATGAAAAATAGAAAGGGGAACAGTGTAGCCATATTTGAAACTAAAGTTGGAATAAACATAGAACGGGGAAGGGTTAAAATGGGGCATAGGCAAACAATGTAGACTAGATCAAGGGGCACCTGAAGGACTAAATTTGGCTGAATTGTATAACAAAATAGAAGCTGTGTTTTTATGTTTTACTATAAGATACGAAACAGACTATTAATAAGTTGTGAGATAATTTACAACGATCGTAACATTAAAAATACACATGAATATTTTAAATTGTCCAGTGAACGATTACAACTAAAGTTACATCTGTAGCTGTAGTTGTTGTTCCTCATCTCGATTTCGTTCTTGCTCCTTCGCTTCTCCTGTGAATAGGGCTCCACGTGCACTGTTGACGAGATGTATAAAGTCAATATCCTCTGGAATCATCTCGAATATGTCCAGGCTGGATCTGTCCGGGCGGGGGAGATATCGAGGGCGGAATGTCCGCACGGGCAATGGGTCCCTCCACCTGAGGACTGGCGGACAGTCGCCGACAGCTAAGAAACAATTAGAAATAAAGCAGTAAATCTTAACTGCTGTAAACAACAGACCCTCTCTAAATTGTTAACTTAATGAATTGAAATGGGCATCGCGTCTTAAAACATAGATTATTGCTTAATGCAGAAAATAAGCAGTACAGAAAACTCATACGGGCGCTTTCTGTATGACGTTCGTCCTACATTAAGTTACCATAATTTATGTTTTAAAATACGAACTTATGCCTCTGTTAGATGGTCGCCTAAGAGAGGTCTACACTACATGCATACAGTTAAATCATCTTAAATGTCGATATCTCGAAGTTCAAGAAACCATAAAATTCACGTCATGATAACTGCGGTTTCATCCGATTTCTAATCTGAAGAATTGCTTATTCGTCACAACTTAATGTAGGTCTAAGTAATGCTGAGAGCTCCTGCATGAGCTTTCAGCATTACTTTAGACCTGTATTAAGCTGTCACATTTTTTCTAGATATGCCCAGTGATACATTTTAGAACAATTCTGAATGTTGTAATTTTGGAAGGACCGAACTTTTACTTCGAGTTATCCGAAGTTCGAATCATCGGATGTATATGGATGTTTAGGAATGTTATGGATCGCATACTTTTTATAAAAACACATTTCAATAGTCCAAGAATATAATTAGATATTACATCTAAGTACTAAAAAATGTCAAGTCCCTTTGTGACAAATTATGAAAGCGCGGACATGACATGATCATTTCTAGAAACAATACCATTTACTTCGATTAACTCCTTCCTCCACAAATACCAAAATCCACAGATTTGCAAACAGAGAAAACCAAGATCAGACGTCTCTTCTATGGGTCGTCTAATCAGGGTCTGCTCTGTTTGCTTATGGAATTATATAAATTTGATTCTACAGTTTCGGAAAAGGCAATCCATCATGTGTCCATACTCAATAATTGTAAACATTCAGCTAACATGTTTTCATTATGTCATGATTTCTTACATGAATAGCCATGAAGTAAATGTTTAAAGAATCTCTGTTATGCTAAGCCTCACGTCCTGCAGTGGTGACATGCGTCCATTCGCCGAGTTATCTTTGGAAATTAAGGTATCAACGTGAGGGAGCACGATATCAATTTGAGGGAACGACATAATTTTCTTCATTGAACAATATAATTCTGTGAAGGAAAATATTAGTTATACAGTTCTTTCCCAGGGTACATGACGATTTATTCCCGGCTGAGGAAAATCATGTTGCCCGAGCCATTAGGCGAGGGTTACATGATTTTACCAGCCGGGAATAAATCGTCATGTACCCTGGGAAAGAACTGTATAACGAATTTATTATACTGCAAAGTTTTACGGTTCGGATAATTTATATAAATCCATTTTGGCATGTTGAATCACTAAACACACTAATTCCCCTAAAAGCGCCCCAGTACATTTATTTCTACCCGAAGGTATCCGAAGTGGTGTGTATTGTATTTCATCGGCGTTCGTGTTATTATAGATGGCTGGACGATATAATAACTCCTCTAAAAACTGTTTTATTGGTCATTTCAAACAATGATTTTTTTAATTCATTCCTGCATTGTTTTCTTTACGTATCAATAGTTGTCTTTTATGAATTTTGCTATTGTTTAGCCGAGTCGAGAAGTCGGTCTTTTGGTTTCTGACCATAATATGTGGGGCCTGCCATGGGGGATTTCTATGTACCCTGTCAGCTCACAGGGTACATGGACTCATGTACACGGCTAGTTAACCAATCAGAAGTGAGGATTTTACTTTGCAGTATAATAATACATATTTACCCCTTTCCTGACGTCATTATTTCTTACATGAATGTTCATGAAGTAAAGGGTTAAATGAACAATGATATAGTATACTAGTGTACAATGTATTTACTTACTGAGTTTACTCTGGTTAGGCATGAAAGCGTTGAAGAAGCTCTGGTATTGTGATCGCCTAACTACTTTCACAGGCAGCACATGGTCTATCTGCTTTATCCTCTCTATTTTACCCCGCCCCTCTTCCTCTAGCCACACCTTCATGGCGCGGAAACAGACCGGAAGTGACGATGTGAACGTATGCTCATAAAATACGTCACCGTTAAATGTAACCTCGATCATTAGTTGTTCAGCAACAAGCACGTGTGTCACCAAGTAACAACGTTCAGCGTCGAAACCAGTGTGATCTGTAATAGTTTAACAAACTTTAACGCTTTAACTCATGTATATTTATATAATACATCATAATTATATCATAACTTCATGAATATTCATACAAGAGTTTTAACCTTATAGATATATCCTGAAAGTGGGAGATCCTTCAAAAGCAAAAGCAGCAATGCGAAAAGAGAAAATTGCAGACTCGGTTTTATTGAGTCTGTTCATGAGTAGTAATTCAATATGCAACACTATTCATGTCCCCCTAGCACCGCCTTAAGCAGTATTCAATTTTCAAAACTAATAACATCAAAACTAATGATCCCGAAGGGCCAGAAAATATAATCCCACTAAGAATGAAATACATGACGATGTAGATCTACGGGGCGACTTTTTACGACCGCCACACAAGCACTTATTTGTTTTTTCGTTCTATCATCACGGGAAACTTTGGCCATGACAGATCTACTGTAGAAACTGATTTATATTATTTCGCAAGAATATAGAGCTGACCTAATCAGACTGTTCCTAATAGAGTCGTCTAATCTGCGTCTACAAGCAAAGCTTTAGTCAGAACAACATAAGCATAGACGAGCACGGTAATTATTCACTTGTGTTGATATTTTCTGGTGTGTGTACTTGGAGGATTTCGGCCATTGCATTTACATATCTCTGTGGCAAACACTTGCTTTATAAAGAGGACATTACAGCATATCGAAATTCGATTTCAAGTAAAGAAAAGTGTTCAGGAATTCGACATCGGCATTCTGTAAATGCTACTTATGACATAAAACCGCGATTTATTCATTGATATACTATTCATAATACGTAATATATTATTGGAAGGCTTTGCATTTCGTCCTATAAACCAAAACAGCTGATTGAAAGAATACAAATTATTAATACATGTATCCAAATAAACCTGAAAATCAACGTTTTATCCTGTCCTAAAATATACAATGCCAGACTTAATCATCTCCCTGTTGTATGTTTATTCCAAATTTCAATACCTACTGAATATTCATTAACAAAATAATTATAATGAAATATGGAAGGTGGAACATTGTAGCCATTTTAGAAAGTAAGGAAACAGAATTATCAAATTCTATAAGCAAAACAGAGCAGACCCTGATCAGACGGCTCATATAAGAACCGTCTGATCTGGGTCTACTCTGTTTGCTAATGTGTGAAAACACGTTTATATGAGAGAAAGGCATCAGTCCGGTGCAATCGCAGTATAGTTATTGCCTTTATAGCACGTTCTTGTATCTAACCCTTTACCTCATGTATATTCGTGTAAGAAATAATATATGTATGGATCCTGATTAGCTTAACCGTGTCCAACAGGACGTCTGATCAGGGTCTATTCTGTTTGCAAAGACGTGAACTGCCTAACTATGGAGTAAATGATTAAATCTGCCAGTGTGCAAAGCGCTTAGTTGTATATGTACAGAAGTTTCTCTGGTATCCATTTTAGATGACAAATAGAATCTCAGTTTTATTAATTACAGTTAAAAACGATACTACGAAAGTTTAGTAATAAAGAGCAATGATGACTGTATGTCTTTGTAGGCAGGTGGCTGCTTAATGCAGGATGAACGTCCTAGAGGAGCTTTCTGCATGACGTTCTCCCTGCAATAACAGCGTCCTGTTTTACTTTTACCTTGCTTTAAGCAGCCACCTGCCCTAATATGCCAACTAATTAACACAATTTAGTGGTCGTTATAGAGACGTTTTACTGTAGTCAACTCGTGTAATAAAAATGAACACTAGTTTGATTTTCTCAGTGAAGGAACATCGAAATACTGTCAATTTTAAATGTTTGCAAAATTACGCAAAAGTACAGAAACGTGACAGCGCTAGGGTTCCAAACTCAAAACTTACCGAAGTTATCCAGGTCGATATAAGTTTTATCTTTCTTGAAGTCCACCAAGCGGCGCTGTTCTTGCAGTATCATGGTTATGATGACGGCCTTCTCCGAATTCTTGGCCTGGTAGACCTTCTTTAGCACCTCTTTACGGGGCAAATCGTCCTTCACGACATTCGCCACATCAGCTCCCTCTATATATTCTGCAGGAAACAATATATCATTTATGAACGGTTCAGCTCCAGATGAGATGCCGAGCAACCCAGTGTCGCATCTGGACCCAAGCTGTTGGATAATGTCGTTATAATTTGGAAGATTTTTTTTTAAATAAAAAATGCATTGCAGCTGACAAAACATTTTGCAGACAATATTATTTGGTATAGGCAGAGTTTAACCCTTTCTCTCATATCCTGTTTGAAAAGAGCGTTGTATAAATGTGGTATATTAATATCTAATACATGTATAATAATAAAAAAAAACACATTTAAAATCTTAGGGAATTGTAATATAACCGACTCTACACTTTCTGCCAATACTGAAAAATATCCTGTGTACAAGTGCCATTATAAACATCTGTCTGAAACTTTCACCCATTTGCTCCCACGATCCCATTTTTGGCACGTAGGCAAACAGTGTAGACTCTGATCAGAGTCTACGCTGTTTGCTGATAGGAAATTCAATGTAAAACAAAACAAAAATGAACATTTTAGACCACACATCCCTTAGATAAAAGATAGACTAATCCAATATATAACCATGGACGAATCCACTGGGAGCAAATGGGTTAATATTGTCCATAACATTTGATAGATACTACATAGTTGGCATATAAACTGATCTCAGGAAGTTGCAACCGTTAAGTGGAGTCTTTTCGATGTCATGGTCATATGTCAACGTCAAAG
Source organism: Azorinus chamasolen (assembly GCA_963576725.1). NCBI lineage: Eukaryota > Metazoa > Mollusca > Bivalvia > Cardiida > Solecurtidae > Azorinus > Azorinus chamasolen. The sequence goes on from OY755242.1 coordinate 4,176,897, forward strand.
ACCAACGTGACTGCCCGGCAGTTGTTCGGACATGGTGTTTCACAACTCCGGTTATTTTCTAACCTTGAGGACAGAAATCTCCAACAGTCCCGGCGAGACAACCCTCATAGCGACGCCTCAGCAGCATTTCCTTGAGCGACTTGTCCCTCAGCATAATCACTGTCCCCGGGGCACAAGGGGCCTGAATAGGGGTTAGGTATCGTAAGCCCGTCCACAACTTCCGGTTTTCTAAAGAAAGAAAAACATGACGAGGAATGAAGGTTGAGTGGGCTATATTTAACATTTTACATCATGATTCGCCAAGTAAGAATAAATTACATCATAAATATTGATTATGTTTAGTTTTATACAATGAAACCTGTCTAAACCGGAATTCTAATTGAGAAGAATTTAGATACTTTTAGGCAGGTGGCTGCTTAATGCATGGTGAAAGTCATGCAGAAAGCTCCTCTAGGAGCATGACTTTCACCCTGCATTAAGCTGTCACCTGTATCCAAGACCGATATTTATACTAAATTAAACGTCCGGTTTAGAAAGGTTTACTGTATTGGCATTTGAAAACAAGGTGTTCGGTCATGGCGGAAAATGTAGAATCGGATGTACAAAAATGTATATGATACAATAAGGCGGCAGAGGAGACCATGGTCAGACAGCTCCGCCATGAGCCACCTGGTCCTGGTCTACTCTGAGTGCATAATCATTATCTCAGATACTATTTAGGTATGCATTGGCAATTAGTTCTATGAAAGACAGGATAAACTCAGACTTAAAAGAAACTGGGCACAAACAGTGCAGTCCCTGACCAGATAACACCTACATGAGCTTTCTGGTCTCGGTCTACACTGGTTACAAAACCGTGAAAATGCGTATAGGATAAATCGATAAGCTAGCTAGATTAAGAGACAGCTGTCCAGAATTAATGTGCCCGTGCAAATCAGGTTTGAGCAGAGTGGATTCTGACTGCTACATTGCATATCATAAGACTTTGCACGATATGCACGTGCTACATGTATAAAGTCTTTAAAGACCATATAGTTCATTATGACTAAGGCTCCGAACGATTTGAGATAATCGGCCGGGTTTGTTTTTATTATTTTTCATCAATCGGGGGTACAGTAAAATCTTCTCAATCCGAGCTCTTAAATAATTACCGAGACAGGTAAGAACTTAATGTAGTACAGTATAAGAGTCGTACAGAAAACGCCCTTGGAGCTTTCTGCATTACTTTCATTCTGCATTAAGCAGCCAAATGTTTAATCATTTACTCTATAAATACGCAAGTCTACGCATTTGCAAACAGAGTAGACCCAGATCAGATGGCTCCTGCAGGAGCCGTCTGATCAGGGTCTGCTTTGTTTGCTTATGATACAATATAGATATTCTACAGTTTCTGTCATGGACAAAGGCTCGTGTATCCATGTGCTATTATAACACATCTAATCTAATTAATATAGATGATGTCACTATTTCTTACATAAATAGTGAACAGGTAAAGTGTTAAAATGTTCTCAATTATTCTTTATTAAAATATACTTTTTTCTCCTATATGGTACAAAATGATGTCTTTCAAAACTCTGATATGTTCAGACATTTGAGAAACAATCGATTGAGTGTCAAACAGCTTAGAATCTCATGACAGACCGACTCTCGTCTGAATCCAAAATGACTGCGTAATTAATGTAAATCAGATTCCGTATCAGGTAAGAGATCATATTTGGAATGTTTGAAACGATTGTCTTGGCATGTGTAAACATTGTGGATCCAAATCAAACCAACTCATCAGGGTATGCACTGTTTACCTTCAACGTATTCTCGCAAATTGTACAGTTTCTATCTGAATGGACTCTCAGCAAAGGTGGACTTACAGCATTTGAAAGGTTAAATGATTCAGGTGTATGATGTTCGCAAACTTTCCAAATACCCATTTCTCCCTTCTCGCCATGAATTTTGAAAGAATTCCCATTTACTTCATAGATCCACCGTCAGTACACTATCGTTCAACATTGTACAGTGCAGCTTCTTTATAGCGACCCCTTGGTGAACAAATTGTAGTGATCGGCCTATATAAGGCATCTCCAACAGCCTTGCTGTTGGGTTAACCCTTTAGCGACGTGGTTAGAGTGTCGGACTATTATCCAGGAGTCCGGGGTTCGAATCCTGGTAGAGGCCAGTAACTTTTCCTCCCTTAGAATTACTTCATTGGCGACGAGGATAATTCGGGTTGTATGCGGGGATGCATGTAAAGGCTTAGGGGCATGCGGGTTTGCAGGGCATGGGTATATGCCTGGCTCCTAAAGGTTAAAAGGGAGGGGAGTGTAGTGATCGGCCTATATAAGGCATCTCCAACAGCCTTGCTGTTGGGTTAACCCTTTAGCGACGTGGTTAGAGTGTCGGACTATTATCCAGGAGTCCGGGGTTCGAATCCTGGTAGAGGCCAGTAACTTTTCCTCCCTTAGAATTACTTCAAAATATCGGTGTCTTTAAAAGCAGGTGACAGCTTAATGCGGGACGAAAGTAATGCATGGAGCTTTCTGCATCTTTCATCCGGTATTAACCCTTTCCCTGATATTGACGACTTTTGAAGACTCTGTAAAAGTAAATTTGTGAAACCATTGTGATAAATAGAATATTTGCTCCTATAGGAGCAAATGCTCTATTTATCACAATGGTTTCAAACTACAACATTCTAAAATTTTCCTTTTCTCTAGTTACTGCTCCTTTTCGGCAGATTTATTCAAAAAGGCTTATCTAAAATAGCCTATGAAGTAATGGGTTAAGCTGTCGCATGCCTTAACAACCCCCCCCCCTTTCCTTTATATATATACGCGTGTTTTCACGCATCTGCAAAGAGAGTAGAGCCAGATCAGACGGCTCCTATAGTGTCTACTCTGATCTGTTTGTTTATCAAGTTATAGAAGATCTGATTCGACAGTTTACCCCATGACCAACACACCATGTACACAAATACCTATATAAAGCTAATGCTAATAAATACTGATGGTGTCTTTATTTCTGACTTAATTATTCAAAATTGAAAGAGTCAATATGGCCAGCGGTGTGGGGTGATAGGCAAACAGTGAGGACTATGGAGTCTGACTAGAACCTATACCGTTTGGCACTGTCCTTCGTCTCTGTTTGCTAATGGAATTTGACAGGTCTGTTTCTATGTTTTCTAAACATACTACCTTCCATATTTCATTATAGCTATTTTGTCCATCAATATCTAGTAGACCTATGTATTGAAATTTGCAATAAACACAGAACAGGGAAAGAGTAAAAGCCTCAGAATTAAGATCGATTTTGACTGGTCGTTGTAGGTATATTTTACTGTAGTTACACTAGATTTGTACTTAGCTCATGGCGTACTTACTTGGGTTGATGGTGTCGTTTACAAACTGTTGATGGAACACTTGCCACGCACTGGAGGGGCTGATGTCAGTCAGTTTGTTCAGCAGCTCGTCGTGGAACTTCATACCACCCAGTGCAACTGGCAAATTTTTACGCAGAAAGCAAGGCATCCCTGAATGACTTTCTTTCGACATGTTTGTTGATAGTTGCTGTAGAACTATACTACATGTCAAATGTATCAATTAAGTTTCAAAAGATCTACCTCTATGTCGTCTAGATGCAATATACGCCGTTACTAATTTTCGTCAGAGTTATGACGTCAAAGACGTTGACAACATGTCTGCGTGTAAAAAAATGTTACGAAGCTAAATAAAACCTCACTGAGATTGTTCCAGACTTCAATACATACATTATAACAAAATATGAAATAACAAAATTGAGTTCACTGGTGTATATTGAAAATATCAGCACAGCGAGTAGACTTAATTCTCGTTGAAACGAGAATCACTCATCGTCCATGTTCTATTTATGGCAAATGTTGAAAGGATATTAGCCAAGGAAACCGGATTAGACGTTACTAAGAGACGTAACTGACGTCATCAACGTTAATAAACGGAAACATAATGGACTTTAAAAAGATGAATAACTTACAGCTTTGTAGCTGTAATTAGAAATTCTGAGATGAACTCAACACTTTTCAAACGTCTGGAGACGTGCAATGCCGAGCATGCATGGGAACACGTCCGAGATGTAATCGCTTCACAGTTAATGGGTAAGACGGGTAGTAGCCTAAACAACAACAAACTATTCTTAAATGTAGATCTAGTTGTTTTAGTTCTAAGTTTATTTGTTATTGTTTGGAGTCATTTTGGAAAACTCTAACGTTTCCCCTAATGTAAAAATAAATACACAACATTAGCTGATGTTTTATAATGCCATATGAATACATAATATTGGACATGGCAGAAATGTAGAATTATCTATATAATTCCGTAAGCAAGCACAGCAGACACTGGTCACACATGATGAATAAATATCGAATGCCTTATGTCAATTATTTATGTGTGTCCTCCAGTCGACGTGTATATTTATACATTTATTCATAAACTTTGTGGATTCAGTGATAAATATCCACGAGCTTAACTTTTTAACCCTTACCTTATGACAATTTATACAAGAATGCATTACTTCACGAATATTCAGTACAACTAGATGTGTATTAATATAGCCTATAAGCGCAGAAATGTGTGATTACTGCAGAAAGTGTACAATCAAATATATATTATTCTGTAAGCAAACAGAGCAAAGGGCAGTCACACAGCTCCTGTAGGATTCGTCTGACCTGAAAAGGCGTCTTTATCAAGTAAAGTGTTATTTTATCCATGAAACATATGAGTACGTGTGCACTTAACCCTTTCCTGCATATAAACGTTTTTCGTGCATTTTTAAACAGGGTAGACCCAGATCAAGCGACTCCTATAGGAGTCGTTTGATCATGGTCTGTTCTGTTTGTTAATGCAATTTGACAGATCTGTTTCCTTACTTTCTAAAATGACTACAATGTTCCACCTTCCATATTTCATTATAACTATTTTGTCCATGAGTATTTAGTAGGTATTGAAATTTGGAATAAACGTAGAACAGGAAAGGTGTTAAATTTTGATAGCTTGTGTATCCCAGTAAATTCATCAGTGCATCCGTGTCAGTTACGGGTCCATGCGTTCATTATGTTTTTTACCATTTTTTTTTGTTCTGCTTCAGGAGATAATGTGTTCCCAGTGCCGTACCTGGGTGAAGCTGCACAATTTGACATTGGTCACGTGGTCCTGAAGGAGCGGCGCTCAACCATGGAGAAGATGACCGGGGTTATGTCATCGGCTCTGCCAGCGGGTCAGCTATCCAAGTTCGTTTTCGATGAACGCGGGAAGGACTTAATGGAAAGGTAAAGATGATTTGGCGATACCTAGAGCTGTGATCGAGCCATATCGCAGACATAATTTATAGAAGTACAGTAGAACCTGTCTTAAGCGACCATCAAAATGAGGTTTACTTAAGGGTCTGTAGGACAGGTGGTATGCATGGTTAATGCAGGAAGCTAAATGCAGGACAAAAGTAATAGAGAAAGCTCCTATGTTACTTTTGCCCTGCATTTAGCAATCACCTGCTTTTTAAGATTTATCAAAGTCGCTTAAGATAGGTTCTAATGTACAATCCAAAAAACGGAGATAGCCAGCAAATGAAACTAGAAGTGTGGTTCGACAATACGGTAGAGTCTCGCTAAAGCGATTACATAATTCATCAGCATAGGAATTCCTAAAAATGCCAGCTGCTACTAAGTCAGGGCAAAGTAATATAGAAAGCTCTTTCTACATACCTTTAACACATCGGGGTTATTAATGAACTATTTCGGGTAGTTATGACTGGATTTACATGTGTTGTGGCTATCAGGAACGTGATATGCACTGCTTATGGCATGGTGTCTGGTTTGGATGAGGGTTGTGACAAAGCCATAATAGAAACAAAGAAATCACTATGCTTATAAACTACAGTCTCACACAAAATGAAGTTAAAGATCAGCTCAAAGATCATGTTTATAAAGGTCTAGTTAGACCTAACTTGGATTACTTCTCGTCTGTATGGGACATCACATCAATCAAATTGAAAGGGGCGTGCAGCTAGATTCGTTTCCAACAGTTATCAATACAAGTTCTGTCTCTGATAGAAAACTTGAAATAAGAAGAACTCTCTTCAGACATATTATGTTTTACAATACATTCACAATAGTGTTGCCATCAGACCTCCAGAATATCTAATACAATCTGCAGAAAACAGAACAAGATAGGGCAACACTTACTCATACCCGCATATTTCAATATCCAAAGATACATACCACAACATATTTTATCCCAGAATATTGTCTAAATAGAACCTATTGCCAGCCTCAATCCAATTAGCAGACACAGTTGACATATGTAAGACTCATGTTCCTGTGTATGTACTATCACTAATTCTCCATAGCTAATTACTTACTATCTTGTAAATAGTTTTAGTTTTCTCAAGACCTCGAACCAATTAGCATCCACACATAGGATTTTATGTATTTCATTATTATTCTTTTTTAATTGACACCAGCACATACATTAATTCTTAATGTTGATAGAGTGTTGTAAACATAAAGAAGAAGAAGAAAGAAGAAATCTCCTCAAACACTGATTTTGAGCAATGTTAAGCCCGATACGCTTAAAAGCCTTTGGGAAGCCACAGACCAAGTGTCGTGGATCTTGGATCATGGTGAGACGCTTAGTTACGCGTTGTCTCATCTGGATCCAACATGTTTGCTATGGTGCCAGGCAGATCATTCTATGCATGGCAAGGGACGATGCCTAACTGTTTAAACCATAGTTGAGCTATAATTAAACACTGATTGGCCATTACAATTTGAATATTCAGCATTTAACTAGATGGGCGTTTTGCATAACTTTCGTCCTGTATTATGCTTCCACCTATCTTAACACTTTCTTTCATATAAACGTGTTTTCGCACATTTGCAAACAGATTAGACCCAGATCAGACGGCTCCCGTTCTAACCAGGGTCTGCTCTGTTTGCTAATTGAAATTGAAATATCTGTTTCTTTGCTTTCTACAATGGCTGCTACCTTCCACCTTACATATTCCATTATAACTATTTTGTTCATGAATAATCATTAGGTATTGAATTTTGGAATAAGCATAGAACAGGGAAAGGGTTAAGAAACCAGAATGAGAATTATATTTGAAGGTCACTTTATTCAGGTTTTACTGTAGCTATAATCTCTTTGCATCTTTCCACATAGAGCATGTGATACATAACTGTATATCATTGTATTTTTCAGACTGGGCAACGTGAAAAAGGACAGCGACACGACACTGAACCAGCTGTACGAGTTTCACGAGTCTGACATGAAGCACGGGGTGAAGAAAACCATCACCATCCAGCTGTGGGGCTGTGAGAAGTGGGCCATGGACTACCTACCGAGTCAAGGGGAGTTAATCATAGACTTGGAAAAGAGAGGTAACTCTTGAAGAACAAGCATAACGGGTAACGGCTGTATATATGTCAATTGAGTGGCACAGAACGATAACTCGGAGTAGAAACTGACACAAGCAGTTCAGGATAAGTGACCGTTATTGTCATACCCTATTAGCCGTTTCAACACTGAGTTTTCAAATGAACTTATTCAAACTCAGTTCAAGCTGACCGTGATTATTAAGAGAGTGTTTTAAAGATAAGTGTAACATGACAAACAATGCAGACTCTGGTGAGAGGGCTCCTCTAGGAACCCTCTCATCTGGGTCTTCTCTGTTTGCAAAGGACAGTATTAGTGACTCGTTTCCCGCACTGAAATATTTAATTCTGATTACATGTAATGAAAGCGAATGTCGATACATTCCGTAACTGTGCCTGTACTATTCCCTAGGTATGTAATTTAAAGTTATAATTAGAACAAAAACGTTTTAACAACATTCAACTAAAATATCAAACTGAAATACATAATAAGAGACGAACAAATTGTAAAATCTACCGAGGCGACTTGTGTGCAGCTACAACCCAGTACTGTTGAACCCCTATGAGCTGCATTTGTATAACTCTAAGAGAGTATGTAACATTTTCTTACATTTCTACTCAAATACATGATCAGCATGTAAGCTATGTTTGCTTATAAGGTACCAAAGAATTTAACGTTACACCAGCCTGGTTCAAAGGTCATCATCGATCTACAAGTAACATGCTGAAGCTGATACAAAGCAAAAATGTAAAAGAATATTGTTTTTTATTTCTCCACCATACCTCATGTTGTGAAACAATCCCCTTTATCTGTGGTTTTAACCCTTTCCATCGTAGGCTATTTTTAGATCCAACCTCTTTGAACAAATCTACCGAAAAGGAGCATGAACTAGAGAAAAGGATTTTTTTTAGAATTTTGTAATTTGAAACCATTGTGATAAATATACCAAATGCTCTATTTATCACAATGGTTTCAACAGGTGACTTTTACAGAGGCGTAGAAGGGTTAAGTTTAACCCCTAGCTCCATAACTATGCCTTTCCTGCTGTCTACACGTAATGGAACAGATTGAATTCATTATCCATATAAACACTTACTACATTTTACAAACAGAGTAGATCCAGATCATACGGCTCCTAAAGGAGACATCTAGTCAGGGTCTGCTCTGTTTGCTTATGATATTATATAGATATGATATGAATATTCATGGAGTAAAATTAATGGTTAACTAGTTTCTGTTTATTTGCAAAAATAGAAGGTGACAGGCAATTCTTACATTAGAAGTATTTCTTTACAATTGCATTAGTAGATGTATCTAATGCTGCTACTCTGTGTTTTAATGTACATTGTCACTAACTGCCATTATTCCTCTTGTTTCAGGTTACACCAATTTTGATCGGATATTCCTGATAACAGAAGTATTCTACGTCACTGAGGTAAAAAGTCACGTGATTGTCGGAGATCAGGAAGACAGTTACTTAATTAAAGGTACGTTCATCACCGTACCTTTTTACGGTTAAACAAACAGAGTAGACCCAGACCAGACAGGTATTGTAAGAACTGTCTGATCAAGATCTGCTCTATTAATAGTACTTATCCGATATTTAAATGCCTTGGTTGATCCCGTTGGGAATCGAATCCGCTTCCTACCGGCTCGATAGCGATAGAACTAGTGACTGGATTATCACGGAATAAGAAGCCTGGTCTGAAAACAATGTCTGTTTAAATTTGGGTCTGTTGCAAGTATGACTACCTCAGAATCAATCAAGCCTTTGAGACACTGATAGAGTGTCAAGGAGCCGGATCCCAGTGAGCGACTGGACCTCTCACCAAACAGCCTGGATCCAAGTGAGCGACTGGACGTCTCACCAAAGAGCCTGGATCCCAGTGAGCGACTGGACGTCTCACCAAAGAGCCTGGATCCCAGTGAGCGACTGGGCGTCTCACCAAACAGCCTGGATCCCAGTGAGCGACTGGACGTCTCACCAAAGAGCCTGGATCCCAGTGAGCGATTGGGCGTCTCACAAAACAGCCTGGATCCCAGTGAGCGACTGGGCGTCTCATCAAACTGCCTGGATCCAAGTGAGTGACTGGACATCTCATCAAACTGCCTGGATCCCAGTGAGCGACTGGACCTCTCATCAAACAGCCTGGATCCAAGTGAGCGACTGGACGTCTCACAAAACAGCCTGGATCCAAGTGAGCGACTGGACGTCTCACAAAACAGCCTGGATCCCAGTGAGCGACTGGACGTCTCACCAAAGAGCCTGGTTCCAAGTGAGCGACTGGACGTCTCACCAAAGAGCCTGGATCCCAGTGAGCGACTGGACGTCTCACCAAAGAGCCTGGATCCCAGTGAGCGACTGGGCGTCTCACCAAACAGCCTGGATCCCAGTGAGCGACTGGGCGTCTCACAAAACAGCCTGGATCCCAGTGAGCGACTGGGCGTCTCACAAAACAGCCTGGATCCCAGTGAGCGACTGGGCGTCTCACAAAACAGCCTGGATCCCAGTGAGCGACTGGACCTCTCACAAAACAGCCTGGATCCCAGTGAGCGACTGGGCGTCTCACAAAACAGCCTGGATCCCAGTGAGCGACTGGGCGTCTCACAAAACAGCCTGGATCCCAGTGAGCGACTAGGCGTCTCACCAAAGAGCCTGGATCCCAGTGAGCGACTGGGCGTCTCATCAAAGAGCCTGGATCTCAGTGAGCGACTGGACCTCTCATCAAACAGCCTGGATCCCAGTGAGCGACTGGACATCTCACAAAACAGTCTGGATCCCAGTGAGTGACTGGGCGTCTCACAAAACAGCCTGGATCCCAGTGAGCGACTGGACGTCTCACCAAAGAGCCTGGATCCAAGTGAGCGACTGGACGTCTCACCAAAGAGCCTGGATCCCAGTGAGCGACTGGACGTCTCACCAAAGAGCCTGGATCCAAGTGAGCGACTGGACGTCTCACCAAAGAGCCTGGATCCCAGTGAGCGACTGGACGTCTCACCAAAGAGCCTGGATCCCAGTGAGCGACTGGGCGTCTCACAAAACAGCCTGGATCCCAGTGAGCGACTGGGCGTCTCATCAAACTGCCTGGATCCCAGTGAGCGACTGGACGTTTCACCAAAGAGCCTGGATCCAAGTGAGCGACTGGACGTCTCACCAAACAGCCTGGATCCCAGTGAGCGACTGGACGTCTCACCAAACAGCCTGGATCCCAGTGAGCGACTGGACGTCTCACCAAAGAGCCTGGATCCAAGTGAGCGACTGGACCTCTCATATTGATCTAAGTTGTTCGCTAATTAATGCGAGTGGAGTCGCGGGAGAAATAGAACAGTATCAAAAAAGTGTGACATTTGATTATGATTATGAAGGAACTGGTGAATACTCTAAATTAAAATTTGAAGCAGAGAATAATCTTAAAGACGAAATTCATTTGGCGGAGAAGGGTTAAACAAAATAAACTTTTTATTTAGATAGAAATAATTGCGTATAAGCTTGGCGGCGTCTGATCTGGGACTGCGCTGTTTGTTGCGGTGCGGATTTGGCGACATTGGCCGTCAAAACGTTAACTGCCAAAGACAAGGTTTTTGGAGTGAAATATGGACAGACTCTGTATAGCCTAAATATATATAGTGGGGACATGAACATCAGAAATTCCATTCGCTTCTTGTACGCAATAGGTGAATATACTGGCAGTTTGGATCCACATCTCTTTGTGATAAATAACATGGATTGTTTTTTTTTGTTTCCATCCCATCCCTTCAGAAGTGTGTGGGTTTTAAAAAAGGGACATGTCCATTTTATAGAGGCAGACGGCAAAGTTTGGCAGATGACAAATGCTTAGTTTCCCTCATATAAACAACTTTTGAAAACAGAGTAGACCCAGATCAGACGGTTTTTACAGGAGCCATCTGACCAGGGTCTGCTTTTTGCGTTTGATATGATATAGATCTGAATCTAGTTTTTGTCAAAGCAAGCAAACTATTTTCTTGAAAAGTTTACATTATAAAAATGCAGATAATAAATATTCAGTTTCTTACATGAATATTGAACAGGAAAATGGTAACTACAGAAATATTGTCTGTTATTAATTTTAAAAAATATGTTCCATTTCTCCAAACACATTGTTACAATAAGAGTGTCGAACAGTCCGCATCCTGAGGAGATATCAAGTAAGAGTTATTCGGTGTCTCATCTAGATACAAGCTGTTTACATACGTTAGCATAAATTCGTCGTTAGAGTGCAAAGAGTTAGTAAAGTCTATATTTATCTTGTAGGAAGAATTCCGATCGGTTTCCGGCTGATCAGGTATAAGTTACAGGGCAACAAAGCCCTGGGTAGCAGTAAACACGTCAAAAAGTCCTCATGGGGAGCACGCTGGATCAAAAATTTCAAAAGGGACGTAAATGACCCCTTACCATTCGACCCCATTCAAGAGAGAAGGGCACTGTAAAAGTAAGTACAACGTGCAAGTTTTGTATCGCGGTTCTGTTAATTAACCCTTTCCCTCATATAAACGTATAATAGCTTAATGTAAGACAAAAGGAATACAGAAAGCTCCCAAAGCAGCTTTCTACATTACTTTCACCCTTCATTAAGCAACCACCTGCTTTTAAAGACTCCCAATGTTAGGCCCTTTACTCAATAAATACGCCTTTGCAAAAAGAGGAGACAAAGATCAGATGGCTCCTGCAGGAGCTGTCTGATCAAGGTCTGCCGTTTGCTAATGGAATGATATAGATCTCATTCTAGTTTCTGCCAAGTGTTCATGTGCCATTATACCCCCCCCCCCAGCTTATTAACATTTATGATGTAATTATGTCGTGCATGAATATTCATGGAATAAATGGTTTACAAACAAGTGGGGACTTAAAACATGTTTTTGTTGGTTTCAGGTGCAGCCCATTACAACATGGTTTTGTTTGTTTCAGGTGCAGCCCATTACAACATGGTTTTGTTTGTTTCAGGTGCAGCCCATTGAGGATTATGTATTATCAACATTCATAAGAAAGTATTTCTATATCAACTTGTTAATGGTCATTAAACTTTGTGTTATAATGGAGCAAACGTTTTTTGTTTTCTTATTGAATGTCCACTCATTGGAACCTTGATTTATGATTAACCCGAAACACTATGTAGCCGGGTAGAGATTATGGTCAAATAAGTTGATATGCTTTACTGTGTGGCTTGTTAGCTCAGTCGGTAGAGTGTTGGCATGGTAAGCCAGAGGCCCTGGGTTCGAGTCCCAACTTTTTCACCATGTTACAACTATATCTGCTCAATCTCTGATTTGTTGAAATTCACTGATTTCCAATTCATTAAAACCAGAAAAACTACTGATTGAATGTTTGGTTGGATTTTATCGGGTTTTTACGTCACTTTAACCCATTCCCTCATATTGACGCCTTTTGACGCTTCTGTAAAGGTTACTTTGTGACTCCTGTTGAGCAAATGCTCTATTTACATAATGGTTTCAAAACTACAGAATTCTGAAAATTTCCTTTTGTCTAGTAAATGCTCCTTTTTGGTAGATTTAATCAAAGAGGTTGGATCTAAAAATAGCCTGTGAGGGAATGGGTTGACAGTATTTCAGTCATATAACGATGTCATAGGGGTCATCTAGAGTTCATGACCAATCATCACAGCAAGTTTAAAGATCCTAAGCCAATCCCTTGAGCAGTTATTGATTGGAAACCATTTCACAAGTTAAGGTTATGGTGACCTTGACCTTTGACCCAGTGACCTTAAAAAAAATAGGGATCATCTAGTAGTCATGACCAACCACCACAGTAAGTTTTAAGTTTTTATGCCAAGCCGTTTATCAGTTATTTATCGGAAACCATTTGATCTACCGACAGACCGACATAAAACCATTTTTCAAAAAGGGGGGGGGGGGGGGGTATAAAAATGAATGTCAGGCAGGTGATGACACTAACTCTTACACTAACTGCACAGCTACATGTAACAGAAGCATAATGAAACACCTTGCGCGCGTACACACACATGCGCATGCAAAACACACTTCACAGAATTCTTCTTGGAAAGTTTTGGATTTTTCAGACAGGTGGTAGTTAAATGCATGGCGAACATTATGAGAACAGCTAGTAGCTCTCTTAGTCATTCTGCATGAAGCAATCACCTGCTCTGACAAACCAAAATATTTATTTGTTAACAATTTACTTCATGAAAATCATGATATCATGAATATTAATTAGATGATTTTTTAAAATGGCATATGAACATATTTCATCATGGTAAAACCTATAGGACCAGATCTATAGTATTTCATAAGCAGACAGACCCGACCCTGATCAGACGACCCCTACAGGAGCTGTCTGATATAGGTATACTGTTTGGAAAGGCATTAACCCATTCTCTCCTAGGCTATTTTTAGATACAACCTCTTTGAATAAATCTACCGACAAGGAGCATTAACCAGAGAAAAGGATTTTTTTTTAGAATTTTGTACATTGTAGTTTGAAACCATTGTGATAAATAGAGCATTTGCTCCTATAGGAGCAAATGCTCTATTTATCACAATGGTTTCACAAAGTGACTTTTACAGAGTCGTCAAAAGTCGTCAGTATGAGGGAATGGGTGTGGGGTTAAGAGTTTGCTATACAGTCTTTTTCTGTACTTATCTTTTAAATTATGCAAATGTCCAAACAAGGACAATAAAGCCTTTAACTCGTTTGGCGCCAAATAATTTTCATCTCCAAACAATATCATCTCCTTTTAGAGTGGACTATCCTTCAATTTCTTCTCTAATATGTAAATGGTGTAAAAAAATGTTGGATTCTAAATGAGACGCTGACTTATTTAGCGTCACATCTGGATCCAAACTATTTGCAAAGGTAACAACAGTCTTCCATTACAACAAGCCTTGTGGAATCACTTTCCAGTGAATGTGGCTGAGAAAGAGTTAATACAGTAAAGCCTCTCTTAACCGGACATTAAATCTAGTATAAATATCGGTCTTGGAAACAGGTGACAGCTTAATGCAGGGTGGAAGTCATGCAGAAAGCTCCTAGAGGAGCTTTCTGCACGACTTTCACCCTGCATTAAGCAGTCACCTGCCTAAAATATCTAAATTTTGGCTAAGAGAGGTTTTACTGTACATGTAGATCACATGCAGATTCTAAATCAAAACAAGAAGATAATACTCTGGATTAAAATAATTTATTACCTGACTCTGCTTGTATTTCATTACAATCAACCAACAGATAGTTAAACCTAAGTAATCTACTTCCTCAAACAGGAAGCAGTATCAGTCAGTAATTAAACTGTTTCCCTGTTCCATGTTTATTCCAAATTTCGAAAACTACTAAATTTTCATGGACAAAATAGTTACAATACAAGAGATGTTTGTAAAACATGTATACCCCCCGACCCCCTGACCTTTGATCTAGTGACCTCAACTATAGAGGTCATCTAGCGGTCGTGACTAATCACCACAGCAACTTTGAATATCCTAAGCCAAACCACTGATCATTTATTGATCTGAAAACATTTCACATATTCAGGTCATGGTGACCTTGACCTTTGACCTAGTGACCTCAACAACTTTAAGGGTCATCAAGTGGTCACAACCAACTACCACAGCAAGTTTGAAGATCCCGAACCAAACCATTGAGCAGTTATTAATTGGAAACCATTTCATCAGTTAAGGTCATGATGACCTTGATCTTTAACCTAGTGACCTCAAAATCAATAGGGGTCATCTAGTTGTCATGACCAACCACCTCAGCAAGTTTGAAGATCCTAAGCCAAACCCTTGAGCAGTTATTAATCGCAAACCATTTCACCAGTTAAGGTCATGGTGACCTTGACCTTTGACCTAGTGACCTCAACAACTTTAGGGGTCATCAAGGGGTCACAACCAACCACCACAGCAAGTCTGAAGATCCTAAGCCAAACCCTTGAGCAGTTATTGATCAGAAACCATTTTACAAGTTAAGGTCATGGTGACCTTGACCTTTAACCTAGTGACCTCAAATACAATAGGGGCCATCCAGTTGTCATGACCAACTACAGCAGCAAGTTTGAAGATTCTAAGCCAACCCCTTGAGCAGTTATTGATTGGAAACCATTTGACCATTTAAGAGCATGGTGACCTTGACCTTTGACCTAGTGACCTAAAAAGCAATAGGGGTCATCTAGTGGTCATTACCAACCACCACAGCAAATTTGAAGATCCTAGGTCAAACCCTTGAGCAGTTATTGATCAGAAACCATTTTACCAGTTAAGGTCATGGTGACCTTGACCTTTGACCTAGTGACCTCAAAATCAATAGGGGTCATCCAGTGGTCATGACCAACTACCACAGCAAGTTTGAAGATTCTAAGCTGAACCCTTGAGCAGTTATTGATCGGAAACCATTTAACCATTTAAGGTCATGGTGACCTTGACCTTTGACCTAGTGACCTCAAAATCAATAGGGGTCATCTACTTGTCATGACCAACCACCACAGCAAGTTTGAAGATCCCATGCCAAACCCTTGAGCAGTTATTGATCGGAAACTATTTCACCATTTTAGGTCATGGTGACCTTGACCTTTGACCTAGTGACCTAAAAAACAATAGGGGTCATCTACTTGTCATGACCAACCACCACAGCAAGTTTGAAGATTCTAGGCCAAGTCGTTTATTAGTTATCGTTCGGAAACCATCGATCTACCGACCGACAGACAGACCGACCGACCGACCGACCGACATGTGCAAAGCAATATACCCCCATTTTTTCAAAAGGGGGGTATAAAAATATGTAAGGTGGAACATTGTAGCCATTTTAGACACTAAAGAAACAGTTCTATCAAATTCCATTAGCAAACAGAGCAGACCCTGATCGGCTGGCTCGTCTAGGGACCGTCTGATCAGGGTCAATGTCTGCAAATGCATGAAAAGGTGTTTATATGAAGGATAACCCTTTACTTCATTCATGTATGAAATAATAACATCATGAAGTCATTAATTAGATTAATTTTTACAATGACAGATAAACTGACAGATTGTTTTACCAAGCAGAAACTGTAGAATTGCATTTGTGTCATACCTATACCATCTGATCTGGGTCTACTCTGTTTGCAAAGGCGGTTAAAAGGTGTATCTATGGAATAAAGGGTTAAGCAGCCACCTGCTCCCAATTCTTCTTTACAAAATATCCTGATTAGTGAGGTTTTACTGTATTTCATTTCAAACAATCAAAAAGTATCATAAAGAGTTCAAGCAAAGAGTCAGATTCAGAGATCTATAACAAGCAGTTTCATGAATCATTCTCCACCAAACTCTCCCTTGTACTCCATTCTCCATCAAACTCTCCCTTGTACTCCAATCTCCATCAAACTCTCCCTTGTACTCCATTCTCCATCAAACTCTCCCTTGTACTCCATTCTCCATCAAACTCTCCCTTGTACTCCATTCTCCATCAAACTCTCCCTTGTACTCCATTCTCCATTAAACTCTCCCTTGTAGGTCCTCATTAGAATTGTGTCTCAAAGCACCAGTACATTCTTATGAATACATTCTTATGAGTACATCCACAAGGATAAAGCTTGACAGAACAAACAAATAGGATATGGCTAGGACTATAACCAGCTTAACCCTTACCCTAATTAACATTTATAGGACCATAACCCCCTTAACCCCTACCCTAATTAACATTTATAGGACCATAACCCGCTTAACCCCTACCCTAATTAACATTGATAAGACCATAACCCGCTTTATACCCTACCCTAATTAACATTGATAGGACCAAACAGGCTTAACCCCTACCCTAATTAACATTGATAGGACCATAACCCGCTTGACCCCTACCCTAATTAACATTGATAGGACCATAACCCGCTTAACCCCTACCCTAATTAACATCGATAGGACCATAACCCGCTTAACCCCTACCCTAATTAACATTGATAAGACCATAACCCGCTTTATACCCTACCCTAATTAACATTGATAGGACCAAACAGGCTTAACCCCTACCCTAATTAACATTGATAGGACCATAACCCCCTTAACCCCTACCCTAATTAACATTGATAAGACCATAACCCGCTTAACCCCTACCCTAATTAACATTGATAGGACCATAACCCCTTTAACCCCTACCCTAATTAACATTGATAAGACCATAACCCGCTTTATACCCTACCCTAATTAACATTGATAAGACCATAGCCCGCTTTATACAATACCCTAATTAACATTGATAGGACCATAACCCCTTTAACCCCTACCCTAATTAACATTTATAGGACCATAACCCGCTTAACCCCTACCCTAATTAACATTGATAGGACCATAACCCGCTTAACCCCTACCCTAATTAACATTGATGCATGGGTTGACCACTTCATGAATATTCATTAACCCTTCTCTTGCTGAATTTTAAAATATATGTCTCCTTCTTTACCCATGCCGTGTTGTATAATTACATATACATGTATCTTCACTTTGTACAAGTATTTCGCTGGACAATCACTGCTGTGGAGTGCACTGGTTGCACAATCAACTTGTAAATAGTGCAGACCCTGATGAGACAGCTCCTGCAGGAGCTGTTTCATCTGGGTCTTCACTGTTTACAGGTATGTATATTGACGCGAATAGCAAGCGAAGGGTTAACTTATTTTTATAAGGATATATTGGCTTAAATAATTTTTTTTTTACATTTATATAATTTCATAAGCAAACAGAGCAGACCCGATCAGATGACTCCTATAGGAGCCATCTAATCTTGGTCAACTCTGTTTGCAAAGGCATGGAAAGGGTTAACTCTTTACTCTTTACGAATATTTATATAAGAAATAACTTACTACTTTAACCCTTATCCTGCTGTAAAAATGATGTCTGCTTAAACTCTTAATCTACGTGTTTTATTCACTTCTAATTTATTAAAGTTTATTTCAGAAACTATTAATCCAGTTTCAAAGAGCTTGGATCCTGATGAGACACTGATTTACTTGGCATCTCATCTCATTCCATGCTGTTTGCAAATACAAGTCAGTGGGCACTTAACATATAATGAATAGTTTTTTACTTTCAATAAGTATCTGTACGCTGCATATGCCTGTCATTACATGTATGATTATATTAGTCTGACAATGAACACTACATATACCTATGCATCATGCTGAGATAGAAATTTACAGTAGAACCTGTCTTAATTGACCATTTACATGTATATTGATTGAAAACAGAAACAGTAAAAAACAGGTGGTTCCCTAATGCAGGGCAAACGTAAAGTAGAAACCTCCTATAGGAGCTTTCTGCACTATGTTTGACCTGCATTAAACTATCACCTGCCTCTAAATTAAAGACCCAGAATTGGACCCCATTTTTATGGTCACTTAAGACAGTATTTACTGTTTCTCAACATCCAATCTGGATCCACTGTATGCAGAGGTTATCATCAATAGCAAGTTTGAGTCAAATTGAGTTCACTGTTTTTCCTTGATTTCCAGTTTCCCAGTCTCTTTGGCAAGTTTATCACCATTATCATCATCTGCTTCTTTGTCTTCTTCCTCTTCATCATCATCATCTTCCTCGTCAGATTCTTCATAATCCTCATCATCGTCATCATCATCATCCTCGTCACCTGTGGGAACAATTTGTAAAACCACTATCTTTTTGTCTTTACCCTTTTGCTCCATTAATACGGCTTTCTATGCCTTTGCAGACAGAGAAAATCCAGATTAGACGGCTCCTGTAGGAGCCGTCTGATCAGGGCCTGCTCTGTTTGCTTATAGTATAGATATGAATCTACGGTTTCTGCCATGGATATTCATTATGTTATTATTCCTTTACATGAATATTCATGGCGTAAAGGGTTACTCCTTAACCTGCTTCAAAAATGATTTCTGCTTCAGACAGACAGACAGACAACTCTTACAAAAACAATATGTCTCCCCCCATATAAATATGGGGGAGACATATTTAAAAGAAAAATATCACAGTAAACATTATCAACAAATGGCAAAACGAAAGACCAAGGAATAATTGATTAATTGAAATACTCACAGTGCTAACTATCACAGAACTACCACAGAATTCTTACATGAATGTTACAAATAACAATATTCACTCCCCGGATAGTAGGAATTTTCAAACATTTGATCTAAAAACAATTATATTTTCAGAATCTCTTAATACAGATTGGGGCAAAGAGTTCCATAAAATACAACCATGGTATGCAAATGACTTTTATTCATATCCATTAACCCTTTCCCTCATATAAAGGCCTTTCTACACATTTGCAAACAGAGTAAACCCAGATCACATGGCTCCTATAGGAGCCGTCTGATCAGGATTTGCTGTTTGCTTATGGCAAAATATAGATCTGATTCTACAGCTTCTGGCTAGGCCAAAACATCCCGTGTACATATACCATCATAAAAATTCAGCTAACAAGAGATGTTTGTAAAATATGTATACCCCCAGACCCCCTGACCTTTGATCAAGTGACCTCAACTATAGAGGGCATCTAGTGGTCATGACTAATCACCACAGCAACTTTGAAGATCCTAAGCCAAACCACTGATCATTTATTAATCTGAAAACATGTCACAAGTTAAGGTCATGGTGACCTTGACCTTTGACCTAGTGACCTCAACAACTATAGGGGTCATCTAGTGGTCACGACCAACCAACACCGCAAGTTTGAAGATCCCTAACCAAACCATTGAGCAGTTATTAATCGGAAACCATTTCATCAGTTAAGGTCATGGTGACCTTGACCTTTGACCCAGTGACCTCAAAAGCCATAGGGGTCATCTAGTGGTCATGACCAACCACAACAGCAAGTTTGAAGATTCTAAGCCAAACCCTTGAGCAGTTATTGATTGGAAACCATTTCACCAGTAAAGGTCATGGTGACCTTGACCTTTGACCTAGGGACCTCAAAAACAATAGGGGTCATTAAGTGGTCATGACCAACCACCACATCAAGTTTGAAGGTCCTAAACCAAACCCTTGAGCAGTTATTGACCGGAAACCATTCCACAAGTAAAGGTCATGGTGACCTTGACCTTTGACCTAGGGACCTCAAAAACAATAGAGGTCATTTAGTGGTCATGACCAACCACCACAGCAAGGTTAAATATCCGAAGCCAAACCCTTGAGCAGTTATTGACCGGAAACCATTTCACCAGTAAAGGTCATGGTGACCTTGACCTTTGACCTATTGACCTAAAAAACAACAGGGCTCATCTAGTTGACATGACCAACCACCTAAACAAGTTTGAAGATCTTAAGCCAAACCCTTGAGCAGTTATTGATTAGAAACCATTTTACCAGTTAAGGTCATGGTGACTTTGACCTTTGACCTAGTGACCTAAAAAACAATAGGCTTCATCCAGTGGCCATGACCAACTACCACAGCAAGTTTGAAGATTCTAAGCCAAACCTTTGAGCAGTTACTGATCAGAAATCATTTGACCAGTTAAGGTCATGGTGACCTTGACCTTTGACCTAGTGACCTAAAAAGCAATAGGGGTCATCTAGTGGGCATGACCAACAACCACAGCAAGTTTGAAGATCCCAAGCCAAACCCTTGAGCAGTTATTGATCGGAAACTATTTCACCAGTTAAGGTCATTGTGACCTTGACCTTTGACCTAGTGACCTAAAAAACAATAGGGGTCATCTAGTTGTCATGAAAAACCACAACAGCAAGTTTGAAGATTCTATGCCAAGTCGTTTATTAGTTATTGATCGGAAACGATCGATCTACCGACCGACAGACGGGCGGACAGACATGTGCAAAGCAATATACCCCTATTTTTTCAAAAGGGGGGTATAATAAATACCCATGATGTCAGTATGCCTTACAGGAATATTAAACAGGGAAAGGGTTAACTTTAGAAAGTGGAGGTTCCAGGTATCTTTAAACCACAATAGAGTTTGAAGGAACATGGCACCTGCCGAAAGCTTGATAAGACGACAAATTAAAACATTTTCAAGAATAGCTCCTTTATTTCTCTACCAAACCCTATGTTGTGACAACTAAGGAGTGACGACCATCTTAGTATTTGAATACGCACCTTTATCTATTGCTCTGAGGAACATCGGTGCATTTACAAACAATTAAGACTCAAAACTCAGCAAATTCTTCTTCTGTATGAAATGAGACATACAGAAAGTCTTACCTGTATATTTGACACCACCAAAGCCGGTAAACTGAAAGCTGTCAGGCTGATAGGGGTCATAGTCATCGTCATATGTAAAAGCACCGACTCCAGCGTCTAGCTCACTCTTCTTTCCATATTCATACCTCCTAGCTGTAAAAAATATCAAACTTTCACTGGAATTCTAGATAAGGGGAGAAGAAAGATGCAAAAATACAATAAAATCTTACAGTGACTTCCCAAAATAAATCTCACGCTTGGAGTTTAGCCCTTTCCCTGTTCTATATTTATTACCAATTTCAATACCTACTGAATATTCATGGAAACAAGAGCTGTCAGTCATGTGACAAATGCCCCCAAAAATTATACCCTGTGACCTTGACCTTTGACCCATGGACCAGGGAGTTGACACATCGTCTTTGTGTGGTGAACATTTGTGCCAGGTTACTTTGAAATCCATTTACAGATAAACAAGTAATTGTACCCTGTGACCTTGACCTTTGACATATGGCCCAGGAAGCTTAACATGTCACATCGTCTTTGTCTGGTGAGCATCTGTGCCAAGTTATATTGAAATCCATTGATAGATAAAGAAGTAACAGACCGGACATGAAATTTGTGACAAAGTAATTGTACCCTGTGACCTTGACCTTTGACCCATGGACCAGGGAGTTGAAAGTGACACATCATCTTTGTCTGTTAACATTTGTGCCAAATCATATTGAAATCCATTGATATAATTATAAAGAAGTTACAGACCGGACACGAAATTTGTGACAAAGTAATTGTACCCTGTAACCTTGACCTTTGACCCATGGACCTAGGAGTTGAAATCGACACATCGTCTTTGTGTGGTGAACATTTGTGCCAAGTTATTGAAATCCATTGATAGATAAAGAAGTTACAGACCGGACACGAAATTTGTTGCAAAGTTATTTTACCCTGTGACCTTGACCTTTGACCCATGGACCTTGGAGTTGACCGCGACACATCGTCTTTGTGTGGTGAACATTTGTGCCAGGTTATTTTGAAATCCATTCACAGATAAAGAAGTTATAGAAGGGACACGAAAATTGGGACGGACGGACAGCGGGACGGATGGAAGGCAGGACGGACTGACAGAAGGACGGACAATGCGATTACTATATGGCCGCCTTTGGGGGCAAAAAATAGATATAATGAAATATGGAATGTGGAACATTGTAGACATTTTAGAAAGCAAAGAACCAGATCTATCAAATTCTTTTAGCAAACAGAGCAGACCCTGATCAGACGGCTCCTCTAGGAGCCATCTGATCTGGGTCTACTCTGTTTGCAGATGCGTGAAAATGCGTTTCTATGAAGGAAAGGGTTAAAACATGAGGTATAGTAGCTTAATCCTTTCCTCCATAAATACGCCTTTCTACACCTCTGTTAAAGTCACTTCTTGAAACCATTGTGATAAATAGAGTGTTTGCTCCTATAGGAGCAAATGCTCTATTTATCACAATAGTTTCAAACTACAAAATTATAAATTTTCCTTTTCTCTAGTCAATGCTCTTTTTGGGTAGATTTATTCTAAGAGGTTGGATCTAAAAATAGCCTATGAGGGAATGGGTTAATGCAGGATGAATGTTATGCAGAGAGCTCCTCTAGATGCTTTCTGCTTTACTTCCGTCCAGCATTAAGCCACCACCTTCTCTACAGACCCTCATGTTTATTTATAATGTAGTTACTACTGGCAGAATCTACAGTATCATTATCTTCACAAACAAATCCTAAGTTGTCACTTGTCATAAGAATTGCCTCGTTGAGTTAATTGTCAAAACTACGAATTTGGTAAAGGAATAAAATAAGCAGACAAACTCCTTTACTTGATAAATATTCATGTCTGTATGAATACTAGTTGGCAGAATTTTGTAATAGCATTATGAACAAGGGAATTTTTCGCTGTTGCAGAAACAGTAGAATCAGATCTATATTACTACTTAACCATTTCACTAGTACAAACGCTCTTTCATGCATCTGCAAACAGATTAGACCTAGATCAGATGGCTCCTATGGGGGCTGTCTGATCATGGTCTGCTCTGTTTGATTATGGAAATTTATTGATCTGATTATGCACTTCCGGAACAGTGAAAAAAAGCCCTTTTCCATGTTCCATACATTGAATCTGTGCATGATTGAATATTCATGAGGTGAACAAATGTTGATTAACCCATTCCCACTTAGGCTATTTTTAGACCTAACCTCTTTGATTAAATCTACCAAAAAGGAGCATTAACTAGAGAAAAGGAAATTTTCCGAATTGTGTAGTTTTGAAACCATTTTGATAAATAGAGCATTTGCTCCTGTGGAGCAAATGCTCTATTTATCACAATGGTTTCATAAAATGACTTTTACAGAGGCGTCAAAAGGCGTCAATATGCGGGAATGGGTTAATATGAAACAGGGAAAGAGTTAACCCTTTCCCTCATATTTAAACCCCTGTTCACGCATATGCAAACAGAGTAGACCCAGATCAGTCGGCTGCTATAGGAGCCATCTAATCAGGATCTGCTCTCTTTGCTAATGGAATTTTATAGATCGGTTTCTGTAGTTTCTAACATGGCTAAAGTAGTACACTTTCCATATTTCATCAACTATTTTGTCCATGAATATTCAGTAGGTATTGAAATTTGGAATGATCTGGGTCTACTCTGTTTACAAAGGTGTCAAAAAGTGTCTCTAGTGGATAAATAGTCAAATCTATTCAAATGTGTAACATCCTAACTATTCAGAAATGAAAGACAAAATTCAAATTTAGAAGTTTCTGAGGAAAAGGCTTTATAATTTTTTGTTTGTTTAACCCTTTCCCTGTTCTATGTTTATTACAAATTTCAATACCTACTGAATATTCATGGACAAAAAAAGTTATAATGAACTATGGAAGGTGGATCATTGTAGTCATTTTAGAAAGTGAAGACACAGATCTTTGAAATTCTATTAGGGCTGTTCCAGGAAAAAAGGCTTGGGGGGGTAGGAACGCCAGCCAAAAATAGGGGTACCACCAACACAATTTTATTTTTTTTACCCCCCCAAACAAGAGAATTAAGATAAGTCGGATACCCACAACCACTAGATTTATATTTAACTTGCCACCCACCACCAAGACAACTGAAATTTCCGATTCACTAGTACTTTCTAGATTTCTTTACCACTCAAAGCTTGACAAGTTTTACTATGAATGTGCTGTTTTCTGAATAGAAATCATATTGACAGCATATATTGTTTATGTATAGGTAAGACTATGGTTGAGCGTGACTAAATGATTTAGTTTGAGGGGGCATAGCCCCCGAGAACTATGTCGTTTAGTCGCGCTCAACCATTGGCTAACCTATTTAGCACTGGCTTGGGCTCGAGGAAAAACAAGAAATAAAGGTCATCAAATTCGCAATTTAACGTCATCGGGCGCGTGCTGATTTTCCCTCACTTCTCTTCGCACAAGACTGAAAACCATGATTGCGCCTGAATCCATTAATATCTTGGAAGAAGAGGAAGGAAAAACAACAAAGCTGGAAATTTAACGGCAAGATTTTAAAATTGTGTACAATTAAATATTCAACGATAATTTCAATTTCAATATGATGCATTTGAAATAAAAGTTACTTTTAAATATTGAATTAATTCGATCTAGATCTAGATCATTTTATTAAGATTTTTATTATCTTATTTTGTTTAAAAAAATTTAATAAAGATTGTTTTCAACTTTTCACTCATTGATTAGATTGTATACAATAAAACCTATGTACAATGGTCAATTAAATACGCTATGCATTGTGCCGCTTTTTAAAGACAACTTTTTATGCTTGAATGCAGGTTAAATGTAACACATAACGCTCAAAATAGGAGCTTTCTGCATACCTATAGTAATGCATTAAACTGTCGCCTGTATTCAAAATTGCATATTCATTTCCCTTAATTGTCGATTAACCTTAGTTTTACTGTATTTCAGTGTAACCAGCTGATCAAGGCTACGATGCATTGGGGTGAAATATCACGTGAAAGCCTAGGATGTGACGTCAAAAAAACATTATAATGGTTGGTCGACAGGAACCATTGACTACATAAACAGTTTGTTAGTTAGTCCATGGTTTTTTCAAAAAGAGTCAAACTAAACGATATAGTCGACACTATTTGAGGCATCTGATTGGCCGAGAGCTCCAAGCCATGTGCTAAATATTGAAATCATCTACTTTTTGTTGAGTTTGTACACATTGCATTGGCATGCTGAAACAATAAACTATTTGCCATCTTGTTTCTAGTGTGGAATGCTTTTTTCCCCATTCCTAGTATATAAACATCTTTAACCTTGATACAAGACGTTCAATTATATGATCATTAAATTTAACCCTTTCTAAGGTGTAAGAACATAGCAGACATTAATTTTGCAAATATGAGCCATGACTGTTGATAACTTTATATCTAACCACTTCTTGATAGCCACTGTTGGCCCAATCTGTGAAATTTAATATTCCTGTGTTGACTATTTGTATGGCAGCAATTGAATATTAAGACAATCACATTACATTGAATTACATGATTACTAAATTTCTTTTATCGGTATATACAGAAATCAAATCACAAGAGATTGTTACAGTGTTGACCTAGATCAGCTGGTGCAATGAAAATCTGATCTAATCTACACTGCTTGCAAATTACCACCACCATCTTTAGTTTGCCAATTTGTCTGGAAAGCAAACAGACTGGTTGCAGTGCATGTCCATACAATTTACATTCAGTTTATCCTGGATCTATTCCATATTACCAGATTAATTTCTTGTAAAACACAAGCAATTAAAACTCACACGTTAAAGATATGAAATTTGATTTAAAAGTCAGCATGGTATTATAACACTTAACAATTAGTTAACTTACTAGACATAGTTCACCTTTTTATGCACATTTATAGTCACAATTTCTAATCATATTTATATTCAAACTCAAACTCTTTTTGTCATTATAAACCACAGGGTTCTCCCCAGGATTTTCAGAAGGCGAGTTGCGTCTTGGGGTGGGTATGGGAGGGGTGGGTACGGGAGGGGATGTCCCCTCGCGCCTTCAACGGTGAGATTTTTTAAAAAGTTCTTACTAAATGATGTAAATTTATGTATACCTGACAAATAAATGAAGCAAAAAATGCTATAGCATGTCAGGTAGATTTAGGTGATTTGCCAGGTAGATTCGACTTTTGGACAGGTAGATTTTATTGACACAAAGAAATATGAGAAGACAAAATCTTCTGCTAGATAATTATGTTTGATAAATACCGGTACCATTTCAAAAACAAACATTTATATACCTAACCATATTATAATTAGCAAGCTATGCATATCCATACCATTACAGTGCTCTAGTTTTACTTTCAACATGGTAGGGCCGCACTAATGAAAATTGGAGCACTTTCTAAAGTGCAACTTGATAAATGATAAAAAAAATTATTTTCATATGTTCCAGAGATAAAACAATTCATGTTTGTTTATTATTATTTCAGAGAATTATTTATGTACATCTTTGGGTCTCATCAGGCAGATCTTATGATCTTAAACTTTTACATGTAAACATAGTCTGCATGGTTGTCACTCAGTGGTAGTTCCCACTCTATGTCTACATTTATAACTTTCATTCTTGATCATTTGTAGGATCACTTCCTAAGTAGGATTGGGTAGTAGTACTAGTAGTTGTCTTAGTCTAGGATATCGTCTTCCCATTTTATGACCTCGGGCTATGAAAATGTCAATCTTTTTTTTTTTTGAAAGTGAATATTTTTCTCTTTCTGTTTTAAAACCTTTATATGACCTAAAATGGCTAATTCATTTTTCCAGAAATTATTTCCATTCAGACTTTCACACATTCCTGAGTGTTACTTTATAAGGCAAATGTCTGGTCTGACTATTACTAAAAATGTCTTCATACACAGGTGCCATCTCAAACAAATAATGTTGTTTTTTTAAAGAAGAACTCTTGTTTTGACATTATTGACTAACTAAAGAAGAGAAGGAAAAAATCAGCTAATGGAATAAATTTATAAATTGTAACCCAAATACTGGTTACCATCTTCAGTTCTAATTCATTAAGCTAGTTTATAATTTTTCTGAATCGGTACATGTTGACTAGTTCCTTTAACAAAGCAATATTGACAGACACAAATTTCTGGTGAATACTCAATATTACAGGGTTTTACCTGTGACTTGAACACGCTGTTTCAATAACTGGACATGTCTAGCGGTTTTCAGATAGTTCCCAAAGTCTACACAGCCGCGGTTTCCGTAATTAATTTGTTTGTTTACAGTATTAAACAAGGAACTCTCTCCCGGGAAGGTTTACTTTCACTTTCACGAAATCGCCAACTATCACTGTTCTTGTTTCTTTACTAAATGTCAACGTCATTTCTTACTCTAGCCATCTTGGGCTGAACTTATTTTTCACACTCTTATCGTAATCTCGGTCTGTGCTTTTCAATTTTGTCTTATATTCACATTAATTGGCAGGTACATATACCGAATTTCAGAAACGGACGCCATATTGGATTTGTTGAACGAACATTCGATAATACGAGCGTTTTGATTGGCCGTAGGACATGAGTCTCGTTATTCGATTAGCCGAGCCGAAATCTCGCTGTTGACGTGATAAACGTTATTAACGTGGATTTACTTGAAAACGGGAAAGAATATCGGCGACGATTTTTTCTTATTTGGGAAATTTTCGACAGAATTACCGTGCTTAATGCCCCCCCCCCTCCGAATTGAAATATTCAATAACCCCCGATACAACACAATTAAGAAATGAATGACGTGCTTCCGGTGTTCATGAGGTTATGCAACGCATAGCTTTACGAGCAAAGTTAGTGAAGCCCGAAGGGCTTCACGTGAATCTTTGCTCGTAAAGCTATGCGTTGCATAACCCATGAACACCGGGAGCACGTCATTTATTTCTTATATTTATATTCCATTGTATTTCTTATATTTAAGAAATGAATGACGTGCTTCCGGTGTTCATGAGGTTATGCAACTTTCTTTTTAGAATAAGGTTATATAAGGACGTTGCAGGGCGAATGTAAATATTTACAATTGAAAAAATCGCCCCAACCAACACAAATTTAATTCTTTATTACCCCCCACCCACACAATTTTAATTCATCGCCGTTCCGACCCCCCCTGGCCTTTTTTCCTGGAACAGCCCTTAGCAAACAGAGCAGACTCTGATCAGACGGCTCCTCTAGGAGCCGTCTGATCTGGGTCTACTCTGTTTGCAAATGCGTGAAAACACGTTTATATGAGGGAAAGGGTTAAAGTTTTGCTCAAAGACTGCCATGTTTATAATTTGAAGTCAGCTTATCTGTATGAAACCTTTACTCCATAGATCTATGTCTCTTAATGCCTTCGCAAACAGAGAAGACCCAGATCAGACAGTTCCTTAAGGCATAATATAGAGGGGATTCTATAGTTTCTAACAACTTTCACAAACTACAATAAACAAAGAGTGTGTGTGTGAAACATTTATGCCCCTGACCTTTGACCCTGAAAGATGACCTTGACCTTTGACCAATGGACCAGGGAGTTGAACCCAACACATCGTCTTTGTGTGGTGAACATTTGTGCCAGATATTTTGAAATCCATTCACAATTAAAAAAGTTATAGAAGGGACACGAAATTTGGGACGGACGGCTGGAATGACAGACGGACAGAAGGACAGACAATGCGATTACTATATGCCCGCCGTTGGGGGCATGAAAATCATCTGATTAATATTCATGATGTCATTACTTTTTTAACCCTTTCCCTGTTCTGAATTTAGGCCAACTTTCAATACCTACTAATGAATATTCATTAACAAAATAGTTTGAAGGAAATACGGACGGTGACCATTGTAGACATTTTAGTAAGCAAAGAAACAGATATCTCAAATTATATTAGCAAACAGAGCAGACCCTGATCAGATGGCTCCTCCAGGAGCCATCTGGTCTGGGTCTACTCTGTTTGCAAATGCGTGAAAACACGTTTATATGAGGGAAAGGGTTAAAAAGCAAAGGGTTGAACAATACACAGTCATGACATTCCAAAATAAATGTCTACACATTTTTGGCCCTTTAACTACACATACACATTTGAATGTCTTTGCAAATAGAGCAGACCTATATCAGACGACTTCCGTTAGAGCTATCTGAATCTGTGTGCTCATGGATCTGTTTCTACAGTTTTTAAAAGGGCCAAAGGTCATTATTTCTCATATAAATATTAATGGAGGAAAAGTTAACGCTTTTGGCAACAAATGATTTACTTCTGCAAACAATATCGTCTGCTTTATATTTCAGAGTAGATTTCCTTTAAGCTATTCTCTAAAATGTGAATGGTGTGTCAAAAAGTTTGGATTCTGTGAGTCTACTTTCAGGCAACTTTTGTGGTACAAGAGTTAAATCCATAACATACTATCAAAATGTCTTACTTGAGTTGTATTTTTTATTTTTTTCGATACAGTAGAACCCCTCTAATGCGACCACTTAATGAATAAACATGGATGTCTTTATAAGCAGGTGGTTGCTTAATGCAGGACAAAAGTAATGCAAAAAGCTGCAAGGAGCTTTTTGCATTACTTTTGTCCTGCATTAAGCTACCACCTGCATCTAGCACCCATAATTATACCTCTTTTAGGTGGTTGCATTGGCAGGGTTTTATTGTATAATCAAATGCAGATGACATCTAACACAGAGCCAGATTGCCTGGCATTTCATCTGGATCTATTCCGTTTGGTATGGTTTTCCAATTCTAACTATTGTTATGAAAGAAATTAACCCGTTACATGTTCAAAATTCATGGAAGAAACAGACAACATCAATATTTACTAGCTGAAGTTTTATAATGTGAAATTTTCCAGAGAAGTTTTTTGCTTTGACAAAAACTGCTGATCAGATCTATATCCGGTCATAAGCAAAAAGAGGACAATCTTATCAGATGGCTCCTACAGGGGCTATCTCAGCCTACCTGATCTGGGTCTTCTCTGTTTCCAAAGACATGAAATAGCATTTATGTAAAGAAAAGGGTTAATTAAATGCACATCTGGCCCACCTTACCTGTCATACTAAGCTCCTTGGTTTCCTTTGTCGGGTGAGTACACTTTGGACAAGGATAGGCTGCCCCTTTCTCATACTTGAATCCCTTTCTCTTTACATGGTCATCACAGTAACAAATCTTAAAGAGAACAGGCTATAGTTCCACAAAGGGTTGATTAAATGGCAAAACTACAATTTAAGCCTTTCCCTCATATAAACGTGTTTTCACGCATTTGCAAACAGAGTAGACCCAGATCAGACAGCTCCTAGAGGAGCCGTCTGATCAGGGTCTACTCTGTTTGCTAATAGAATTTGATAGATATGTTTCTTTGCTTTCTAAAATGTTTACAACGTTCCACATTCCCTACTTCTTTGTAACTATTTTGTTAATGAATATTCAGTAGGTATTGACCTAAATACAGAATATTTATGTAATAATTCATCTCTTCATAATTATTATATAACCCTTTACTGAATGAATATTCATGTAAGAAATAATGGCATCATAAATTATAAAATACAAATTTGATTATTTTGATAATGGCACATGAACAAAGGAATATTTGGCCATGGCAGAAACTGTAAAATCATGTCTTTATTGTTTCATAAGCAAACAGAGCAGACCCTGGTTGGACGGCTCCTTCAGGAGCCGTTTGATCAGGATCATCTCTGTTTGCAAAGGCGTACACAGGCATATTTATGGAGTAAAGGGTTAACTGATTTTGTGTAATGTTGCATCAACCAGACAAGTTTTGTAAGTATACCTATAGATACTCCCACCGTTACATTTAGCAAGATTTTGCCTATATTGCAAAGTCCAATGTACTTGATTTGTCAATGAAAAAAACAAAACAGAAGGAGGGGTTTGTCCTTTGCGGGTGGGGTTGGATAAGTGCGTATTTAGGCAGAGTGGCACATATGGAACTTAAGAAAAATCTGTTTTGCTGGTATTCATTAGAATTGCCTCTCCAAAGTGATTCTAAGTACATTTGTACCCATAAGACAGGGCGTGGCTGAGATACAAGATATTTGGATTTACAGAAAAACCCCTCTAAGCCAGAAGTTTAGTAAAGAAGAATTTAGATCTTCTAGGCAGGTGGCCACTTAATGCAGGATGAAAGTCATGCACAAAGCTCCAAAAGGAGCTTTCTGTATGACTTTTAACCTGCATTAAGTGGCCACCTGTCTCACAGACACGCATTCATACTAATTCAAGTGCAATTTAACCTATTCCCTCATATTGACGACTTTTGACGACCCTGTAAAAGCCACTTTGTGAAACCATTATGATAAATAGTGCATTTGCTCATATAGGAGCAAATGCTCTATTTATCACAATGGTTTAGAACTACAAAATTCTAAAATTTTCCTTTTCTCTAGTTAATGCTCATTTTCAGTAGATTTATTCAAAGAGGTTGTATATAAAATAGCCCATGAGGGAATGTGTTAAAGGGGTTTTAGTGTACTATTATGCTCTTGTCTAGCTCTAGCCATACTCACCTTACATCTGAGGCACGAAAATTGACCAAGTTTGTTACAAGATACACCTGAAAATGGAAAAAAAGATTTATTTAATGCGGTAGGCAGGGCCAAAGATGAGTGAGAGAGTTGGGTTTTACAGCACTGCGACACTAAATAGGTCACAAAGCGCTGATGAATGATGAGATGACATGATGATGAGGGTTGATTTCAGGAAGACGATTTTGGCTATTTTAAATCCCATTCGCTGCAAAGCAGCACATGGGATCAAAACCACCGACCTGCCTTCCTTTTAAATCTTGACACAGAGAGGATAATCTCTGTCAAATAAACAAAAACATGCTCTGTGACAATCAAACTCCAGAACCACTGCAAGCTAGGAAGCTCTCTGGGGCCAAAGATAAAAGTACATACTGTTTACAGTAAAAGATGTCTACAGTGGTCACCAAAAATATGTCTTAATTCTGGGTTTTATTCCTAATTTAGGTCAAAAATTTTGCAGAAAGCTATTGTCGGAGATTTCTGCATTGCTTTTGTCCTGTATTAAGCAACGACCAGCTCTTATAAATGCACATGTTTATTCATTATACGACAGGCCTGGAAAATTCCACTTGTCTGCTCGCCATGACAAGTAACTTTCTTGCAGGACGACTAGAATTTCATAAATTTTATCAATGACAAAAGCAGCTGGCAGGACGAGTAAAAGTTTTAGGATTTTTGCAGCTCTGCATGGTCGCTACAGGCAGGTTTTATTGTATTCAAATTCAACACCAAAACATATTTTGTAATCTATCTTAAGAATTGTCTAAAAGAGAAAATTCTGTGAAGTTGTCACATCAAAATGATGACACCTTAAATAATACATAAATAAATTTCATGATGATGCAAAAACTGTCTCCCTCGGGCATGGACAAAATTGTCCAAAGTCCCGTAACTCTGCAAAATTCAGTATACCGGAACAGGAATAAAATATGCACAACTAAGCATGGTGCTGATCAATCCTATAAAGTTTCATGAAAATTTGACCAAAAGTTTTAGAGAAACCGTGCAGACAAAATATTCCATGTAAAAATTTCAAATGCCCATAACTCTGCAGAAAATCATCAAAATGGAATAAGATATACACAAGATATACACAAGATATACACAAGATATACACACCTAGGCATGATGCTGACCAATCCTATGAAATTTCATAAATATCTGATCAAAGATTTTGAAGAAAATGTGTGGACAAAATTTTCAATGCAAAAATTTCAAAGTCCCATAACTCTGAAGAAAATCAGGGGCAATAACTCCAATATTATTGACGCCAAAGTTTCCTTCCATCATGCAATGCCCAGCGGAAAACACATAACAACTGTGTCTTGCACATCTACTGTTCATGGTTATTATGTATACCAAATATTATATGAGTTCAATAACTGCCCGCCGGACAGGGTGATTCCAGTATTCGCTCTCAAACAAGTTTGCAGGGGTATAATAACATTATACATGTAAATATTAATTAGATGAATTTTTATGATTACATATGAACATATGAGTTTTTGGTTATGGCAGAAATTTTAGAATCAGGGTCCATGCTTATAAAACTTTCAGTTGAGTCTGAGTTCGTTCTCAAGTTTTTGATTGGTCAGATTTGAGCCTTTGGCTCAAATCTGACCAATCAAAAGCTTGAGAACTCAAATCTGACCAATCAAAAGCTTGAGAGCGAAACTCAGACTCAACTAAAAGCTTTATAAGCATGGACCCAGATCTCTTATTCCATAAGCAGACCATGATCGGACAGCTCCTATAACCCATTTCCTCATATCGACAACCATTGATGCCTCTGTGAAAGTCACTTTTTGAAACCACTGTGATAAATAGAAAAAGGACTGGGTCTAAAAATAGCCTATGAGGTAATGGGTCAAGAGTCTTTTGATTTGGGTCTACCCAGTTTGCAAATGCGTCAAAAGGCATATTGATGAGCCAGAGGGTGAAGATATTTGAACGTACATTTATAGCTGTCTGACTCTAGCTGCTGACACATGGCTTGGTGTTCAAACTGGTCGTCCTCACACAGGAAATTGTCACAGAATGAGCACTTGAAGAATCTACCTCCTGCGAAAACAGAATAAAACAGAACTGTAACATGAATATATTCATGTTGGAAATAATAACTTTTACCTTGGTAGATACACTTGAATCACTTCTGTAAAGTTCTATCAGCACACAAAGCAGAGCCTGATCAGACAGCTCCTACTAGAACCGTCTGATCTAAATCTTCTGTTTGTAACCCTTTACTCCATGAATATTCATATACATGAAATAATAACACCATGAATACTAACTAGAGCTTGTTTTTAAGAAAAACATATGTCTCCAACCTGCTCCTGTCTCAAAAATGATTTGATGCATTTTTATGCATTTTTATGACGTTTGTTGGAGACTGGATGAGGATGTTTTTATTTAAAAAGCAGACAAACCTAAAACAAAGGGCTCAGTTTTCAACAATTCAAGGGCCATAACTCTGAAGTACCTCTTCTAAAATTGTTAGTTTTTGAACTTGGCCTAGATATTATAACCATAAACATTTTCATAAGGTTTGGTGATGACTTTATGACATAGAGAGTGGACAAGGCTAAAAAGGCAATTTTTTGTATTATTCAAGGGCCATAACTTTAAAGTGCCTAGTTCAATATTGCTGGTTATTGAATTTGGCCTAGATATTATAGCCATAAACATTTAATAAGGTTTGGTGAAGATTTGATGAGGTTTATGACACTGAGAGCGGACAAGGCTAAAAAGGCCAAATTTGGATAAATCAAGGGCCATAACTCTAAAATTCCTGTAACAATCTTGCTGGATATTAAATCTGCCCTAGATATTATAGCCATAAACATTTTTATAAGGTTTGGTGAAGATTGGATGACACATTTTTGACTTAGAGAGCGGACAAGGTTACAAAGGCCAAATTTAAATAAATCAAGGGCCATAACTCTGAAGTTCCTGTAACAATCTTGCTGGATATCAATCTTGACCTAGATATTATAGCTATAAACATTTTTATAATGTTTGGTGAAGATTGGATGAGAACGTTTAAAATTAGAGAGCGGACAAGATTTTGTGACAGACGAACGGACGGACGGGCAGACAGACAGATGGACAGACAGATAGAAAGATGTAAATCAATATGTCTCCCACACCACTACTTGGTGGGAGACATAATTAGATTAATTTCTATGATACATGAACATGGGACCTTTTGGAAATAGTGGAAACTGTAGAATCATATGTATATTATATTATAAGCAGACAGAGCAGACCCTGATCAGACAGTTCCTATAGGAGCTGTCTGATCTGGGTCTACTCTGTTTGCAAAGGCGTAGAAAAGCGTATTTATGGAGTAAAAGGATAAAGGTGTTCAAAGGCATATATATGGAGTAAGGGTCTATAAGGGTTCAACCCACAGATTGTAGTTACAACAATTTTGCACTCAGTCCTCAACTTGCTACCTCTCTAACTTTTTAACTGCTCTAGGTCTGCCTTGTATGGAAAGATCCTTAATTAATGGAACACAATCTCTCTATCTGCTTGAGAAATGTATAATCATCTCACCTTGATCCAACACCCCTCGCTCACACTCCTTGCATTCTGCATCCATTAGCGGACATGTACAAGGATGTGTTGTAAGGCACTTCCTGCCGTGACATATCCAAGCCTCACAGAAGTCACATATAGCACCCTGGCAAATGGAAAAAGTATCAAAATAAATCTACAAACTATTTTACCTACATCATTTAACCCTCATCTGTCAGATGAAGATTACCGGAAATGAAGAAATAATTAACATATATGAATATTAATTCATATGCTGATTTTTAAATGTCATCATTAGCATAGGAATGTTTTAGTGCAGGGTTGCACTTTTAATTACCACTCATGTACAGTCTGCAATTTTCTCTTTTCGTATTGCTACTTTTGCTTTCAAAGGATCTCCCATTTTCAGAATTTGCTTTATATCAAGATTCAAACTGAATTCAATGAAAGTTTAACCCTTTACTAGGTAGAGATGCAGTTTGATGCCTTTGCAAACAGAGTAGACCCGTATCAAATGGCTCCTGCTCTATTTGCTTATGGAATGGTATAGTTCTGATTCTACAGTTTCTTGGTTGGCCGATTATTCCTGTATCTATTATATGAATATTCATCAGCAATTTGCAACTGCTATGAAAGATTTTCTGCTCATATTTTGGCAAATTCTGAGTTACTTAGTGATAAAGAGCATGGTAACAAATGAGTTGTAAGTATTGAAACAAGAGCCGTGTGTGGTGCCAACGCACGTCTGATTTGGTGCTCGTCCAGCTAAATTAATTTTTTTTTAAAATAAAGGGCCATAACTCCAAAATTTTGAAATCAAGAGTTATGATCTTATATAGATCAATGAGAACTACCCACATATGAAGTTTCATGTTGATACCTCTGATACTTTTTGAGTATTGAGCTACATTAAAGTTTTTGCACAACGCCAACGCCTACAACCCAGTGATCACAATAGCTTGACTTTTCTTAGCAACAGACAAGCTAAAATTGAGTTGCCACAAAACTTAAGAAACAAAATTCCCTGACAATTTCCTGACATTTCCCTGACATGTAACATCCCGACGTTTGGTCTTTCTGTCATGATTTTTGTAAATATTTTTGAGGAAGTATTAAAATCTCTTAGAATCTCTTTTTTTTTTTAAATTCCCTGACAATTCCCTGACATTTGCTTATATTTTCAAATTTCCCTGACAGGTTGCAAAATTCGCTGACAATTCCCTGACCTTGAATTTTTTTTTAATTTCCCTGACTTTTCCCTGACGTGTGGCAACCCTTAAAATGAGAAAATTTGATTGCTATGGAAGCAAACTGAAATGCGTCTGCCATCATAGAATATGACCTATAAATTTCATTTATGTGCACATGTAGGTTGATTACCACAGAGCACATATTCTCTTTTTTGTATTTTTTCTTTTTTGATTGACCTGCAATGTTCAGAATATAATTCAGAGTCAACAGAAGTTGAATTGAACATTTCAATTGATTTCCATGAAAGTCAACAAAGATTTCTGTCTCTTATAAAAGGCAGTTTTCTAAGGATTAAGCATATAGGTTCAGATACAGTTAAGATTTAAATGAATCAAACAGTGAGAAAATGGGTGGTAAGCATTATGTTAGCGATATGGACTACGTTTGGTGGTAATTTATACAACAAGAGGGCCATGATGGCCCTGGTATCACTCACCAGACAATCAGAGGAGTTTTCACTATATGTTTCTACAGAAAACTGGCCACCCCTGGGTGGGGCAAATTTGACCCCAGGGGCATAATTTATGTAACTTTTGTAGAGTCAGTGAGTGAGTTGGGTTTTACGGTACTGCGGCACTGCTATTGATGAAAGCTAAAAATCCTGCAGATTCAGGAGAATTTTTTTTCCAAAGTTTTCACTATATGTTTCTATTGAAAATTGGCCACCCCTGTGGCGGGGCCAATTTTGACCCCAGGGGCATAATTTATAACACTTTTGTAGGAAACCTGAACATGATGCTATGTGTCAAATATGAAAGCTAAGAACCTTCAAGTTTCAGGAGAAGAGAAGTTTTCACTATATGTTTCAATTGAAAACTGGCCACTCCTGGGGCGGGGCCAAATTTGATCCTAGGGACATTCTTTATATAACTTTTGTAGAAGACCTGAACATGATGTTATGTGCCAAATATGAAAACTGAGAACCTTCCAGTTTCAAAGGGGAAGATTTTCAAAGATTTCAATATATAAATTATGTTTCTATAGAAAACAAAACACCACTGGGGTGGGACCAATTTTGACCCCATTGGGCATAATTTATATTACTTTTGTAGGAGACCTGAACATGATGCTAAGTGTCAAATATGAAAGCTAAGAACCTTCAAGTTTCAGGAGAAGAGAAGTTTTCACTATATGTTTCAATTGAAAACTGGCCACTCCTGGGGCGGGGCCAAATTTGATCCTAGGGACATTCTTTATATAACTTTTGTAGAAGACCTGAACATGATGTTATGTGCCAAATATGAAAACTGAGAACCTTCCAGTTTCAAAGGGGAAGATTTTCAAAGATTTCAATATATAAATTATGTTTCTATAGAAAACAAAACACCACTGGGGTGGGACCAATTTTGACCCCATTGGGCATAATTTATATTACTTTTGTAGGGGACCAGAACATGATGCTAAGTGCCAAATATGAAAGCTGAGAACCTTCCAGTTTCAGGAGAAGATTTTCAAAGTTTTCACTATAAGTTTATATTGATCTGGCCACCCCTGGGGCGGGGCCAAGTTTGACCCCAGGGACATAATTTATAAAAACAATTGTAGAGGACCTACAGATGATGATACATGCCAAAGATGAAAGCTGAGAACCCTGCAGATTCAGAGGAGATTTTTATAGGTTCAAATTGTTGACGATGCATGACGGACGATGCATGTCAACGGACGACAGACATCAGGCAATCACAAAAGCTCACCCGCAGCGCTTTGTGCCCTGGTGGGCTAAAATGATAAGCAGAATATAGCTTTAATTCATTCCCTCATGAATATATATACATGTATATACAAGATAAGTATGTATAACCATTGAACAAGGGAATTTTGACCATTTCAGAAACTAGAATCAGATTAGAATCAGACCTACATAATAAGCAAACATGGGTCTACTCTGTTTGCAAAGTCATGAAAAGGCAGGTTTAACCCTTTCCCTCATATAAACGCCTTTTCACGCATTTGCAAACAGAGCAGACTCAGATCAGACAGCTCCTATAGGAGCCCTCTGATCAGTTTCTGTTGTTTGCTTTTGACATGATATAGATCGGATTCTACAGTTTTTGTCAAAGCAAAACAATTCCCCTGAAAAGTTTACAAAATAAACAGCTAATAGATAATCATGATGTCATTAATATTGAACACTGAACAGGGAAAGGGCTAAGAATGTAGATATCATCATGAGCTTTCCTGACAGAGTTTCCAGTAAACAATTGCTCTGTACTCACCACCATAGCCATTCCTGTGGTATACTGTCCAGGGTGTTTAATGACACAGTCTCCAGTCTTCATCATACACTTCTGTTTACCTGACAAAGGAAAATTAGTTTGCAACACTCAGACTGACTCTGTGTTTATTTTCACCCTTTACTTCATGAATATTCATGCATTAATGACATCATTAATATTAATTTGATGATGCCATGTGAACACACATTTTTGGCCATGGCAGAAACTGTAGAATCAGATCTACATTATTTTATAAGCACACAGAGCAGACTCTGATAAGACTACTCCTACAGGAACTGTCTGATTTGGGTCTACACTGTTTATAAAGGCCTTTAAGCCTTTTCTCCATACATGCTCTTCTCTACAGGAGCCGCCTGATCTGGGTCTACTCTGTTTGCAAATGCAGAGAAAGGCATATTTATGTAGGAATTGTTAAAAAAATCCTTTGCAAATAGAATAGACCCAGATTAGAAAGCTCCTTTAGGAACCGATCAGGGTCTGCCTGTTTGCTTAGGAAATTATAATAAATCTGACTTCACAGTTTCTACCAATACCAAAATACCTTGTATATGCCATTATAAATAAATCAGATAAAGAATGTTAATGATGTCAATATGTTTTACATGAAAATTTAACAGGGAAAGGGTTAATCCTTTTCACCAAATCTTTGATTTTTTACGCCTTCGCAGAGCAGACCAAGATCAACTCACACATAGCAAATTAAGTGCTAAAAAAGTCAGTAATCTTGGTCTACACTCTTGCAAGTATTGAAAATCTTTGTTCCTCCCTCCATCTTTACCAAGGCACCATACATACCACATGCTCCACACACTGGCAACCTTGAAACGGACTGGCAGAAGTAACAAAAAGCTCTGTTTTTCTGTGACCTTCCACACTGTTCACACTCCTGCAAATGTTACAAATATTAATGTACAGGTATTTAACCAATTTATACATACATGACGTATATCAAGTGCTAAAACGACAAACATTGTAGTACCAGATCACTGGGTTTCTAAAGTTCTTCTGATCAGGGCCTCACAGACGAGCCTTTTAAAGCAAACAGAGTATATCTAGAACAGACAGCTTCTGTAAAAGCAGTCTGTTAAGGGTCTGCTCTATTTACTTCTGAAATAATATTGCTCTGGACTGTGGGCCCCGCATGCGTCGGGCACCTTTGATAACCACAAAAGTGCAGATTTACATTGAACATTAGGTCCAATTAATATGACCAGATTGTAAATTAGAAAATGAACAAATTCCATCGCATATTTGACAGATTACCCTGAAACTGTACGACGGCAACCCTAACAAAATTAGCTTTCTGTCTTACAGCTCATTGATGAGACTACTGCTGTTTGCTTTTGAAATAATATAGATTTGATTCTATAGTTTTTGTCATGGCCAAAACAATCTGTTTTCATTTACTTTACAATTATAAATATTCAGAAAATAAATACAAACAATATAATAGAAAACCAAGTATGCAACAACACAAGAGGGCTCATGGTCCCAAATAGCAAGACCCCTCAATACAAAAATTCATTCTTCGTATAGACACTATGATACAATATGGAACAAACTCCAAGACAGCATAGTGCATAGGGGTGACTATTGAGTACAATTTTACCATTGCAATAGTCAGAATTACTATTGAGAATCAGATAGTATTGCGATACTAAAAAGCTATTGCAATAGTATTGCGATAGTCAAATTGTAGTGGTTTCAAGCTCATTTTTGTTTATTTTTAGCCCATTTATTTCCATTTTTATAAACTACAGTGTAAGAATTTAGCTTTTTAAGATTTTAGTGTTGATACAATATTTGGTACTGAAACTTTGCAGTTCAACTTTGGGCTGCCCTGCTTTCCTACACCATGTAGTTGTTGTCTGGTAGCTTCCTCCGTTTTCTTCGGAGCACTCCTTTAAGGACCAGCCAGTAGATATGAGGATTCAATTAAAATAATAACATGTTGTGTTCTTGTGAAGCAGTTAAACAACCGTTATCGTCCTAGCATCACTGATTCGAATTCCAGTTTGCTTAGAAACGCAATGAAACTCACATCAGCTTAGCTAACTTCCTACAAAAACTTCCAAAATTAAATCCATGTGTTTATATCCCTAAAAAATAACGTGTCAACTCATAAAACTGAACAAAACAGTAATAAACGGCAGTAAATTCACTTATTACTATAAAATCTCAACCTACCAAATGAAAACGGAAGCCATTCTGTGAAAATGAAACCGGAAGCCTAGATTCAGACCGTAACAATTTCGACCCAAATCGACACTTCCTTCTGCCATATTGTTAGTTTCGTACACAAAGGGACGAATCACGGAAATATTAATGCATCGTTTTGGAGCAATTTAGGAGCTTTTTATCTTTAACGTTGCATTGTTTATCTCTAACGTTGCATTGTTAAACTATCTTAACTACCGCAATATTTGTTTACTATCGGCAATTTTAAATATTTTAGCCCTCACTGTACAACATACTCTCACTTTATTTGTCTTATCTCTCTCTTCTTGCGTATACCCCTATTTCATGGCAGTATAATCAACTTGTTGATGGTGGCCATTATGTGGTAGAAGTAGAATAGTATTGGTTTCTAATTTTTGGATCGATGCATTGACATCGAGACAGCCGCTATAAGTCGATTCATCATTACATCCCTAGTAGTGCATGCTGATTCTGTAGTGTAAAAGCCTTAATAGGATTCTACGACGTGTAGATACAGATTATTCATATGTCACTACCTCTTGTAACGATAAATAGTCATCATCGAGGTACATGGTTAATTGAGAACATGGCTTTTCCTGGCTGCTTTTCGCTATATGTCTAGACAGTTTCATATGTACTGTTGCACACATTCATCTTTGTTGCAAATGCCACTGGCTTTGGGATATGAAAAGGTAGATTCTAAGTGATAGGAAATGTTTAGGCGAAAATGTTTCATAAAAATCTAACTGTACCATCAAAAAATTGCATGGGCGTTCCACTATAGGCCTTTCATGTTGAGCTTTCCTGATATCCCGTTGCCTTTCCTTCTGTTTTTCTGCCTTTTTTCTTTGACCTGTCTTCTTTTTCGGCATTTTGTTTTGTCAAATTCGCGAAAACGTGTTCCTCCTCAATTTGACATTTCACCGGAAGTACTTCAACATCCGGTTTGTTGCGCATGCGTTCAATCATTTACAAAATGAAAAGGAAGAGAGTGATGTCAATGAAAAAGTGTAAACATTTAGGATAATTTTGCATAATATTTAAGTGTTAAACGGTGAAAATGGGATTAGAACCGTTGGAATTCTCTTACTGCTTAACTGACAGTCCTGTGTTCCGGAAGATGTTGCAGGAACATGAGAAGGAACTGGAGCGAACCAGCAAAGCCATCAAATCTCTAATCAGTGATGGGAAAGAGCTCCTGACAGCATCAAAAAGTAAGATTGACACCTCGAAGGCGCGATGCAAAATTATTAGTTATTATGGCAGTTTATCTAGTAACCATTTACCTCATAAATACTCATGTAAGAGATGACACTATGAATATTGATTAGATTTAATTTCAATAATTGCATATGGACATTGGAATTTCAAGGGTTTTCAGACACTGCAGAATCAAATCTATATCATCACATAAGCAGACATCAGACTGTGTTCAGATGGCTCCTGCAGGGGTCATCTGATCTGGGTCTTCTTTGTTTGCAAAGGTGTTGGAAGGCATCTCTATCACAAAAGCAACATTTTACATATTTTATTTTGAGATCTTAAACCAGTTGTATAAATTGTTGTAATTTGGATCAAATGTAACCACATATCGCAATACATTGTTGTCATATCGTTGCATTTTAGTTTTTTTTAAAGAGGTTCAGATGAAAC
This sequence comes from Azorinus chamasolen, assembly GCA_963576725.1. Classification (NCBI taxonomy): domain Eukaryota; kingdom Metazoa; phylum Mollusca; class Bivalvia; order Cardiida; family Solecurtidae; genus Azorinus; species Azorinus chamasolen. The sequence goes on from OY755242.1 coordinate 4,219,879, forward strand.
ATACGTAATTCCGTCTTGCCATCATCATGGTCGTATGGTTATCTTTTCGTTATGAACATTTATGTGTAAATTGGTCACTTCATACATATTCTTTAACTGATATTTTATAAATATATGTAAACTGAGTACACTTTTCATGGGAATCTTCAGTTTTGAGTCAAAAACTTTTGACAACAACTGCAGTGTTTTCTCTAGAGCGCGCTTTGTGCTTTTTTTGACACAGTTATATCACGTTTGACGCATTAATTTACAGAGTGCGTTTTCTGTGACGCATTCAAATTGTATTTGTGAACCTCTGCAGATTTTGACTTCAGTAGCGATTGAGCGAAAATCGGCTAGGTGTTCCGACTTGTATTAATTCGTATGTGTTTTAGCCTTGCCCATTGTTTATTGTAGTAGACGCTTGCTTTCATACAGTTTAGATATGTCGCGAGTCCGATAAAGCGCCTAGTAGATTTGAATTGTCATTTTTCGCGATATTTAATAAGACAATGTCGGCTGCAAAGCATCGATGTTTAGCATCGTTTTTCGGAAACAAAAGAAGAATCGAGAGAATAAGAATTTGTCCTTCTGCATAATTAACAAAATTGGCAAGTACTAAAAACGAAATGATTTTATCGGCACATCATTTATAAACCAAAATAAGATCGCAAACAGATACCAGCGAGAGAGTTTTGCTAAGAATGGCTTGAACGTAATTCTTGCCATTTCATGGTTGCAGTACAGGGTTTTTTCACCTTCTATAACAGAGGCCTGTAAAAGGCCCCTTCCCAATTGAAAATTTCTTTAAAATCATGCAGTTTTCCCCAAAATCCAAACTTACACCAGCTTTTTTTTTTCCCAAATCAGCAATTTTAGCGATAATTCTTCCCAAAATCAGAAGGCTAAGACCCCTTCCCAATTAACCCTTTCCCTCATATTTACGACTTTTGGCGACTCTTTACATGTCACTTTGTGAAACCATTGTGATAAATAGAGCATTTGCTCCTATAGGAGCAAATGCTCTATTTATCACAATGGTTTCAAACAACAAAATTCTAAAAGTTTCCAAAAGTTTCCTTTTCTCTAGTATGCTCGACATTAAAGGTGTAGTTCTAGGACTGGTCTGCCCGGTGTCAGGATAATGTGACTGAGTTGGGTGCCCTTGCCATGTACCTGCGGCAGGAGTATTCCAGTGAGGCAGCACTATAACTTGTCTCATGCGGGTGGCGTCTGCAAATAACTGAAATACTGTTGGTCAGACGTAAAACCCAACTCACTCACTCCTTTTCTCTAGTTAATGCTCCTTTTCGGTAGATTTATTCAAAGAGGTTGTATCTAAGAATAGCCTATGAGGTAATGGGTTAAGAGAGAAAAAGCCTTGCAGTATGAACATAATAAAATGACTTGCTCAGTATGCATATCCACAGGGAAAGATAACCCTTTTGTGTCTTGGTGCACAAACTTTCAGGCTTCCACTTTTGCAAGACATGTGCACTGCACTGGAGTCAAATCAACACAAAGCTGACCTCGAGTCAATGTCTATATGACAAAATATGGCAAGATAGACACAGTCTCACTTATGAAAAAAAAATTCAGTAGAAACATATATATATACATGTAGTGAAAGCTTTGAAAATCTTCTGAAGAAACTGGAATGTTCTCAGCTTTCAGGTCCTCTACAAAAGTTATATAAATTATGTCCCTGGGGTCAAAATTGGTCTGCTCCAGGAGTGGCCATGTTTCAATAGAAACATATATAGTGAAAACTTTGAAAATCTTCTCCTGAAACTGGAATGTTCTCAGCTTTCATATTTGGCACATAGCATTATGTTCAGGTCCTCTAAAATGTAAATTGTGCCCCTGCATGGGGTTAAAATTGACCTGGCCCAGGGGTCACCGGGTCAGTTTTCTGTAAAAACATATCTATAGAGAAATTTTTTAAAACGTTCTCATATGATTGACTGGTGAGCGATATCAGAGCATCATGGCCCTCTTGTTTAACCCTTTACCCCATGAATATACATTTAAGAAATAATGACATCATAAATACTAATTAGATTAATTGTTTTAAATAACATGGGAATTATTTATTGGCCATGGCAGAAACTGTAGAAACATATCTACAATATGCCCCAAGCAAACAGAGCAGACCCTGATCAGATAGTTCAATCTGATCTGGGTCTACTCAGTTTGCAAAGGCTTAGAAAGGCATATTTATGGAGTAAAGGGTTAATTACTCTTAGAAGTATTCGGACACCTAATGTCTCCTCTCCATGGGTTAGTATTCATTATCCCATTCCGGATGATTCCCTCAAGTAGTTTGGTTTGAGTCTGTGCTATTTTCTTAAATTATAATGTAACATAGGGCAGTTAGGGTACCTGTACTTTATAGTGGGCAATAATAGAGGTCTATGATTATGTACCATGTATCTGGTTCTTCATTATTTTCAGAAGTTTGAATGTCAGAATACTTAGGGTTAATAGTGTAATTTGATGACTCCTGTAGAAATAGGACAGGAATCTGCTAGATGTTTGTTTATGAAATAATATAGACCAGATTCGATGTTTGTTTATGAAATAATATAGACCAGATTCCAATATCTGTGTGTTCCTGTGTCTATATACATGTATAAAAGATCATCTTACTAAGTATCTATTCATGATGTAATATTTTCTTACATGGATATTCATTGGAGTACAGGGTTAAACCCATTATTATACTACTGAGCTATATGCACATGTAATAATTATAAATGTACAGTTTCTAGACAGCATTTAAGCTTTTGAATGCTGAGTTTTTAAAGTGGAATGGTTCTATAATTGTTTAATTATCCACTCGATATTACAAGTTATGCTTTGCTAGAGGATTTTGAATGACAAGCAGTGCAGACCCTGATCAGAGGGCTCCTCTAGGAGCCCTCTGATCTGGGTCTGCACTGTTTGCAAATGACAATATGCACATTCAAAGGGTTAATTGAAATGTCTCTGTGTCTACGGTGATATGTAACGGAGGTGTAGTATTTGACATTATTTTGGCCTGAGGAAATTATGATGTGTCATGAGCATAATTGTAGGAGTCATTTAACCCTTAACATGTATTTCATGAATATTTATACAAGAATTCATGACTTCATGAATATTTAAGTCTGGCAATTTGGGGTCATGGCAGGAACTGTAAGTGTTTCATAAGCAAACAGGAACCATCTGATCTGGGTCTACTCAGTTCAAAAAGACATGAAAAGGATTATTGTAAGGACATTACAATGTCATGTCCTTAACATTTTTTTTCATGAATATTCATGTAAGAAATAATGACATGATTGACATCATTGATTATGAATATTTATTAGCTGATTTTTTTATGATAGAATATGAAAACAAAAAGTACTGGAGTCTGGTGATGGCTAATATTTACACTTGTAAGCAAACAGTAATAGCAGACCCTGTTCTGACATCTCATACACATACATGTAAGAGGATTAGTCTGATTTCAATCTATTCTGTTTGCAAAGGCATAAAAGGCATACATGTATCTGTGTAAGTTAGAAGGAGATGTCAGATGTTCACAAATTATATGTGGACAGCTGCTTTACAGAAATAAAGAAAATGACAGAATACCTGGATCATTGTCATAATATAGTGATAAAGAACAAACACTTTTAAAAATTGAACTTTCCGTAGGTCAATGTTTTCACAAAACAGACCCTTTTTAATTGTTTGCCACCACTTTGGATCCAGATGAGATACTGAGTTGTTTATGTGCAAATTTGATTTATATATAAAAGAGTTGACCCTTTACTTCATGTATAATCATTGTTGATTGGTCTGTTTTGAGTCTGCTCTGTTTGCACATACTTTGATAGGCATATACCAGTCCTGAGTGAGTTTGCCAAAATCAACAACAAAGGTATCATTGATAAACTTTGAAGAAGTAATTGGAGTGTACTGAAAAACTGTATCTGCTAAAAAATAGATGGAAGTTGATTTTTCCATCAAAAATTTCTTTAGTTCTTAACTCTTTCCTCCATGATGATAAATAAGCCTTTTCTATGCCTTTGCAAACAGTAGACCCAGATTCTTAAGTACCAAACAGTCTGGGTCTTGATTAGACTTATAATTTGGAGACTCCTCTGCCTGGATACAAACTGATTGCAGATACAGTTGTGAGGTTATCACAAATTCCACTCAAGTTCTAAATGGCTTCACTGGAATACAATTGTGAACATTGTACATCATGTGGCATACATGATAAAAAAAGTTATATTTATGCTTTTACATCAATATAGAAGTATCAACTTTCAGGGTCAGACCAGTCTTTTAGTGCACAGGGGTCTGGACTGCTTCATAGGGGTCTATATGTACTATATAATAACATAGTACATAAACCCCCATGAAGCGGTCCAGACCCCTGTGGTTTAGTGCAGTAACCGATAATATAAGACATATGCACACAGTTTAGACCCATATAAAAGGACTCCTGAAAGAGCCCAAATTGGTAAGGGTCTGTACTGTTTGTCATAGAAATCGTTTTCTTCAGTGATAAATTTTGAAACAACTTTTTTGTTTAACCCTTTCCCTCATATAAACGTGTTTTCACGCATTTGCAAACAGAGTAGACCCAGATCAGACGGCTCCTAGAGGAGCCGTCTGATCAGGGTCTGCTCTGTTTGCTAATAGAATTTGATAGATCAGTTTCTTTGCTTTCTAAAATGTCTACAATGTTCCACCTTCCATATTTCTTTATAACTATTTTGTTAATGAATATTCAGTAGGTATTGAAAGACGGCCTAAATATAGAACAGGGAAAGGGTTAATATCAGAAAGGGAGGAGTCAGTTTTAATTATTCAGCAGGTCAAGGGTTAAACAAAAGTAAATGTGTATTATACAGTCATGTACATGAGTAGTGACACTTCTAATTTGGGACACGGGTTACAAGTAATTGGCATTTACAAACAGTGTAGACCCAGAATGGATGGCTCCTTGAGGATCCTTCTGATTAGGGCAGTGATTTGTTTTGAATTTAATCCTTTCCCAGATGTAAGAAATAATGACATCATAAATATTCATTAGCTTAAATTTTATAACTGTAATTTGTATATATATGTGTATGGTAAAAACTGTAGATCTATTCCATAAGCAAAGAGAGCAGATACAAATGTACATGTACTGTAGGCATCATCTGATCTGGGCCTTCTCTGTTTGCAAACATGCCAAAGGCATCAGACCTGTACATGTATTAGGTAAAGTGATAACTCTAATTTCGGAAAAATGTACTAGCCACTCCACAATAGTGTCGTAAACGGAAATTACTTCAAATAAGGATGTGTTTTATATTTTGAAAATGCAGTACTTAGAGATTATTTTCACAGCAAAGGATGTAACTTAACTCTTTTCCTGTTCTATGTTTATTTCAAATTTTAATATCTACATGTACCGACTTAATTCATGGACAAAATAATTGAAATATAGAACATGGAACATTGTAGCCATTTTAGAAAGTAAAGAAACAGATCTTTCAAATTCCTTTAGCAAACAGAGCAGACCCTGATCAGACAGCTCCTATAGGAGTCGTCTGATCTGGGTCTACAATTTTTGCAAATGTGTGAAAACGCATTTATATGAAAGAAAGGCTTGAACAAGGATCTTTGTTTTTAGTTTCCCGACCTGCTCTAACATTTTGACTATGACACTAATTATGCCTCCGTACGGCATAGACAATAGCTTTGGGGGGGGTGGGGGGCTTATGTTCTGCACCAGTCCGTCTGTCTGTCTGTCACGCTTTGCTATAAAGTGTTATATGTCAGTAATTATACCCCCGCAAACAAAATTTGGGGGTGGGGGGTTTATATTATTAGGAGTCACCTTGTCAGTCTGTTGACTTTTGTTTCCGTGCGGTTTCTCAGTAACTGCTGACTAGAATTCAATGAAACTTGACATGATGCTTTATCATAGAGAGGAGATGTGCATCCAATTATTACTTTCCGGCTCAGTGATTTTCTTACAGAGTTATGCCCCTTTGTTTAAAATGTTTATTTCTACACAGTTTCTCAGTAACCCCTGAATGGAATCCAATGAAACTTGACATGATGCTTTATCATAAAGAGGACATGCACATCCAGTTATAGTTTTCCTCTTTATCTTTTTCCTTACAGAGTTATGCCCCTTCGAATTGTGCAAAGCTTTTTCATGTGAGTCACGTTTGTGGGGGTATTAATCACCTTCAGTGATAGTTCTAGTTTCTACACTTATACATTATAGACATGAAACTTCACATACACATTAATCACCATCTGTGCTATCATCTGGCACCAGACCCATGCTGCCCGCAAGCCCAAGGTCAAGGTCAAATGACTGGGAAATTTTATGTGCAGTTGGTTGTCACATTTATGTGCAGTAACTGTTGGTTGTCAAAGTTTTTTCATTGTCTTATATCTCACTAACCACTATAGCTATTGGCATGGAATTGCATATACATGTACACATTAAACACCATCCATACTTTCATTACGCACCCATGCTGCCCACAAGCCCAAGGTCAAGGTCAAATGATTTGGAATTTTACATGCAGCTAGGCAAGCACCACCACAGGGCATGGCATGGCTGTGTCTGACAGACACAATTTTCTAAAATTTTTAGCTCACCCGAGCTAAAGGCTCAAGGTGAGCTACTGTATAACGTGATCATTCGTCTGTCCGTTCACATTTATTATACACCCAAAGGGAATTTCGGTCTTATTATGGTATGGCGCTTGTCTGTTGTCCATCCGTTAGCCACATCTTTGTCCGATCAATAACTTGTCAACTATTGGGTGTGCTGTCTTCATGCTTAGTATGATGTCATCATTTCTTGCATGAATATTCATGAAGGAAAGGGTTAAATTGTCATTTCTCTACCAAACCCTACATGCATGTTGTGACCTCTTGTTAGCGTCTTCAATCATGTAGAGACGATTCTAAACAGTGGCAATAACACAGGGTTTGGTGGAGAAAGTAAGTTATTCTTGAAAATGTTTTAGTTTATGCATGTTATCTGGGTCTCTGAGTGGCTCCAGACGGAATATCATCTGTTGAGTATATAATATTTTTGTTTTGCTTTACTTTCAGACTTGGCCAAGGCACAGAAGCAGTTTTCTCACAATTTGCAAGGTTTCAACTTTGAATGCATTGGGCATGAGCAGACGGACGATGAAAAAATGATTGGTAAGTCACAGTGCGAGTGACAGTCCAACTAGACTGTGTGGTCTGTGTGCTTATCTGATTAGTAAGTAACAGTGCTGTCACAGTGACAGTCCAACTAGACTGTGATCTGTATGCTGCCTTTGGGTCCATGAAGTGGCTTAACGGTAATCCTTTACCTAATATAGATGTAGATGCCTTTATAATACAAACAGAGTAGACCCAGGTTAGATGGCATCTATAGCAGCAGTCTGGTCAGAGTCTTCTATGTTTGTCTATGAAATAATACTGAGATATGATTCAGAGCAGCAGATAACTCAAATAATGAAATTGTCATTTCTCCATCATATTCAATATTGTGAGCACTCTTTAGAATCGTCTTATTAAGACGATTCTTAAGAGTGCTCACAACATAGGGGTTTGGTGAAGAAATAAAGGAGTTATTCTTGAAAATGTTTTTACGCATGGTTGTCACTTGGGCTAGTGGTTTAGCTGATAATCCAGGAGTCCGTGGTTCGAATCTCGGCTTGACTAGATCGAAATTTCAGAGATGCTTTTCAGTGCCTCCCACCCACACGAGGTTGCCTCCTCTCCACCCAGGGGTTAAAATGGGTACCTGTGATGGTCACTAGCTGGTACTGCGGCTTTGTAAACGCGCCATATCTTAGCAGTGCTCAATGTTGTAGGAATACGGCTCAATGACCAGGGGAGTAAATGTACAGGACTATAACTAGGTACTTAGTTACTAGGTACTTTACCTTTTATGCCCCCGCCTTTAGGTAATGGGGGCACTAAGTTTTACTCTTGTCTGTCCGCCTGTACGTACGTCCGAAATTTTCGTCAAGGATTTCTTGGCTTGTATAAGCTGCAATGATTTTATATGTGGTCTGGTGCATAATCATAGTGAGTTGTACTGTGTCTCCCCTTTTCATGTCTTTCGTTCATCTACTTCCTGTTTGCCAGCGGGGGCATACGTGTCCCATGGACACATTTTTTTATCTGGACCTCTGTGATTCTACACTTCCTAAGATGGGAAAATATTCCCTTGGTCATATTCCTTTACAACATTTCAGCTTATTTATGTTCATTATGTCAATATTTCATACTTAAAGTTTATATGGTAAGAGGCTGAAATAAAGACCAGTTGTTTGACAGCCTTTCGGTATTGTGCAACTTTGCTCTGCAATTTTGTTTTGTGCCCATGTGCAAACATTTTGGATCCAAAAGATGTGTCGAATAATTCCGCATCTTAGCAAGATCTACATGTAAGCTGTTTAACCCTTTCCCTATTCAGTATTCATGTAATACATTATGACATGGATATTTAGTAGCTCTATTTTTATAATGAAAACTTTTCAAGCGAATTTTTAGCTTTGCAAAAATGTAGCGTCAGATCTTTATGATGTCAAAAGCAACCAGAGCAGACATACATAGTGTTGAAATACTTCACCCTTTTTAAATGCTGACTTTTCAAATGGATTACCGGTATTCCAAAATTCAAACAGATCAAGCTTACGTTGAATATTTAGATTTTTGTAAAGAAATGTGTAACATGACAAACAGTGCAGACCCTGATGAAAGGGCTCCTCTTGGAGCCCTCTCATCTAGGTGTACAGTCTACACTGTTTGCAGAGGACATTAGTGACTCATGCCCCACACAGTAAGGGTTAGATCCTTAACTTTCTACTTGGTACAGACACTTTTAACCTTTTCCCTGTTCTGTATTATTCCAGATTTCAATACCTAATGAATAGTCATGGACAAAATAGTTGCAATGATATATGGAAGATGGAACATTGACCCCATTTCTTGATATTGAGCATGCATATTATCTCATTAAGCTGCACATTTTGAGGGGTGACATGATTGTCAAGGTCATACTTCAAGATCAAAAGTCAAATATAAAGGTCAAATCACTGACCAGTAGAGATAGAGACTTAATATTTGGCATGCATGTGTTTAGATATGGAGCTACACATTTTGAGGGGTGACATGTCAAGGTCATCCTTTTGGGTCAAAGGTCAAATTGACCCAAAGGGAGTGTTTCACAAACACATCTTGTTGTCATAGCAATGTATAACAATATGAGAAAATTATTATTGAATGAATGAATGAATGAATGAATGAATGAAAAACTTTATTTATTTAAAGAGGGTTACCCGGTTAGTCAACAGACTAATCTACCCCCGGGCCCTCTAACACAAGCATTTCATACAAAATATTTAACAACAGAACTATAATAAGAATATCTGTAATTTAAAAGACAGGACAGAGTAGCCATATAATGCACATTTTAATCGATTAAAACAAACAGAATGCGAATACTAGTTTGAAAAAGTGAAATATGGCATTATAATACCAAGAAAAGAAACTTCCACAGAAATTGTCAAATCTGGGATTACTCAATTCTTAGCCTCATGTAATACTCTGTACACAGTCATGTAACACATGAAAAAAAATCATAGTGATATATATTAGAAAACATAGTCACAAAACTGGTTTATCAAAACCACACTTTATGTATATGCTATGAAAAGGTATAAAAATATTGTTCACATATTTCAAACATGGCAAACCCAGCTCAGAAACTCCTGCAGAGTTTTTTCTGAAATGGAATTGTTCTGTTTGTTAATGTTCAAGACTAAATTTGTAAATCATCATCGTTACACTGGTTGTTTTACACTGAATTACAATAGAAGAAACTTTGACCTCACAAAGAAATGATTTTGAACAACAGCAGTCCTTTCAAATCTATGTAGGTTTTGAAGACTATACAGTAATTAGCAGTATCAAATTATTGTTGATATTTGTTTTTTAAGATTATTCTAAACAATGCAGATACAGATGCGTGCTTTGGAAAGCTTTCGATAGTACCTTCATTGTTCAATAATGTTCATAATTGTTAGTCAACATTTATTTATAATGAATATTTATCAGGTAAAGCACTAAATAATTGACCACAATTCTTGAGTTTGCTTCTGTAAGATCTTTTACCAGAGCAATCAATAAAGGTGTGTATTCAAATACTTAGAAAATAGTCATTTCTGCACCAAACTGTATGTTGCGATCACTGTTTAGAATTGTCTGGAAGAGAAGTTTCTAAAGTGTGGTCACAGAATAATTATGGTTTGATGGAGAAATAAAGGAGTTATTCTAATTTTGGCCTCAGTTTCACCATTTTCATGTAAAAAAGTAGGTCCAGACTCAGGAAGACTAACTCATATTTGCAAAGACCACCTGAAATTAGAGTAATTTTATACATGACTGAAGTCTTTTACGAGCAGACAGCCATGCTGTTGATGATGCTTAACTGTTTGAAAGCTGAATTTTTAAAGTGGAATAACCCATCCTTGCTTAGTTGGAGAGTCCAATGCACTATGAAAAGTTCGTTCTTTGCTAGATGATTTTGAATGGCAAACAGGGCAGACCCTGGTTAGTGGGCTCCGATCTGGGTCTACACTGTTTGCAAATGTCTGAGTGTCCACATTCCTGCATTCAAAGAGTTAAAATTTTGGATTTTGCTGTAATTGAATCGAACTGGGAAATTTAGATTACATCGCATACACTGCAGCTGAAGTTCTTATTATTCTTATTCTGAAAATGTTTTTTTTTTATTTAATTCTCAATATTTCACAGAAATTCTTTGTTAACTAAGATGTAAAGTTATCACTTACAATATAACGGAGGTCGGACTGGAGGATGCTGATTTATGATGTATTGTTTGTCATCAATATGATCAGGATCCAATAGACATTGTTTGGAAGCATTGTTCTGCCTACATGTATAGCGACAATATAAAGGTTTGTTAACTCTTTCCAACGCTGAATTTTCAAAGTGATAGAGCCTGTCAGTGTTTGAATGAAGTGTCCACTTAGTGTGAAAGGCTTAAAATTTGCTTGAGGATTTTTAATGACAAACAGTGCAGTCCCTGATCAGAGCGCTCCTCTGGGAGCCCTCAGATCTGGGTCTACACTGTTTACAAATGGTAGCACATGCATGCCCTGCATACGAAGGGCTAATGTTTAGATTGGAGAGAGCATTTGAATAGACCACCGTTTCCGTTTTGAGATTGATTTAGACATTAAATCTTTGAAAGTAGGAAACAAGTGTACTGAGATGAACAAACAGTGTAGAGCAAGATGAGAGGGCTCCTACAGTCTAGAGGTCAGCCCTCTGATCAGGTTCTGCACTGTCAGGCATTCAAACATCCGCATGCAAAGTTCATCCTTTCATACTGAATGGACTCTGTTGTTAAACAATGAAGAACCATTGTTTTTAACGTACAGCAATCACAGGGTTAATCTAATTGACATTGTGAACTGTTGTGAACTGTTGATTGAAATTGATGTAGTTACACAATTGTTTGTAAAAGAATGGTTGCTATATAAGTTGGTTTACCCAGCCGCCAAGTTGCCTGAAATCTTCAAATGTATACAAACTGTGCAGACCCGTATCTTACTGCTCATGAAGGGGCAGTTAAATTTGATCAGGGTCCACATCATTTACTACTCTTTCTGTCAGTCATATGTTACTACAGTAAAAACCCCTCAAATTTGGACGTTCAATTTAGTATAAATATCGGTCATGGAGACAGGTGGCAGCATAATTCAGGGTGAGAGGCATGCAGAAAACTCCTCTAGGAGATTTCTGCATGTCTTAAACCCTGCATTAAGCAGTCCATCACCTCCATAAAAGTATCTAAATTCTTTTCTTCAAGAATTCCGGTTTAGAGTGTGTTTTTACTGTACATGTATGTCATTTAACTCTTTACTCCCTGGACACACTTTTTAACGCTTTTGCAAATGTAGCAGACCCATGCAGGTCAGATGGCTCCTGTAGGAGCCGTCTGATCATGGTCTGCTGAGTTTGCTTATGGAATTTGATCTGTCTCTAGTTTCTTAAATGGCTACAATGTTCCACCTTCCATAGTTCACTATTTATTTAACTTAATTTTATTCATGAATATTCAGTAGGTATTTAAATTTGGAATAAATATAGAACATGGAAAGGGTTGACCATCTAAAGCCCTGTTATTGGATTTATTATGTAACACTGAACTAGAATAAAATATGAAACAAAATGTAGATATACATGTATACATGTGTAAATTCATGATTACCATATATACCTTAAGTATTCTGACACCGGTCTCCATTCTACATAGGTTTGTAAAGCTGAAAAAGTCAAATTTGGCACCATTTGGATAATTTTGAATTATAGACAGAATAAGTAGCAAGTAATGTAGATCCTGAGGGGCAGTTTGATCTGAGTACTGTGCACCTGCACTACTTGCATAAGTTTTCCAATACTTTGGGTAATTAGGGTATGACCGTATGAAATACAACTGTACTAGTCTATAAACAGGTTTTTATTGAAAAAATGAACTTGCACATGCAGATTTATGGTGCAAGAACTTGCCAATGGGCTTTCCACAATATATGTAATCATGTGAACTACTTGTAACAAATATTGATAATATTGCAACACCTGTTCATATGGAAGATTGGCTTTCCGTACAGTTTTAACCAAGATCAGACTCATTATGCATTTTTCTGTGTAAATGCTGAACATTAATTAACCTTTGAATGATTGAATGCTGAATTTTCAAAGTAGAATAATCCACCGGTGTTGAACTGTAGAGTCCATTCAGTAAGGGAAGGGTATAAGTTGTGAGAGGAGCTCTAATAAAACAACATTTCAAAGTGCAGACAATGATCAGCCTCAGGGTCTGCATTGACTGCAAATTATCTTTTTGCACGCTAAGTAATTTTTTGTCTGCAACAATTGTCGTCTGCTTCAATTCTTAAAATAAACTTTTTCTCATTTCTTTGCAAAAATGTGATCAAGGTGACAAACAGTTTGGATCCTGATGAGACGCCGCATTATGCGGCGTCTCATCTGGATCCAAACTGTTTGCATAAGTAATCACAGGTTCGCCGCTAGCGTGCAAAGAGTTAATTATATAATGACACTTCACTCATCTTTCATGCATATGTTGATGTTAGAATCCCCATTCTGGGCTGTTGTAGACACACCCCTTTCCCTCATATAAACGCCTTTTCACGAATTTGCAAACAGGGTAGACCCAGATCAGACAGATGCTATAGGAGCGGTCTGATCAAGGTCTGCTCTGTTTGTTAATGAAATTATAGATTTGACTGTAGTTTCTGTTGAGCCAAAATGTCCAGTGCTCATATACCGTATTATAAAAAGTAATTAATGAAGTCATCATTTCTTACATGAATATTGAACAATGAAAGGGCTATTATGGTTGCATAAACTTTATCATGCTTATCAATTTGTTGTCAGTAAAATGTGTTGTCTGAGTTCATCTTAATCTTTTGAATTCATTTGCCATTATAAGAAAATTAATCTAATCAATATTTATAAACTCACTATTTCCTAGAATGCAAATGTTCATTTTAACATTTTCAATGTGGGAAACATGTCTCTAATATAATATCCTTTGCATAAACAGTGTACAGTGAAACCCGGCTAATGCGACCACTTAATAAACAGCCACTGATGTCGTCTAAAGCAGGTGGTTGCTTAATGCATAACTTTCGTCCTGCATTAAGCTACCCCCTGCCTCTGCCACCCAGAATTATGCCCCGTTTTGGTGGTCGCATTAGCAGGGTTTTACTGTATAGGACTTCTATAGGAGCCATCTCATCAGGGTCTGCACTGTTTGTCATTATACATGTACACTTTTCTTTTTTTTTAGAAAAAGAAGATTCCAGCAGTGTGCACAGTATTAGATTGTAGATTGTCGAGTTTATATTTTGGAATGGTCATGTTGAGAATTCAGTGTTGAAAGGGGTGTATAAGTAAAGGGCTAAATCAAGACAAGAGTTTGAGTGTTATAAGCAGGTAGAAATCAGATACTAGGTAGAAATCAGATACTACATTACTTGGCATGTCATCTTGTAGTTGCAAAAATTGTACAGCCCCAGATCAGCTAGAGCTGAACAAATTCTGATCAGAACTTATTTAAATGCACAGTTTGATATTTCAAAATGCTAGAAGTAAATCTGATCCTCTACGTACTGCTGAATCATGGATGCTTAGACCTTTAATTAATAATGGACTATCCCACTTTGAAGATTCAGCATTTAAAGGCTTGAAATGTTTCACATTCTTGAACATCAAAGAAGATACTCCATGTAAAATAGGTCAATTCATCATTAATTGTGCAGAAAGGTCTTGATTTGTGTTAACATATATACATGTAATTGTTCAATTTTTTGTGGTTTTACGGATGTCAGTGGCCTTAACCATTTCCATTCATATAACTATTTTTTTTTTTTTCATCATAGAAATTAATTAGATTAATTAATTGCTATATTAGAAAATGGGCACGGGAAGTTTGAGTGGCCATGGCACAAACTGTAGAACCAATCATCTATATGATGTCATAAGCAGAAAGAGCAGATCCCAATCAGATGGCTCCTAATTAGGAGCCGTCTGATCTGGGTCGACTCTGTGTGCAAAGACGTAGAATGGCATATTTATGGAGTGCAGGTTTAATAGAAAAATAAAAAGGCAAAATAGAATATCCAAGACCTGTGTAATAGACGACCTGCATGTACATTGAAATGAGTACATCTGGTATATATAATTGATTTTTATTATAGAATTGGTGCATGTCGGACGCGTGTATCTGTTGTTTTTTACATTGTAATCAAATTTTCTCATCTTTTCAATACAAACAGCTCTTTCCTCACCATGCTTCTAATAATAGCACTAAGCTAGTTTCAAGTCACATGGATTTTCTGAAATAATTTTGTTACAAATATATCTGCATATTAACCTTTTACTCCATAAATACACTTTTCTATGCCTTTGAAAACAGAATAGACCCAGATCTGATGACTCCTACAAGGTAAAACAAGACCACAATTTGAGTGATAATCAGATTCAGAGCTGGGTACTACTTAGATGCGATATCGTAGCTGTAAGACTGATAATGACTAGCGTCCAGTTTAGGAATAGAGCTACGTTATCGTATCTAGGTACTACTTGGAACTCTTCTGGATCCAGATTCAGTCATACTACTTTGATCATGGCAACAGTAACTCTCTATATATGTTATTTGAAACATTGTGATCCTAGATCAGAGGGCTCCTGAAGAGACTTCTGATTAAGATGATGGTTTAACACCACTCAAAATGCTTGAGCAAAATTTATTCTCTAACATTGAATGCTGACTCCATTTATACAGGAGTCGTCTAATCAAAATCTTATGTGTAAAAAAAAAGTTGCTTATGTAATTTAATCTATTACATTGTGCATGCATGGCCATAAAACAAATTGTGATCATGTATCATTACCCGGTATAAAGATTAATCTGATTAATATTTATACAGTCATTATTTCTTATATGAATATCAATATTCATAGCCATTATTTCATGGAAAAAAGGATTATTATTATTCCACTTTAAAAAATTCAGTTTCTAAAGGGCCATGCAAGAAATAATGACTAAATGTGAATACTATTTAGCAGCATTTTTATAATAGCCAAATAATGAACACAGAAATATTTGGCTGTTGCGCAAACTGTAGAACCAGATCTATATTATTCCATAAACAAACAGAGCAGACCCTGATCAGACGGTTTCTACAGTTGCCGTCTGATCTGAGTCTGCTGTGTTTGCAAAGGTGTGAAAAAGTGTTTATATGAGGGAAAGGGCTAAGTGTGCTGTGTTCTTGAACATCAAAGAGGATACAACATGTTATATAGGTCAATACATCCTTAACCCTTTCCCTCATAGGAACCATTTTTCACACATCTGCAAAGTTTACACAGAGTTGACCCAGATCAGACGGCTCGACAGTGCAGACCCTGATCAGGAACCCTTTTGAATGACAAGTCAAACAGCTGTGCAGACCCTGAATAGAGAGGTCCTGTAGGAGCCATCTGATCTTGGTCTACACTATAACTTTGCTGATGACAGTACACTCATTTCCCATGTTTGTAACCCGAATGCTGTGTTTGTTACATGTTACAGACCTGAATATTAGAAGTACTGTTTGAGATGGCAACACATTTCCATATTTAATATTTTTAATGCAAGAGTTGAATGAACTGATTATGATATTCCTAATGGGCAGAAACTTTCACCTGAGTATTCATTAAGTACATACATGTAGACCTTTTGTTGTTTAAGGATTTGAGTGAACCTTAAAAAGCATAGATTGACAGATTGAGCTGACTTGACCTTGTTAAAAATACTATAACTGTAAAGTTATTAGACCTGTATATTTCTTAAAGCAAACAAAGTAGACCCTGATCAGACAACTCCTACATATGAGCTGTTTGATCTGAGTCTATTCTGTTTGCAAAGATGTTAAATAAATCTTCTTTTATCTGTTTCCTTCATGCAAACACTTTTTCATGCCTTTTCAAACAGAGTAGACCTAGATCAGAGAGCTCCTGTAGGAGCCATCTGACAAGGATCTGCTCTAGGTTTACTTATGAAATACTAGTAGATCTGACTCTACAATTTCTTCCAATATTTCTTCCAATATCAAACATTCATATACAGTGAAACACCGCTAATGCGACCACTTAATAAACAGCCACTGATATCGTCTAAAGCAGGTGGTTGCTTAATGCAGGACGAAAGTTATGCAGAAAGCTCCTATAGGAGCTTTCTGCATAACTTTTGTCCTGCATTAAGCTACCACCTGCCTCAGCCCCCCAGAATTGTGCCACTTTTTGGTGGTCGCATTAGTGGGGTTTTACTGTATATACATTATCCATTATAAAATTCAGCTAGTAAATATACATGTCATTATTTCTTACATGAATATTCAATACAGGTTTTCCTCTTTAATTATGTTGGCATAAATCTTGTTTCTATTGCTACACTTGAAATGTGTTATCTCACCATATTCATATTAAGCCTGTAAATCTTTCTATCCTATGGCTGAACTTGTGATTCATATAAGATGCAGTGAAACTCGGCAGACCTCATCAGGATCCAAGTGTTTGGGCTGAAGCAGAAGTTACAGAATCTAATCTGAGTATATTGTACCATAAGCAAATATAGCAGACCTTGATCAGATGGCTCTGGTGATGACTGATTTTGCAGTGAGAGTGCAAAGAAGTAACATTGTAACCATCTACATTGAGCATTCTTGATCTATATTTACACATTTTTTATGGCAAGCTTTATTTGCAGGAAGGTGAAGAGTAAAATGTGATGCTCAAGAGCCTGACAGAGGCTGGCGGGCAGAAATGTCGAACAGTAAAACTTTGCCAACTCGTTAACCCTTTGAATGTTGAGTTTAATTGCGAAACGGTCCATCATTGTTTAATATGATACAGTCTATTCAGGATGAATGATATAATTTGTGAGAGAATTTTGATTGACAAACAGTGTTGACCCTGATCAGAGGGTTCCTGTAGGAGGCTCCTGTAGGAGGCCTCTGATCTGGGTCAACACTGTTTGCAAATGCCAGTTCACTTGTGTCAAGCTTTCAAAGCAGGAGGAGTTGGTGTTTTGAAAAGTGATGAAATTGCTAATTTGCTTCTGACAGAAGGAGACATTGTTCAAAGCCAATTTCAGTTTTCAGATTCTGTTTGGGTTTGGCTTTTTTGTAATGAATCTTTGTATAATGGTCTCCAATTAATGCTGCCTGTAGCTGTATTTGCAAAAATATTAATTGTCTTCTTCTGTTCTTAAAAAAAGTTTTCTCCCTCTTAAACATTTTGATAACTGTTACTGATAATGTATCCAATAGTGATTGGATTGTGTCTCATCAGGGTACGACCTGTTTGTTACATTTTATAAATTAACCCATTTACTTTGATAGAAACAGTATTAGCTACATATTTGCAAACAGATTAGATCCTGATCAGACAGTCTCCTCGAGGAGCTGTCTGATCAGGGTCTGCTTTGTTTGCTAATATAGAATAATATAGATCTGTTCTACAGTTTCTGCCATGCCAATAATTTCTTTGTTTATATTGCAAATTATCTACAAAATGAATCTATTAATTAATATTCATTAAGTAAGAACTTGTTAAGTGGAGGTGACACTTTGCCAGTGGGAGCTGCTTCACAAGTTTCATTCAATAGTTTTATCTTGGTTAGACTCATCTTATTAACCCTAAATATTCGGACACACCAGTCTTTCTAAATCTCCTAGGCATTATAAAGCTAAATAATTTGATATGGTACCATTTGTTAACTTGAAATTAGACTAACAAAGTACCATATAGTGTAGAATCACATCAAAACAGTGTGCTCCGTAAAGAACAGTTTCATTTTAGGGTCTTCGCTATTATGTCAGTGACTAATATATAACCCTTTACTCCATGAATATTCTTGTGAGAAATAATGGCATTATTGATATTTATGAGAATCGTGTTTATAATCGCACATGAACACAGAAATGTTTGGACATTGCAGGAACTACAGAATCATATCTATTTTATTTCATTAGCAAACACTGAGCAGACTCTAAGTCTTAATCTGGGTCTTCTCTATTTGCAGAGGTGTAGAAAGGCGTATTTATGGAGTAAAAGGTTAAAAGTTATCAAAATGGCACCAATATGAATAATTATATTAGCTTAAATTTACAATGCAAACCAATGAAATTAGGAAGACTGAATGACCAAATACTAAAATTACATTAATTAAGGTACAAGAGAGACCAGTGAACTAACGTGCATTTCATCATGTCTAATATTGCGACCAAGAAAATGGCATGAACATGAATGAATTCCCCCTTGAGCTGAAACAAGTCATAGTGGTTAACCCTTTACTTCATGAAAAGGCCTAATTCACACCTTTGCAAAGAGAGTACAATGTAGACCCAGATCAGACAGCTGTATACATGTAGGAGCTGTCTGAACAGGATCTGCTCTGTTGCTTATGGAATTGTATACTGTAGATCTGATCTGGGGGCATATTGTGTTTGCCCTGTCTGTTTGTCCATTTGTCTGTTTGAGAACAACTTTAACATTGGTCATAACTTTTGAGCTGGTACAGATAGAGACTTGATATTTGGCATGCATAATGTATCTCATAAAGCCACACATTTTGAGGGGTGACATGTCAAGGTCAACCTTCAAGGTCATAGGTCAAATATATGGGTCAAATCATAGCCATAACTTTTGAACCAGTAGAGATGCAGACTTGATATTTGGTATGCATGTGTATCTCATGAAACTGCACAGTTTGAGGGGTGACATGTCAAGGTCATCCTTCAGGGTCAAAGGTCATATCGGGGACATTATAGTGTTTCACAAACACATCTTGTTAAAAAATCATCTTTTAAATATTAAATGATGTCATTTAAATTTTGTACATGAATATTCTACAGGGAAAGGGTTAAACACTATGTCATACAATAAACATGTATTTATGTTTATTCAGAATGTTGTTGGTTTAGACATTGCTTGGCATATAGGCAATGTTCTTCAGTGACTGGAAGGATTATATTGTCAGACTAGCTGTACTATAAATCATGGCAATGTGGCATCAGTTGTTACATGTATGTGCTCAGATCGGTATTCTGTTTTCATTGGTTTGAAAATCACAGTACATAATAAGTGTACACTACAGGAAACTTCCTAAAGTGAACAGTTTTTATGAATAAACATACATATCTTTAACCCATTTAACCATTTACTCCATAAATGTGTCTTTCTACGAATTTGCAAACAGTAGACCCAGATCAGAAGGCTCCTGTAGGAGCAGGTCTGGGTCTGCTCTGTTTGCTTATGATATAATATAGATATGATTCTACAGCTTTTGCCATGGCCAAGAATTTCTGTGTCAATTAATGTGTTATTACAACAAATTAATTTAATTATCCCTTTCCTAGTGAGGTCTATGTTTATTAAAAAATTCATTACTTACTGAATATTCATGGACAAATTAGTGATAATAAAATATGGAAGGTGGAACATTGTAAACATTTTAGAAAGTATAGAAACAGATCTATTAAATTCCATTAGCAAACAAAGCAGACCCTGATCAGATAGTTCCTATAGGAGCCGTCTGATCTGGGTCTACTCTGTTTGCGGATTCGTGAAAACACGTTTATATGAGGGAAAGGGTTAATATGCATGATGTCATTATTTCTTACATGAATATTCATGGAGGGAAGGGTTAACCCTTCTCCTATTGAACATGATTTACATGTACATGTATGAATGAATTGATCTCTGCATGTCAATATTCACTTTTTATAAGGAAAAATATTCCAAGAGAATTTTTAGCTTAGATTAAAACTTCAGGATCAGTTCTGTATAAATTCATAAGCAACAGAGCAGACCCAGATCAGATGTCTCCTGTACTTTTTCGTATCTTTGCAAACAAAGTAGACCCGATGTAGATACTCTGTTTACAAAATAAAATTAATATGCTAAAAAGAAAGGGTTAACTTCATGAATATGTAAGAAAAAATGAAATGACATCGCAAATATTATTTAGCTGTCTTTTTATTGTGTCACCTGCTGAGAGGCAGTGTGTCACATAGGGATCGCTTTTCCGTTGTCTGTCTGTCTGTCTGTCACACTTTCTTTCTATTTTATTCTAACACTTCTCCCAGAAGGTGACATGTGTGTTCCTTTGAACACTCTTGTAATGACATATGAACACAGAAATATTTGGTCACAAGACACTGAAATTATATAATTAGATATAATTCCATAAGCAGACAGTATAGGCACACCCTGATCAGATGGCACCTACAGGAGCTGTCTGATCTGGGTCTACTCTGTTTGCAAAGATGTTAAAAGGTTCATTTATGGAGTAAAGGGTTAAAGCAGGTGGTTGCATTATGTGGGACAAAAGTAATGCAGAAAGTTCATGCAGGAGTTGTAGGAGCTTTTAAGACTGCATGACTGCATTAAGCTTAAGTCTACCTGCATTAGGAGCCAAAATTAGATACAGATTAGATCAGATTAGATCCTGAATGCCAAAAAGTTACAGAATTTCAATTTAAAGATGAGTTCACTCTTTTGTAAATGACTCTTTGAACTCAGATTGTTCTAGGCAGACTGGTCTGTTATGATTACAATGTTCAGTAGAATGACAGTCAATTCAGTATTTAAGGTATTCACAAACAGTGCCGACCCTGATCTGTGTGCTGACCTGCAGAAGCCCAGTGATCTGGGTCTACACAGTTTGCAGATAACAGTTAACTTGTTTCAGTCAGGAAAGCATTGGGTGTAATACGGGTATACCAAGCCAAGTTACCTGTGAAAAGAAATCAAGGGTATTTATTTATACTAATGAACCACATTCCACCTCATCACTGTGATCAGAGTGACTCACGATGTCCATCAAAGAAGCATTCCAACTGTAAGAGCTAATTTGTCAGAAAAAATATATAGCTTGGTATATTTTATAGTTATATTATATGTACTGCCTATCAGTGCCTGGTTAATGTATCATATTTATTATCTCTAGATAACCCTTTACTCCTTGAATATTTATGTAAGAAAGTATTAAAGACATCATGAATATCATTTTATTTTAGATTAATTTGTTATAATAGCATGTGGATGTATGAATTTTTGGTCAGTTAGGCAAAAACTGTAGAATCATATCTATATTATATAACAATGCAAGTAAACAGGGTATACCCAGATCAGACAGCTCCTATAGGAGCTGTCTGATCTAGGTCTACTCTTTTTTGCAGTGGAGTAAAAAGGTGTATTTATGGAGTAATTTAAGGTTGAATAAAAGGATGGGGGTACATAATGTTTAACCCTTCCCTCCATGATGATAATACGCCTTTCTACGCCTCTGTAATAACCACTTCTTGAAACCATTGTGATAAATAGAGCATTTGCTCCTATAGGAGCAAATGCTCTATTTATCACTATGGTTTCAAACTACAAAATTCTGAAATTTTACTTTTCTCAAGTAAATGCTCCTTTTGGGTAGATTAATTCAAAGAGGTTGGGTCTAAAAATAACCTATGGAGGAATGGGTTAAAAAAGGCCAATGCATTTTGGACACTGGTGATGTCGCATTCTTGTTAATTATTACATGTATGCAGACTGTGTATTTCATGTACCTTTAAATTACCCAAAGTATTCTAACACCCAACCACAATGGCTTGTAAAGTAGCATTAGGAATTGCCATCATTTTGATAACTTCAAAATTTTGACAGACATATAGTAGCACATTGTGTAGCTCGATCCTGATCAAACATATCCTTCTTAGGAGCTGTTTGATCTAGGTCTGCGCTATTTGCCTAAATTTGTCCGTCAGAATACTTAGAGTAACTAGGGTACTGTAAATCTCTTTAAAGTGGTGCTCAAAAGTCTAATAGTCATCTTGTCGTGCTCAGAAAGTCTAATTTTGGATCATAAAATGAGATAGGTGGTAGCTTTAAAACCCATTCCTCCACAGGCTTTTTATAGACCCCACCTCTTTGAATAAATCTACTGAAAAGCAACATTTACTAGAGAAAAGGTAAAAGTTAGAATGTGTAGTTTTGAAACCATTGTGATAAATAAATCATGGTTTCGAAAAGTGACTTTACAAAGGTGTAGAAAGGCGTATTTATGGAGTAAAAGGTTAACCTATTTGGTCCTTAGTCCATGACCTGGTGCTATCCACTACTTTCACTCTCATTTGCAAACAGCTTGGATCCAGATGAGAGGCTGAGTAAGTTGTTCAGTCTCATCAAGATCCAGGCTGTTTGCCAACTGGTCAATAGTGTCTCACAAGCTTGTATCATGGCACTAATGTTCAATAATGTTTTCTTAAAAATCTTCATTGAATTGCAAGTTATAAGCCATACTGAACATATTCAAATATAGCAGACTTTGTTTTAAAATTTCTCTGTGGGGATAAGTATTAATTCTGTTTCGACCCAGACGCGAAGGCTCCTATTTAGGGAGCTTCCCGCTTCCGCCCCCTCCCCCTTAAAATACCTATTAATGCAGGTCAATAGTATTTCAGAAAGGAATCCCAAAGAAGCTTTCTGTAGTATTCTTTGATTGGCTTTAAATTGACCCATTGGATGTGGGAATAAAAGTGTTCGGATCCTCTGATCATGGTCTGCATTGCTTGTTATTTTACAAATTATACACTTTATTCTCTGTTTTGAAATGGTGATGGACCTTGAAAATTCAACATTCATTTTGGTTACATTTAGCTGTGACCTTGTGTATTATAAAGTGGCTACTTTGAATACATAGATCTATTATAAGGTTCTACTGTAAGTACATTAAATCTGGATTTAAATAAGTATTGTTTGAGTACATCTCATTTAGATCCTTTTCTATCTTTATTCCAAATTTTAACACCTTCTGAATATTCATAGAAAAAGTAGGTACAATGAAATATGGAAGGTGGAACAAGTAGGTACAATGAAATATGGAAGGTGGAACATTGTAGTAGGTACAATGAAATATGGAAGGTGGAACATTGTACCCTTTTTAGACATAAAAAGTAAAGAAAGCTTAGAGAGCAGACTCTGATCAGACGGCTCCTATAGGAGCCGTCAGAGATCTGGGTCTACTCTGTTTGCATTTAATGCATGAAAAGGCGTTTATATGAGGGAAAAGGTTATAGTTACGATTCTTGGCATTGATGAATTAATCTAGTAGATATGAATATTGATTCATTTATTTCGAAAAACCAGAAGCAGAAGTGTAGATAAAAGGCATAGATTAAATTGTTTTCAGGAAAAGCTCCTTTATTTTGCCTTTACAATCTTTCTTTGAGGTGATTCTAAAGAATGGTTACACTGTAACATAGGGTTTGGTTACTAGAGAACTGATGATCATGATGCACCATTACATGTTTAATGTTTAAGTGCTCCACCATTATAAATTTAATGACTCAACATTATTACTACATGTTTTTAGGAATAGGTATTCAATGGCCAATGACCCAGGGTGTTTTATGGTCATTGAATGAGAAATAGAGTGGTTAGCTAGATAAGGGGAGGTTTTTGAAAATACAGGTAAAATGTTTTTTCATATTTCTCAGCCAACCCCATATCTTACAGGTAACGCAGTCCTTCATATAAATGCCATTTCACACATTTTTAAACAGAGTAAACCCAGATCAGATGGCTCCTATAGGAGTCATCTGATCAGGATCTGCTATGTTTGCTTATGACATGATAAAGATCAAATTCTGAAGTCCAAATGTGTCAGAGCAAAACATTCCCTTGAAAATTTTACATTTTGAAAATGGGGTTAATAAATATTTATGATATCATAATTTCTTACATGGATATTGAACAGGGAAGGGGTTAAGCATGAGCTACAATTCATAACAGATGCAATACAGCTACCATGGGGGTAATGTTTAACAGATCTGATAGGTCTCTGTCAACATGTTCCTGTACTAGCTAATTAAGTATTGTAAGACTGTAAACTTGCTGAGTGGATAACTTAACGTCTTTCAACGCCTTTGCAAACAGAGTTAGTCCTGATCAGACAGCTCCTCAGGGGAGCTGTCTCATCAGTGTCTGCTCTGTTTGCTTATGAAATAATATAGATATGATTCTACAGTTTCTGCCATCCGGCCAGCTATTCCTGTATTCATATGCCTCATGTGTGAAATACTGAATGTATGAATTTAATTAGATGAATTGTATTATGGCATCATCAACATGAAGAGATAATCACTTACCATTGGCAAAAGCTGTAGAATCAAATCTATATTATTTCTTATTTAGTACCGGTAAACAGAATAGTCCCTGATTTAAGAAACAGAATAGTCCCTGATTTAAGAGGGCTCCTATATAATCTGGGTCTACCCTGTTTTCAAACGTGTCAAAAGATGTCTCTGTATAAGGAACAGCTGGGTGAAAATCATTTGACAGCTGAGTATATAATGAAAGTAGGCAGAAATTTCATCTAGCAGCGCATTCATCCAGCATTAACACTTTACGTCATGATGATCGAGTACTCCTTTTCATGCCTTTGCAAACAGAGTAGACGCAGATGAGACGGCTCCATCAGAGTCTGCTCTGTTTCCTTATAGAATTATATAGATCTTTTCCTACAGTTTTTGTATGAGCCAAAAAATCTCTTGAAAACTGAGTTAATTAATATTCATGGAGTGATCAATTATTTAATGCATAATTGTTCATTAGAGAAAGGGTAACATCTACACCCTGCATGACTGGTTGAGAAGGTTTTATTGTAGATCCTTCAAAATCTTCGAAATTGTCATACACCTATAATGGATTTGAGAAATTCAGATTAGTTTGCTGTTGGGTTAACACACCACACATGGGGGCAATTTGTGCCTTATCTACAGCTATCGCCAGTTTTCAGGAAGACTGCTTGTAGCTTTATGTTTTTATTTGATGGATAACTTGATAACGTGCGAGGTTCTAAAGATAGCCCTTTAGCAGATGGTGATTGAAGGTAACTTGACCGAATTCTGAGGATGATGCTTAAGATACCGGTAGAATGACCACTAAGCAATTGAACAGATACTAATTAACCCTTCACCTTTAAATATTCATATATGAATATTAATAAGATACATTTTTATAATGTCATAATGACCATGGCAACTTAGCTTTGGCTGTATCAGAAACTAGATGCTGATCTATAATTATAGTCTGTAATTCTCAACAGTACCAAACACTGAGCAGACCGTGATCAAACAGCTCCTAGAGTATCTGTCTGGTCTGAGTCTTCTCAGTTTGCAGAGATGTTCAAAGGTGTGTCTATGGAGTAAAGAGTTAACCTGGGAAGGAGACACATTAACAGAGTAGATCCAGATCAGAATTTGCTCGTGCTTGAGCCGTCTGATCAGGATTTGCTCTGTTTGCTTATGACATAATAAATAAATACATATATATGATTCTACGGTTTCATCCATGTGGTTCATAATGCTGTTATAAAAACTTAGCTAATTAATATTCATGCATCCATCAGTTCTTAACCATTTCCTCCATAAATACGCCTTTCTATGCCTCTGTTATAAAAACTTCTTGAAATCATTGTGATAAATAGAGCATTTGCTCCTATAGGAGCAAATTCTCTATTTATCACAATGGTTTCAAACTACAAAATTCTAAAATTGTACTTTTCTCTATGCTCCTTTTTGGGTAGATTCATTCAAAATGTTTGGGTCTAGAAATAGCCTATGGTGGAAAGGGTAAAGTAACTAAATATTCATAAGGTAAAGGGTAACTTCTATATAGATTTGATTCTACAGATTTTGCCTGACTGAGGACCAACACTTTCCTTGTTCGTATGCCATTATACAGTAAAACCCCTCTTTTAAACCGGACATGAAATTCAGTGTATTACAATAATTTAATGTCAGTGTGTCTTTGAGACAAGTGACAGCTTAATGCAGAGTGAAAGTCATGCAGAAAGCTCTTCAATGAGCCTGGCCTGCCTGAACGTATGTAAATTCTTCTCTATTATAATTCCGGTTTAGACAAGTTTTATTGTATATATTAATACTCTTACATTAACTTATTTACAACATAACTATTGATGGAGTAAAGTGTTACGAACTGTTGTGGATGACAGTTTTTGTAGAAAAAGTTTATATCATGTTATAAAAGAGTTAATAGATTTGAAGAATTGAACTGATAGAGTACAGTGTGATAGAGTCTTAGATTGACAGCTGTGTTATATGTAGCCTAGGGGTGGCTTATCTTCTTGCAAGCTTCAAAGAATTCCATAATGTGCATTGGAATCTCCATCAAAGCTAGCTTTACCAGGTGTAATTAAATTCTGGCACACCATGGCCAAGATAGTGATGTCTTTGGTGAACAGTTTTGATCTACATAGATCTGCATTCAAACTTTTTGAAACTCTGATAATACAAACACTTTTTTAAAGCTTTTGCAAACAGAGAAGACCCCGAGCAGATGGTTCCTGTAGGAACTGTCTGATCAAGGTCTGCTCAGTTTGCTTATGGAATTATTTAGGTTGATTCTGCATTTTCTACTAATCCAAAAAAAATCAGTGTTTTAATATACCATTATAAAAGCTCAGCTAATAAATCATTATTTCTTACATTATACTGAACAGATTTTCATAAAACCGTTGCATGTAGCAAGGACACAATATGTAGAGCTCAACAGGCACTGCGGCCTTAGTATTGTCTGGGATTTTCCCTTCTGCAATTTTTCTGGGAGTTATGCCCCTTTGAACTATTATAAATTTATTGTGTCATACCTTGAGAATTTGTGACTTTTTAATTACTTACTGTGTGAAGGGCTAATAGAATTGTTCCTTGTTTTTTTCCATGATGTACTAAAATTTTAACATGTAAATTGAAGTCAAATGCATCAGATTAGAGTACATTTAACCAATAGCCTGCTGAAAAAGTCTGGTGTTTTCTCCGGCTCTGGTCTGCAACAATTTTTACTAACTTTCAACTTGTGAAAACTTTTGGGAAACTAAATTAAGCCCCGAGTGTGAAACTGTTTGTATTTTGATGGACTCTGACTTATGTGGCATCTCTGATCTAGATCCAAGCAGTTTGCAAATGCCATTCAAGTTGCGCTTTACAGGTGTAGGGTTAATATCCCACTTATGAGAATTTAATTATTTTTGGTTAGTTTTTAATGCTGTTTTAAATACTCGTAACCTTTGAATTTATGACTCTTAAGTTAATTTGGCTTTTGCAAAAAATGCCATCTGCAGAAATTGTAATAGTAAAGTTCCTTTTCATTAATCAGTGTGAAACAGTTTGTCTCCTGATGAGATGCTTCAGATCTCTCATTTAGATCATTTCTCAAATTGTCTGCAAATCTTTGGAGATTAACCCTTTCCCTTATATGATAATCTCCTTTTCATTCCTTTACAACCAGAGTAGTGAAATAGGTTGACACTTTGGCTTGGGTTACTGCTTAATGGTATGACTTTGGGAAATATTAAGTTTACTTGCCTTTTTGATTGGTGTGTATACATATACCTAGAACTCTGGGTCTCTGTCAGATTACTATGTGAATAGGGTATATATACAGGTAAGCACTGCTCGTAATTCCAAAGAGATACTATGTTAAACCTTTCAGAAAGTTTGAGGATGCACCCATTATCTTTGACTTTGATGCAGATGATTCCACTGAGAAAAGACAGAATTTTCAAAGTGAAATAGCAACACAGTGTTTAACGTATAGAGTCCACTCAGTATGAAAGGCTTATTAAACAATGCTGGAGGATTTTGAATGACAACACCACAGTGCATGCATGTTCCAAATTCAATGGTTAAAGTTAAACAAAATTTTGTTTGTTAGAAGGTTTTGAATAATAAACATTTGTCTATTCTGATTAGAGGGTGTCATCACCTTCAGGAGCCCTCTGATCTTGGTCTACACTGTTTGCAAATAATAGTTATCACTGAAAGGTCTTCAAGGTTAACTGTCACATTTCTGTGTCAAGACGCCATGGAATGATGGTGAAATATGCTCTGTTCCAAATATTTCATCATGTAGTACTTTGTTAGTTTGAGTTGTTGTGTGAGACTGGCAGAAATTGTTATCAGAATTGGGACTAGTAGGCGCCAAGTCACTTGACGTCTTGCTGGGCCAAAATGCATTCAGAATAGTTTGGTGTTTTTTTTGTCTGTCCTTCAGTGGCATCTCAAGGATATTTAAAAAACT
Organism: Azorinus chamasolen; assembly: GCA_963576725.1. NCBI lineage: Eukaryota > Metazoa > Mollusca > Bivalvia > Cardiida > Solecurtidae > Azorinus > Azorinus chamasolen. The sequence goes on from OY755242.1 coordinate 4,248,613, forward strand.
TTGAATGCTGAAAGTTCAAAGTGGAATTGTCTATCATATGTTTGTCCCTTTCAGCACAGGACACATATGTACACACACGCAGGAGCTTTCTGAATAACTTTCATCCTGCATTAAGCTTCCATCTGCCTTTAAGATGCAGAATTATACCTTTTCAATGGTCGCTTTAGAGGAGTTTTACTGTAATTAATAGCTCATTCTTGTCTGCAAAATAATCTCTCCTTTTCCATTCTCTAGACATTTCTTTATTGAAAGAAAGCATGACAATAGCGTCAGACACTTAAGATGTTGATATGAGATGTTGAATTACTTGTCTCATCTAGATCCAAACTATTTACATGATATCATTCATTTTCTCATAGCCTTGTAAAAGAATAACATTAATTTCTGTAGTAACAGCAAAATGTTTTCAGATTTCAAGACTTTATGATTAGTGATGAAAATCTGATACAATTTTTCGATTGTGATTAAGATTTTCATTTTCATGGCATTTAATGTTTTTCTTGCAATAAAATCGCTTCATTTGCTGGCTCAGAGTGTTTCAGACCCAAGAGAATCACTGGATTTCATCTCTATGTTATTAATGTTGTAAGGAATGAGGCAGAACAGTTCTAGTACGGTGAATAATTCTTAAAAATAAATCTCAAGAAAACATAAAGAAAATTGCTTTATTACTCACTCAGACAATTACTGACAGTGAGGTGAATATAGAGAGTAGGTGGTTGTTTAATGCAGGATGGAAGTAATGAAGAAAGCTCCTAGAGGAGCTTTCTGCATAACTTTCATCCTGCATTAAGCTACCACCTGCTTTAAAACCCAAGAATTAGATCCTGAATTTAAATTGTCACTGTGGACAGGTTTAACGATATTTTGTGACACTTATACAGGGTGAAAAATATGTCAAAGTCTGAAATCATCATTTCATCACCAAACCCACTCTTTATAATTGTCTGTCATAACACTGGATTTGTCGGGGAAGTAAAGGAGCTAGTCTCATATTTATTCTGACGAAGTTCCCCTCTCCTCCTGGGTTTCTAAAGCTTCAGGAGCCATTTGATCTAGGTATGCACTAGTTCACTAAGTTTGTCCACATACATTCTAGAAAAAAGTATTACTATAACCCTTATAACGCTGAATTTTCAAATGGGCCATTCCAAAATTCAAGCAGGTCAAGCTTACATGTATGGTGAATATGACAAACACTGCAGACGGCTATGAATTCTCATATTCATTGATTTAATTTTTGCTACACTTTTTCAAAAAGTGGAGCTCATAATTATGGTCTGACCCATTTCACAATTAATTAATTTTGCTATAGTTGCTTCCTCTTCCCGACTTAGACTTCCACTACACTATCCAGCAAGGCGATGTGCAGACAGCAGGATTCAGGCACATTCTTGAAAGGTCAAGGTCACAATTCAAAATCATGTTTACAATTCAAGGTCAATTATCCTCTTTTTCTTGTCCGGACGACAACTCCTACATTGCTTAAATGCCATTTGATTGAAACGTCATATATTGACAGAGCATGATGAGAGGAAGTGTCATGTATAAGGGCCATAACTCTGGCTTCAATACTTTTGGAGCTATTGCCCTTTGTTACATTTTCTTATGACAAAACGGTTCCATAACCCTTTCCCTGGTCTATATTTAAACCCTTTGCCTGTTCTATGTTTATTCCAAATTTCAGTACCTACTGATTATATTCATGGATAAAATAGTTTCAATGAAAGCGGAATTTTAGAAACTAATTGAACATATGTATCAAATTCCATTGGTAAACAGAGCATGCCCTGATCAGATGGCTTCTATAGGAGCTGTCTGATCTTGGTCTACTACGTTTGCAAATGTGTGCAAACATGTTTATATGGTGGAAAGGGGTATATAGGGTAGGTTACAGGTATTACACAGTGACAGCTGCTTCTAATGGAACATTGTCTAGATAACAGAAATGTGTCTCATATATGTGCAGTGCAATCAAACATCACTTTCTGGTGTCAAAAATGAAGGCTTTCCCTCATAGATTATGCCTTTTAACCATTTCTCCATGAAAACTTTACATCATAAATATTAATTTGATAAGTATTTTTTATAAAAGCATGTGAAAACAGGAAATTTTGGCTGAGGCAGAAGTGTAGATTCAGAAATATATTTCCTTTACATACCTTCTCTATTGTCTGTCACAGATGTATTATAGTTTTCAGAAATACTTGTTTTGACAAAGAAAGTCCCCTTGGTTCAGGTATATCTGTGCGCATGACCAGGTTTTGCTATGAAGTCGAGAGTAAAAAACTAAATCATCATTGACACTACTATTGTGTATAAACAAATAACAATCAGTTATATCCTTTGAATGCCTGGTCAATGTCATCGGCTAAATGCTTTGTTTTCAGAAATGTCTTCTACCTATACCTTATGTTATATTTGTTACGTCTGATTGTAGCTTGCATCTAGATCAGATGGCAGGGCACTTGACGTCTTATCTAGATACAAATTGTTTAACCCTTAAAAATTTCCTTCATTTAAATGCCTTTTCACGCATCTGCAAACATTGGGTAGACCCAGATCAGATGGCTGGACCTGCCTTCTGATCAGGATTTGCTCTATTTACTATTGGAATTTGATAGATCTGTTTCTTTAGTTTCTAAAATGGCTGGCGATAATGTTCCACCTTCCATATTTCATTATTGCTATTTTGTCCATAAATATTCAGTAAGTATTGAAAGTTTGAGTAAACATAGAACAGGAAAAGGGTTGGTTATGCATTGTGTCATATAAGACTACAGGATAAGCCAAAATGCTCACATACAGTAAAATGCCGCTAATGCAACCACCTACAAACAATTGATAACAGGTTGTTTAGTGCTTGTAGAGCAGCTTATATTAACCCTTTCCCTGTTCTATGTTTATTCCAAATTTTAATACCTACTGAATATTCATAAAAAAAATAGTTACAACGAAATATTGGAAGGTAGAACATTGTAGCCATTTTAGAAAGTAAAGAAACAGATCTTCAGATTCCATTTGCAAACAGAGCAGACCCAGATCAGACGGCTCCTATAGGAGCTGTCTGATCTGGGTCTACTCTGTTTGCAAATGTGTCAAAACATGTTTATATGAGGGAAAGGGTTAATCAAGATTGGCCATCAGTGTTGAACTATTGAGTAAATTCAGTATGAATGGCTTATACTCACTATCTAGATGATTTTTAATGTCAAACAGTGCAGACCCTGATCAGAGAGCTCCTCTTAAACTTAAGGAGCCCTCTGATCTAGGTCTACACTGTTTGCAAATATCAGTGCATGCGTGTCCTAGCTGCACATGCATACGGTTTTCAGAGTGTTTAAATCTTTACAGTATATACATAATAAAACATAAAATATCTATATACAGGAGGGGTAATGTACATGACTGTGATAATGTTTGGCTAATATGATCAATATTGTATAATTGTTTGGAAACTTGACCTATTGTTTGGTATAAGTCCAGGAAATGAAACATTGATGGGGCAATATCATCCATTAGTTGATGATGTCCTTTAGGCAGCTAATAGAACTATAATAGGGTCGTGCAGTGATGTACAGGAAAAAAACTTGCTAATTCAAAGCTTTAATAAAGAAGAATTTGAGAACTTTTTAGGCAGATGGATGCTTAACCCTTTCAACCCAGGACACACCAGCATTTTCATTTGCAAACAGTGTAGACCCAGATCAGAGGGTTCCTAGAGGAGCCCTCTGATCATGGTCTGCATTGTTTTTCATTCAAACAACCCCCTCGCAAACAAGTTTGTGTAACCGGGTGTTCTTATAAAGAAACATACCCGCTCAGACCCGGGATCGAACCTGGGTCGCCAGGTTTGCAGTCAAACACTCTACCACGTCGCCATAAAAGCTATGTGAAGTGATGATAAACCTACACACTGTGACATTTGTAACATGCAGATCTGATTCTACAGTTTTGCCATGACCACAATTTCTTTTGTTCATAACCATTATAAAATTATTTAATCGATATTCAAGATAAAATTATTTCTTACATAAATATTCATTGAGTACAGAGTTAAACATTTGCTATAGTCGTTATTGTAATCATGTTTGCAAACAGTTTTGAGATACCATTAAGGTATCACGATCCAAACTGCTTGACATTTTGACTTATAATTTTTTAAGAGAAACACAAAATCATATCAGCTTTAACACTTTTCTAAATGAACAAGTTAATTGATCACTTCATGAATATTCATAAGCCTTTTTTTCTTTTTTAAAAAGAAGAATTGTTGGCTTAGATAAAAACTGTAGGATCCGATCTATATCATTTCATGAGCAAACTGAGCAGTCTGGTGACCTACAGGGGCCATCTGGTCTTGCAGATGCATGAATATTCATGGAGTAAAGGATTAAGAAACGACTGGGCAGCAATTTCAAACCAGCAATCATATTTGGGGAAGACCATATATTAATTTGTGGTGACATAGTGAAGTCTTCATTTCCGCTCAGTATTGCCACAGTTCATTATTATAGAGACACAAGTCTTAACCCGTGGATGCTAGACATGCTGTACTAACAGTTGCAAACAGTGTAGACGGAGATCAGAGGGCTCTGCACACTGCTTGGCATTCAACGTCATCACACAAAGGATCATAATGCTCTTTTATTAAAAATGACTCCGTCATTAAAAACTGATGGACATTCCGTTTTTAATCACAGCACTGTAAGGGTTATAAATCCTTTATATGCTGTATTTTTACATCTTTCATCTAGCTACAAGAGCTAAGACCCATGATCTACCACATTTACTGATAACATATATATTTTAGATATGATTCTGTTATATGATTACCATGGAGATGCTTTAGTGTATAAGAGTATAGTTAATGAATATTCATAATGGGCAGAGTATGCCATGAATATTCATCAAGTAAAGGATTAACCCATCCAACACAGGAAATGAGTTAACCCTTTCCCTCATATAAACGCATTTTCCAAGAGGAGCTTTCTGCATTACTTTTTTCCTGCATTAAGCAACCACCTGCTTATAAAGACATCCATGTTTATTCATTAAGTGGTGCCATTAGAGGGGTTTTACTGTATCTCTTACATGAATTAGTAATTATCTAACAGGTAAAGGATTAAATAAGAGAATCATGAAACCAGAGCCCATGCTTATAAGACTTTAATTTGAGTCTGAGTTCGTTCTCAAGTTTTTGAATGGTCAGATTTGAGCCTTTGGCCTTGAAAATTGTCCTGGCAGAGCTATTGGCTACTATAGATTTCCTAGCTCATCATTCAATTATACTATAGTAGAATCTTTGACATTTGCAGATATGTGACTCACTTATTGAAGTGTAAATTTTAGTAATGCAGAAAGATCCTGTAGAAACCTTCTGCATTACGCTTGCACTTAATTAAGCTTTTTCCTGCTTGTGGTGTCTTTTGAATGGGCTTTTCAATGTTTGGGCAAGACAGGTTGTGTTCCTAAATAGTGCTTGAATTTTGAAATAAATTCCTTGTAAAGTGCTTGAATTTCCCCACCAAATCTCTGTATGAGCTCTGTTTAGAATTGTGTCTTTTAGACGATTCTAAAGAGTGGTCGAAACATAGGGATTGGTGTCGATATGACTATTTTAGTACTTGAGTGAGCACCGTTATCTGTTGCACCTTTATCTGTTGCTCTGATGAAACAGAAGACTGCCTTGAAACAAAGTCTGATTTCAACAATGAAACAGACAGTCTTTGTACAAACAATAATTGTTACTTACATACTTGTTAAGCTGTCTGCTAGCTAGACAAGAGTTTAGCAGCCAGTAAACTATAAACCTCATATAGGTGGTACAATAATTCAGGATCTGGTTAGACCTAATAACTTCATTAGCTGCATCTGTGGTCAATTATACACATATTAGTATGTATTACCGGGATAAGAGGGTTTTGTTGTTTTTTATACGCCAGGTGGAAAAGTCTGTATTTGTTTACCTGATCTACATTTTGGCATATGGCATAAATCAAACCTTTTTAAAATATAACACTTAATTTGGTTCTGACCTCCAAAGCCTATATTGTGACCATTCTTTAGAATGGTCTCTTCCACAAGATTCTAAAGAATGGTCACAACAATGAGTTTAGTAGAAAAATTATGATTTTTAGTTTTTGAATACTTCAAGAAGAGTCTAAAGAATTTTTTTGTGTAAATAATCCATTAACTCAGAGCAATTGATTATTACCTGGATATTTCGGCTTTATCGCAAAGCCGAAATATCCAGGTAATAATCAATTGCTCTGAGTTAATGGATTATTTACACAAAAAATGAACAATCCAGAGCAAGAGAACAATCTTCATTGTTGTAGTCTAAAGAATGGTCATAACATACATTTCATTAGACAAGTACCTCAGATTGATTTGGAATACAAACTGTTTTTGACCATAACAACCGCAACATTGAAATCTGTATACTGTTTTTAATTCATAACCCTTTCCCTCATACAAACGTGTTTTCGCGCATTTGCAAACAGAATAGACCCTGATCAGGGTCTGCTCTGTTTGCTAATAGAAATTGATAGATTTGTTTCTATATTTTCTAAAATGACTACAATGGTCCACCTTCAATATTTCATTATAAATATATGTATTTTGTCCATGAATATGCATTATGTAATGAAATTTGTAATAAACATAGAACATGGACAGGGTTTTAACTGATTTAATTTTTTTCCCCATTACTACGTGTATTACACTGAGTAGCTTATGCTATTCAGATGTGGTCAAAGTATAAACTGTTTATATAGTATACAACAGTCATAGATAAGATTGGTAAATCACTAAATGATACATTTTATGAAAACTGACCTCCTATATTTCTCCACCAAACCCTATGTTGTAATCACTCTTTAAAGAATGGTCTCAGGGAGATGATTCTAAAAATTGGTTGCAACATGAGATTTGGTGTAGAGATGACAATTTTAGAATTGTAATACAGTCCGTTATCTAAGACTATGGTATATATACATGTACATGCTAGATTTGGTACTGCTGGATTAAATTGATACATTGTTTCTGTCGTTACAGCTGGGGCCTTAAAATCCTTTGGTGAACTGATGAGTAAAATAGAAGATGAGAGAGAAAACATGGTAAGACTGTAAACTATCAGAGATGTCAGTTTTACTGATGTCTGATCTGTATTTCTCAGTCAAACTCTGTCCTGTTGATACTCATTTGAGTTACCTTTGAGAGGCACTTCTAATGAGTACAGTTAAGACAGGGTTTGGAGGAGAACCATAGTGTACTCCAGTCCTAATATTTACCATTCTGCTTTATTACATGCATAACATTTTCTATCACATAGACCTCTTTTGGTAACCATTAATGCCAACAGAGAAGGCCATGATCCTGTTGGAACTGTCGCCTCAGGGTCTGTCCTGTCTGATTCTTGTGTAGATCTGTGACTGTCACAATCAAACAGTACTTTGTCAATGTGTAAGTATAAATTTCAGTGCATGAATATTCATGAGGTACTAATTTCTTAACCCTTTACTTCATGAATATTTATTTAAAAATGATGACATCATGAATAATAATTAGATTCATTTTTATAATGGCATATTGAAATACATTAATTTTTGGCAAATGACAGAAACGGTAAGCAAACAGAGCAGATCCAGATCATACGGCTCTTGCAGGCTCCTAGTTAATCTGTTTGCAAAGGAGTAGAAAGGTGTATTTAATACTATTTACTATTTATGGAGTAAATGGTTACATTAATATTCATGAAGTAAAAGGGTTAATGCTGTACATCTGTAGCCAGATATTGGTAAGAACCCGGTAATTCAGTCAGAATATTGAATTGTTTATTGATTAACCCTGATTGCATCTTATTGACAAATTTGTGATTACCTATGCAAACAATTTTGATCCCGATGAGACCCCGAGTAACTCATTTGGATCCAAACTGTTTAATATTCTGATAAATGATGGAGAAAATCCTCTTCAAGAGTTTGAAGTAGCTGACAGTTTACTGAGAGTTGTGTAGTGTGCACAGAGTTAACCCTTTAATTGATAGAGATGAGAGGAGGGAGGTTAGAGGCATTCATAATTATCCTTGTGAATCTGACCTTTTTTGCCATTTATCAAATTGTAACTGTTGATCACTATATTCACCTTGGGTATGGGGTATGATATTTAGTCAGTAACACAAGAGTTATTGCACTTGCCATTGATCATGAGAAGTGGGGGACACAGATTACCTTGATTCACACTTATTGGTATGGTCATGTGTTATAATGTTTGGTGACAACGAGGTGTGTGATTTCTCCTCTCTTGAGATTTTTACTTACTTAAACTTTCATTTGTCTTTGAAGAATACTAGTCCAATTCAGACACCCAATCTCAACCCCCCCCCCCCCCCCCCATCCCCCCCCCCGCCCATGATCAATAATTAGATTTGCATTATCTTAATTACTTTAGAATAGATTGATGTATATGAGTAGCAAATAGTGTAGAACCTGATCAAACTGCTCCTTCAGGAACAGTTTGATCTGGGTCTACACTATTTGCCTAAGTTTGTCTGTTGGAATACTTTGGGTATTTGAGTATTATTAGTTCTCAGCAGTGCATTAATGACTGTTTGCCATATTGTGCCAGGGGCATTTGCACCTAGCAATGAAGTTGTATAATCATTACTAATGCTTGGCATTTGGATCTAGATGAAACACTAAGTAACTAAGCATCTTTTCTAGGTCCATATTGTTTGATACTAGCATCATGATGTTTTGAAAGGAACAAAAGTGGAGGTATAGTTTTAGATTTCGTAGCAGGGAGTTTGTAGCAGACAACTGTGTTGCAGACCACAATTGCATAGTGTGCGAAGATTTAATTTTGCCAAATCCTGAGTACCTGTTGGCCGGGAAATTTCATGCATCATTAAATGCAAATTAACCCCTTCAGGGCTTGGAAAAATGTGCTCTGGTATTTGCAAATTGTGTAGACCCAGATCAGAGGGCTCCTAGAGGAGCCCTCTGATCAGAGTCTGCACTGTTTGTAATTCAAAATCTTCTCGAGCGTAGACCATTTCCCCCTACTGAATTGTTAAATTATGATGGATTATATCACTGTGAAGATTTGTCATTCAAAGGTTTAAGAGAAGATCTGCAGCAATCCTGTGCTAGGTTTGCCAAATACTTAACATTACTATTGGAATTCCATTGCTTTAATCCTTCATACTGTAAACAATTATTGTCTTCTGCAAATATAATAATGGCGTCTGTTCCAGTGCACATGATTATAAGATTTTTTCTTGCATCTTTTGTTAGAAACATGGTTAGAATATCCAAACAGTTTGGATCGTTTTGAGATTCTGTGTTTAAGCATATAATCTTTATTTAAACTTTTTGCAAAGACTATCATGAATCCCCAATAGAATGTTACGGGTTGAAGCTTTGCACTATAGTGTGAAATGAGTGTCAGCCCTTCACTTTATGAAAAGGCTCCATCCATTTCTTTTAATACTACATGTAGTAAGTTTAATTCTTGTATTAAAATATGAAATTATAAATTATTACTGTAAAGAAGCGAATAAGATCTTTAACTTAGAATCAAACAGACCAGATCCTAATCATACAGCTCCTATAGGAGCTGTCTTGAGTGATCTGGGTCTACTTTGTTTGCAAAGGCATAAAAAGGCAGGCTGGTGGAGTAAAGGGTTGTTCTTTGCAGGTAAATTTGATCTAGATGAGAGATCATCATCAAGTAACTTGAATATCTCATGAGAATTCAAAATGTGTGATTGTAGTTTTTGAAAAGACGTGGAAGAAATGTTCACTGATAGAAATGAAAAACAAATATTTTTAGACAATAATTACTATGCTAAGAGTTGTAACCAGGTTATAATACAATGTACAATGGTAATAAAATCCTTGTACACTAGCAGCTAATATGTGATTACCTATGCAAACAGTCTAGATCCAGATGAGATGCTTAGTATCTCTGAGTCTTTATCTCAGGCCCCCAACAGTTTGAAACCTTGATCATGGAGAAAGTCTGTGCTTAGAATTTAGAGCAGATGACAAATTTTGCAGACGACAATTAGGCTACCAGTACTTAGCCTGCAGAGAGTTCAATCTGTTGAACCCTTTCTCTGAAAGTGTTCTATATTTAATCAAAATTCCAATACCTACTGAATATTCATGGACAAAATTATGAGGTATAATGAAATAGTTGGAAGGTAAAACATTGTAGTCATGTTAGAAACTAAAGAAATACATGTACATCACATTCCATTAGCAAACAGAGCAGACCCTGATCAGATGGCTTCTTTAAGAGCTGTCTGATCTGGGTCTTGTATGTTTGCAAATGGATGATAAGGCATTTATATGAATGAAAGGGTTAACCGCCTGTCGGTATGTATTTTTGAGGGCAAAGGATGGTTTGAGAATGAGATACACACAGGTAGGCAAGAGCAGGTACTCCACTAACCAAATATAAATCATACCCTTAACCTCATGAATATTCCTGTAAGAAATGAACACATCATAAATATTAATTAGGTAACAATTTATAATGGTTTAAACTTTATGAACACTGTATATATTGGCTTTGGCAGAAACTGTAGAATCAGATCATCAATCTATATTTATTCATTAGCAAACAGAGCAGATCCTGATCACAGGAATCCTACTGATCGTGGTGTACTCTAGTTTCAAAGGTGTTAACTTTTCGCTTGCTGAATTTTAAAATTCATTTGTCCTTCTTTACCCATACCCTGTTGTATAGTTACATATATCTTCACCGTGTACAAGTATATCGCTGTGCAATCACTGCTGTGGAGTGCACTGGTTGCACAATCAGCTTGTAAATAGTGCAGACCCTGGAGCTGCACTATTTACAGGTAGGTATATTGACGTGAATAGCAAGCGAAGGTTTAAAAGTCGTTTCTATGAAGTAAATGGTTAAATAGTGTAAATATAATATTGAAATTATTAAATGCTAATATTGAAATTATTATACAAATACATCCATCATATGTTGCAAGCCTTTGACAAGAATATCATTTACATGTACATGTATATGGTCCTTGTATTTCGGCATGTTTATTTATCCCTTTACTTGATAGTTAATCCTGTCTGTTTATGCTATTGCAAACAGAATAGACACAGACCATCAATCCTGTAAGAGCTGACTAATCAGAGTATGCTCTGTATACCTGACAGTTGTATGTTACATTCTGTATGCTCTGTTTACCTGACAGTTGTATGTTACAGTTCTGTATGCTCTGTTTACCTGACAGTTGTATGTTACAGATCTTTTCTGTATGCCCTGTTTACCTGACAGTTGTATGTTACAGTTCTGTATACTCTGTTTACCTGACAGTTGTATGTTACAGTTCTGTATGCTCTAGATCTGTTTACCTGACAGTAACAGTTGTATGTTACAGTTCTGTATGCTCTGTTTACCTGACAGTTGTATGTTACAGTTCTGTATGCTGAGACTGTTTACCTGACAGTTGTATGTTACAGTTCTGTATGCTCTGTTTACCTGACAGTTGTATGTTACAGTTCTGTATGCTCTGTTTACCTGACAGTTGTTCTGAATCTCTGCTGTTTGCCATGGCAATAAACTTCCTTATTTATATTTTTAATATAAAAAAAATGGTATGTATTTATAAAGGGCAGAGAGTATTGCACAAATATTTATCCAGTAAAGGGTTGACTTGTAATTGCCAACTTCTTCTTTTACAGCTTGAGAAGGCACACGACCAGTTCATCAAACCCCTGGAAAACTTTCGCAAAAATTACATAGGACAAGCAAAGGTAAATCGATGTTCTGTATGATAATCATAAACTTTAATACTATTCCTCATAAAAACACTTTTTCATGCATTTGCAAACAGAGCAGACCCAGATCAGACAGCTCCTGCTCAGATGGCTCCTGTAGGATCTGTCTGATCAGGGTCTGCTCTTGTTGCTCATGACATAATTATAGATCAAATTCTACTGTGTCTGCCAGGATGAGAAATTCCTTTGTTCAGTGGTCATTATACAATACAGTTGGACTTCAATATCTCGAACTTCAAGGGACCATACAAATTAGAACAGAACAGAAGTTCCAGTTATCTGATATTTCTAATCTGGACAAGTATTCATTCACAGCTTAATGCAAGACTAAGGTAGTGCTAAAGCTCCTGTAAGAGCTTTCAGCATTACTTTAGATGTGCATTAGAATGTCACATATGTTTCTAGGTACTCCTAGTGATAAATTTTAGAGCACTCCCATATTGTACATTTTAGAAGGACCAAACTTTTAGTTCGAGTTGTTCCGAATTCTAGTTATCCAAGTTCGAGATATCTATGTTCAACTGTATCAGTCAAGTCAAGAATGGACAAAAAAGTTATAATGAAATATCGAAGGTGGAACATTGTAGACATTTTAGAAAACAAAGAAACAGATCTATCAAATTCTATTGGCAAACAGAGCAGACCCTGATCAGACGGCTCCTCTAGGAGCTGTCTGATCTGGGTCTACTCTGTTTGCAAATGTGTGAAAACACGTTTATATGAGGGAAAGGGTTAAAACAATACACATCCCAACAGTTACAATTAGGATGTAACTGGCTATTCATGGTCACAGCTGTAGATGTTTTATATGAATCATGCAGTCACATGCTAAACTAATTTGTGGCTGTTTGTTCCATGATCACCTGTCATGAGTAACACAAATTCATGCTCTTGAATGATCAGGTACAATAAGTATGCATGATCTTATGTATATGGGGAACAGAATTAGAGCATGATAAAAAAAATATTGGTCATGATATGAGGCGCACTTGGAATAAATATACATGTATAATGTACAGCAGAACCTCTCAATAAGGGCCCCTTAACCCTTTACTCCATAAATATTCATGTAAGAAATAGTGATGTTGTGAATATTAATTAGATTGATTTTTATAATAGCAGATCAACACGGGAAGTTCTGGCCATGGCCAACACTATATGTGTTTATATGCCATTATAAAAATGCATCTAATTGATATTCATAATTTTTTTATTTCTTACATGAATATTTATGGAGTAAGGGATTAACCTGTTACTCCATAACTACACCTTTCTACGTCTTTGCAAACAGAGAAGAAGCAGATCAGACAGCTCCTGTAGGTGCCGTCTGATCAGGGTCTGCTCTGTTTGCTTATGATATGATATAGATATGATTCTACAGTTTATGACATGGCCAAATGTTCCTGTGTCCATGTGATATTGTAACAATTAATCTGATTAATATTCATGATGTCATTATTTCTTATATGAATATTCATCGAGTAAAGGGGTAATAACTCCTCTTATTTACAGTTCTTTAGTTTTTTATTCTAAGAATCTCATTTGATGTTTTTTCCGATTTATTTTCAGGAAGAGAAGAAACAGTTTGACAAGCAGACCCAGAAATTTTGTTCCACACTGGATCGTTACCTCAGCCTTAAGACAAAAGTTACTGATAATGCTTTCAAAGAGGTGAGTGTTCAATCCACCAGAACCATTGTACTTGGCTCTCAGTGCTAGTTGGATATAAGATCTATTTTGGTTTGTCAGTCTGTCTGTGCATAAATGCAACTTTGTATTAGTTATACTCTTACGGGCACAAGAGTGATCAGGCACAAGAGTGATCTACAAAATGTACCTGTATCAATTTGAAATATTTAGCAATATTTACTTGCCAGTGATTACTAATAAATGTAGATCAATTGGACCTGACTGCATAATGTGATCTAATGGCATATATATCTATGTAATAATTTTAGATGCTGTCTTGAGTTTTAATTTACCATAACTCTTTCTTTGTTGAATATTCATAGAAAGAATGATGTCATGAATATTTATTTATCTGAACTTTTATAATGGCATCTGTACACAAGAGATTTTGGTAGTGGAAGAAGCTGTAGAGACAGATCTGTTATACTTTCATAAGCAAACAGAGCAGAGCCTGATCAGATGGCTCCTATATCTGATCTGGGTCTATTCTGTTTGAAAATATGTGAAAAGGTGTTTATATGAGGGAATGAGTTAAACAGTTAATGGAAGATACAAATGAAAAGTTTACTTTTCTAGTAAGTTAGATGTGCTTTATACTACAATACAGTCTTGCCAAAGTGACCATATGATTTACTAACATAGTAGACTGTAAAAGCAAGTGGTTGCTTGATGCAAAGTAAAGATGATACAGAAAGCTCCTATTTAATTCTTGCTAGTTTTCTGGGCAACCTCATAAATTCTTTCATTCATGATATTTATTTCAGAAATGCATTGATGATTCTCATGATTTGTCCAACCTATGGTTACTAACTCATTAACAATATAGTATAAAGTATGTAAATACATGTAGTTATATGTATTAAGAATCATGATTTACTTGGATTTATTATATTTGTCATGTGCTCTGTGTCAATTCTAAAGTATTGTCCCCTTCATTTAACCAACTCTTCACTGGATATACATATTAATGTAGAGAATAATAAATAAATAACATCATGAATATTAATTAACTTAATTTTTATAGTTACATATGAGTAAGGGAAGTTTGGGCCCGTACAAAAACTAGTCTCAGATCTATATTATGCCATTGGCAAACAGAGCAGACCCTGATCAGACCTCTCCAACAGGAGCCATCTGAAATTGCTCTACTCTGTTTGCAAATACGATGAAAGCAGTATACATGTAGTAAAGTGTTAACAGTTTGAACTATGGTGAGAGGTCCTAATTTACTCATCTCGCTAGGGTCCAAAATGTTTGCAATGGTCATAATAATGATTGGATAGTGTTGAAACTGTTATCACTAAACATTGAATGGCTGTATTTCAGGCACTGTTATCACTAAACATTGAATGGCTGTATTTCAGGCACTGTTAGTACTAAACATTGAATGGCTGTATTTCAGGCACTGTTATCACTAAACATTGAATGGCTGTATTTCAGGCACTGTTATCACTAAACATTGAATGGCTGTATTTCAGGCACTGTTATCACTAAACATTGAATGGCTGTATTTCAGGCACTGTTAGTACTAAACATTGAATGGCTGTATTTCAGGCACTGTTAGTACTAAACATTGAATGGCTGTATTTCAGGCACTGTTATCACTAAACATTGAATGGCTGTATTTCAGGCACTGTTATCACTAAACATTGAATGGCTGTATTTCAGGCACTGTTATCACTAAACATTGAATGGCTGTATTTCAGGCACTGTTATCACTAAACATTGAATGGCTGTATTTCAGGCACTGTTATCACTAAACATTGAATGGCTGTATGTCAAGGCACTGTTATCACTAAACATTGAATGGCTGTATTTCAGGCACTGTTATCACTAAACATTGAATGGCTGTATTTCAGGCACTGTTAGTACTAAACATTGAATGGCTGTATTTCAGGCACTGTTACTACTAAACATTGAATGGCTGTATTTCAAGGCACTGTTACTACTAAACATTGAATGGCTGTATTTCAGGCACTGTTAGTACTAAACATTGAATGGCTGTATTTCAGGCACTGTTAGTACTAAACATTGAATGGCTGTATTTCAGGCACTGTTAGTACTAAACATTGAATGGCTGTATTTCAGGCACTGTTCTAAGTACCAAACTTTGAATGGCTGTTTTTCAGGCTGATGCTCAACTAGATGCAGAGCGGCGATGTTTTTACCAGCAGTCTATGAAATACGTGTTACAGTTGCAAGAGGTCCAGGAGAGGAAAAAATTTGAATTTGTAGAAATTGTAAGTAGTGAGATGTAATCAAGAAGCAGTGTATTTCTTTAATCGCTATAGAATTGTTCTGCTGTATTTGCAAACAGTAGAGACACATGTCAGTCACTAAGCTGTAGTTCTGTATCTTAGCCTTTCTTTCATATAAATGTCTCTTTTCACGCACTTGCAAACAGCATAGACCCAGATCAGATAGCTCCTATAGGAGTCATCTGATCGGGGTCTACTCTGTTTGCTAAAGGAATTTGATAGATCTTTTCCTATTTATCTTAGTTTCTAAAATGGCTACAATGTTCCACTTTCCATATTTCATTATAACTATTTTGTTCACCACTATTCAGTAAGTATTGAAATTTTGAATAGACACAGGACAGGTAAGGGGTTAATCAGGCCATTGAGTAGTAAAACTTGCAAATGAATTAGAGCTCAATAGTTGGAATGTGTATCATTTCATTGCTCTTGACAGATTCTGGGATCATAAAACTTAACTATGATAAGAAATTGGCATCTACAATCTGTAGTCCGCTACATTTCCAAAGTTGATTTTGTCTTCTACTTTTCTACAATTTTTTTAAAAGCGTTTGATCCTGATGGGATGTTGAATTACTTAGCATCTGATCTGGGTCCAAACTGTTTGTATAAATCATAACGGGTAGTACAGGGGGTGAACTTGAACTTTTTGCTCAATACTCTCAATTTTGGCCATTTTACAGCACTTGAGTGCAAACATCAGTAAAAAATCTGTTAGGAACAGACAAACCCAGAGGTGTAATTTATGAAAACTCTACCGCCAAAAATCAATGCAAGTCAATGATTCAAGTAGTGGAAATTGATATCCAAAATTAGTTTTTGTATGTAGGAAACAAGTGAATTGGCATTTATAAACAGTGTAGACCCAGATCAGAGGGCTCATAGAGGAAAAACAGTGTAGACCCAGATCAGAGGGCTCATAGAGGAAAAACAGTGTAGACCCAGATCAAAGGGCTCATAGAGGAAAAACAGTGTAGACCCAGATCAGAGGGCTCAGAGAGGAAAAACAGTGTAGACCCAGATCAGAGGGCTCATAGAGGAAAAACAGTGTAGACCCAGATCAGAGGGCTCATAGAGGAAAAACAGTGTAGACCCAGATCAGAGGGCTCATAGAGGAAAAACAGTGTAGACCCAGATCAGAGGGCTCATAGAGGAAAAACAGTGTAGACCCAGATCAGAGGGCTCATAGAGGAAAAACAGTGTAGACCCAGATCAGAGGGCTCATAGAGGAAAAACAGTGTAGACCCAGATCAGAGGGCTCATAGAGGAAAAACAGTGTAGACCCAGATCAGAGGGCTCATAGAGGAAAAACAGTGTATACCCAGATCAGAGGGCTCCTCTAGGAGCCCTCTGATCAGGGTCTACACTGTTTTTCATTCAAAATCCTCTTGCAAATTATACAATTTTATACTAAATGGACTATGTTGTTGAACAAAGATGAACCATTCCTCTTGGAAAATTCAACATTCAAAGGTTTAAACCTGGTTGATAGTGGCACAATTGTGATTACATATAAAAACAGTTGAAAATATAATGCAATCTCTGTTGGATCATGATGCGACACCATTTTACTCTGTTTCTCATCTGGATCTGAACTGTTTGCAAAGGTCATCTGAAATTGGTCGAGAGTGTTGGGAGAGTTATACTCCTCACCTGTATTCAGACTGTAACTGCTATGACAGTAGTTGGTACAAATACTGTTAAATTCAGGCAAGCGGCCACTCACAAGAAGCATTTGTGTCAGTTTAAAATGACAGGTGGTAGTTTAACCCTTTCCCTGTTCAATATTCATGTAAGAAATAATGATATCATGAATATTTATTGGCTGAAGTTTTATGATGGCATATGTTAACAGGATTTTCTGGTATTGGTGGAAACTGTGTAGTCATACCTATTACAATTTCATGAGCAAACAGAGCAGACCCTGATCATATAATGGCTTCTGTAGAAGCCATCTGATCTGGGTCTACCCTGTTTGCAAAGGCATGAAAAGGCATTTCTTTGAGGGAAATGGTTAACCCTTTACTCCATAAATACACCTTTTATCACCTTTGTAAACATGGTGGACCAAGATCAGACAGCTCCTATAGAAGCCATCTGACCAGGGTCTGCTCTGATTGCTTATGAACTTATATAGATCTGAGTCTACATGTACAATTTCTGCCATGGCCAAAACTCCATGTTCATATGCCATTTTTGAAATTTATCTAATTAATACTCCTGATGTCATTATTGTCTACAGCAACCACCTGCTTTTTAAGACTCCTATGTTCAATAAATGAAAGGCCGCTAAGGCAGGTCTACTGTAAATGAATTGAGCAACATGGAACGGGAGGGTCAAAGTAACAATTGGATTATTAGATATTGGAGTATTTCGTTGTAAGTCAGTCAGCTGTAAGCACTTGTAAAAACCCTTATACAGTTTATGATATACTGCAGAGGTGATGTCAGCTTTTTTCCCAATCTTTTAAGTCTTTACTTAATGATTATTCATGGAAGAAATAATGATTTAATAAATATTAAGTAGCTGATTTTTTATAATGGTATATGAATGTGGCAAACGTTTTGGTCATGCTAGAAGCTGTAGAATCAGATTTACAATATTCCAGGTCTATATTATTACACTAATGAAGCAGACTGCTCTGTTTGTTTATGTTATGATAAAGATCTGGGTCCATGCTTATAAAGCTTTTAGTTGAGTCTGAGTTCGTTCTCAAGTTTTTGATTGGTCAAGGCTCAAATCTGACCAATCAAAAGCTTGAGAACGAACTCAGACTCAACTAAAAAGTTTTATAAGCATGGATACTGATTCTACAGTTTCTCCCAGAGCCAAAATGCCCTGTGTTCATATGCCATTAATAAAAAATAATCTTTTGAATATTAATGATGTCATTATTTTTTACCTGAATATTCACCAGGCCTTAACAGGATTAAGAGGTCATTTTTGAGAGGTTTTATTGAAGTTTCAGTAATATTTCCATGCCCTCTTGATGTTTATATTTTTATCACTATTTTATTTTTTTCAGTTACTTGTGTTCATGTACAGCTTACTCACGTTTTACCATGTTGGTAAGTAATTTTTGTAAATGGTTAGAATTTAAAATGCAATACAGTAAAATCTTGATTATTCAAACATTTTGTATGGAAGAATTTAGACCCTTTTAGGCAGGTGGCTGCTTAATGCATGGTGAAAGTCATGCAGAACGTCTAGGAGCTTTCTGCATAACTTTCACCATGCATTAAACTGCCACCTGTCTTAAAGATCAATAATGATGCGTATGTTAGTGTTTGAATAGTTGAAATTTTACTGTATTTGATTAAAACTCTTTGAATGCAGGAAATGAGAATAACCTGCATATGCAAACAGTGCAGGCTCGGGTCAGGGGGCTCCTTGAAAGTCGGAGTCTTTTACATCAAATACACTTGAGTCAACCACCTGTGGATTAACAGAACGTGGCACAAACTGACACTTGTTTTTTAGCTTGTCTGTTTTGAAGAAAAGTTGAGCAATTGTGATCACTGGGTCTTAGTCATTGTCGTCGGCATGCAACAACTTTAATGTAGCTCATTACTTGAAAAGTATAAGAGGTATCAATATGAAACTTCATAGGTTAGTAGATCTCATTGAGGGGAAGGCTTAACATAAGAACCATAACTCTTGATTTGAAAATTTTGGAGTTATGGCCCTTTATCTTTTTCAAAAATGTTTAATTTAGCAAGACAAGTACCAAATCAGATAAGCGTTGGCGCCGCACACCGCGCTTATATTAAGCAACTATTATACCCATGTATCACATAACTGTGTATGTGTCGCAGTACAAATTAGCCTAATTGGTTTTATCAAGTAGCAATTTTTAAGGACTGTAGAAAATAAAACATGATATTCATTTTTTTTGTATATGCATATTTTTTTTTCACTATTTGAAAAGTAAAATGATGTTTGAATAACCATTGCCATCCTTAATGTATATACATGTAAATGTGTATTGACAGGCCATGAGACAGCAGCTGAAGAAAAACCTTATCTAGAAAATCTACAACACACACTGCAAAAGGTATGTGAACCACACTTTGCAAAAAGTATGAGGACCCCAATTTGTATATGATATATTGACCAGAATTTGCAAAAAGGTTTGTGGACCGGAATTTGCAACATATGTGGACCACAATTGTAAAAGGTATTTGGACCACAAAATTTTGTAAAAGGTATGTAGACCACCATTGTAAAAGGTATGTGGACCACCATTGTAAAAGGTATGTGGACCATTATCTGCAAAAGGTATGTGGACCACGATCTGCAAATGGTATGTGGGCCGCAATTAAACTACATTGCAAAAGGTGATCAGGTCGCTCCAACAAGAGCCGTCTGATCTGGGTCTACTGTTTTTGCAAAAGCATTAAATGGTGTAAATATGGAGCATATGGTTAAGCAATTTTTATAAACATGTAAAGAAGTGTAATTTGTTTGTTCTTAGGTAGGCAATCAGATTAGACGCCAAACAACCAGGCGTCTTATCAGTTTCCAAACTGTTTAACACACTCTGATTACATTTTTCAATAGAAATGAAAGAAAGTTGACAGACAAGTTTAGGAAGACAATTATTCTGTACTAACTTATAAATGTTAAATGTGGTAAAAGCAGTTTCATATTGAAATTTTGTGATGTCTACCTTGTTTGCAAAATAGTATGGTACCTCTTTCATGAAGCAGCTTATGTGTGGTGATGCTGCTACTGCTGCTGATGATGTTTGATGATGGTGTTGGTGTTGATGCTTACCATGATTACAATGATAAATAATAATAAGAAAAACTGAAAACAGTTTATGTAAGATATTATCTTACATTTCATTTTGTTTGAATATTTTAACCCTTTACCTATATATAAATATCCATATAAGAAATAACTGTAAATAGATATCCATGTCAGTAATAACTGTAAATAAATATCCATGTAAGAAATAACTAAATAAATATCCATGTAAGAAATAAATGTCAGAAATAACTAAATAAATATCCATGTCAGAAATAACTGTAAATAGATATCCATGTCAGAAATAACTGTAAATAGATATCCATGTAAGAAATAACTAAATAAATATCCATGTAAGAAATACACTGGAGACCCGTTATAACGAGGACCGTTTTACCACTGTATCCGATATAATGCAGGTGGTCTGTGTCGCCGAATTTATTTTGTAAATACTTTATTTATAATAATATGATTGAATATCGCAATGAAACATAAAATAAACTTAGGTAAACTTATCCGCCGCTGCAGGCTGAAGGATAAAAACAAACATCGGTCCCTACATAAACAATTGAAGCCAATCTTACGTGTTAAAAACTGACAACTATCAACTCGTATATATGCCGCCATGAATGTAATACACACAGCTGATTACCGGCTCGTATCATGTGCATGATGCCCTAATAGCACGGGAACCAGTAAAATTTTAACTGCATAACTTTCATTACAAATTAATTGTGTGTATAATTGAGATGCGCGTGTACTGAATTTTTTCATTGTCAAAGCCACCAAAGTTTGCACTTTAATTATGAAAAACAAACATCATTAGAAATCTAAACCCCTAACTCAGTGAGGGGTTGGAGGTTATATGCTAATGCAGAAAAGGGTGTGTACTCTTTGACCAATCAAATGAAATTTAAAACCACAATAAATTACATGCGACATCACATGTGACCTTTCATTTTCAGAAAACGGTGACAGCCATATTTATTGTTTTACACAGCAGGTTTAATCGGATTAGGGGTTTGACTGGCCCAGAGGCAATTAACATTTCTCCCTTACGCAATTAACATCCTGTCAACAGGCTTGTTTTATGAAATATACTTGGTTGTTTGAAATCATACTCGATTTAATTTGTAATTTTGTATAATTATGTTGAACCTTTCCAGTACGTGAGTGGGCGGGGAAACAAAGTAAACAAGTCAGTTTCGTTCGAAATTAGTTTATTTTAGGATGATGTTTTTTTGTGTAAGTTTATCTAAATACACTGATAAAAAAAAAAACCCGATACAACGCGGTTCCTTTTTTACTGCGGGTTGAAATTTGTGTCCCCGAACCACCGTATTATAACGGGTCTCCAGTGTAACTGTAAAATAGATATCCATGTAAGAAATAACTGTAAATAAATATCCATGTCAGAAATAACTGTAAATAAATATCCATGTGAGAAATAACTAAATAAATATCCATGTAAGAAATAAATGTCAGAAATAAATATCCATGTAAGAAATAACTGTAAATAGATATCCATGTAAGAAATAACTGTATGAATAGTGATTTAAGTGAAATTGTATAATGGCATTATGAACAAGTTTTTATCATGGCAGAAACAGTAGAATCAGAGCTATGTGTATAGTATTTCATAAGCAAACACGGCATACCCTGATCAGATGGCTCCTACAGAAACTGCCTGATCCGGGTCTACTCTGTTTGCAAAGACATTAAAAGGTGTCTCTGTGGTAAAGGATTAACATAAGAAAACTTTTAAGAAAGCAATAGTTCAACATTAGACCTTTATTCCATGAATATTAATGTAAGAATTAATGACATAATAAATATTAATTAGTTTATTTTGTATATTGACACATGAACACAGGAAGTTTTGGCAATGGCAGAAACTGTATAATCACACATCTATATTATTTTGTAAGCAAACAGAGTAGATCCTGATCTGACAGCTCCTATAGGAGCCATCTGATATGGGTATGCTCTGTTTTGCAAAGATGTTGAAGGGCATATTAATGGAGTGAAGGGTTAAGTTGATTAAATTGTGTTTTTCTTACTTTACAGACTAGAAACAATTTTGATACAACAAAAGAACAGGCTGAAAAACTGATGTTGAAGATGTTGGAAGGAAGGGGATCTGTAAGTACATAGTTTTGGACTGTCATAACTGTGTTACACTATTTCATGGCTCCAGGTATTTTTTCATGGAGTTGGTTAAAGCTTATCTTGATTATCTTTCAGAGTAGAGTTTTTTTCTGACCAAAGACTTGTGCATACCCTTTGTGGACTACTGCATTCAGAATAAAGGTTCTGCATAGTGATAAATGATCGAAATTCAAAACTAAAACTTATAAAAATAAAATATTTGCCTGATTCGAAATGCATACACATGTCTGCAGTCAGAAAAACTGTTAGAGTAGAGGTGAGTTTTATTGATTTGATGAATACAATGATGACACATTAATTTGGATACATTTATTTGAATGAACATGTCTGTATTTATAATTTTAATTTGATAGAAGTAACAATAATGTTTATATATTTATATGTATGTGTGTGTTCATTTTTCCAATAAAAAAAGAAGAAATTCTGTAGCATAGAACTAATTGTTTTACCTCATGAATATTTAGTAAGAAATAATGACTGCATGAATATTAATTAGTTGGACTTTGGCAATATGAACAAGAGAATATGTTACCATGGCAGAAGCTGTAGAATCATATATATGAATTATGTTATAACCAAACAGAACCGGCCCACATCAGATGGCTCCTACATGAGTTGTCTGATCAGGGATTCCTCTGTTTGCATAAGTGTGAGGAGGCATTTCTATGAGGTAAAGGGTTAAGCGCTATTTAAAACACATCTTATTCTGGGCATTTTCAGCTGTTGGTTACTTAATGCAGGACAAAAGTAATGCATGATTTATGACTTGCATTAAGTAACCACCCACTTACTTACACTTCACTCCATAGATACACCTTTTAACCCATTCCCTCATAGGCTATTTTTAGATACAACCTCTTTGAATTAATCTACCGAAAAGGAGCATTAACTAGAGAAAAGGAAACTTTTAGAATTTTGTAGTTTGAAACCATTGTGATAAATAGAACATTTGCTCCTATAGGAGCAAATGCTCTATTTATCACAATGGTTTCACAAAGTGACTTCTACAGAGTCGTCAAAATTCGTCAATATGAGGGAATGGGTTAACGACTTTGCAAACAGAGTAGACCAAGTACAGATTGTTCCTGTAGGAGCTGTCAGATCAGGGTCTGTCCTTTTTGCTTCAATAGTGTGATTGATATATCTAATTTAACCCTGTCTTCCATGGCAAAACAATGGGTCATAGAAAAAAATAACTTAATTAATATTCATAAGTCATAAATTCTTACATGAATATTGATGAAGTAAAGGGTTACTGTAATTAGATATCTTGAACCTGAATTATTTTTGTACAAGTGGGCATTGTAAAGAAATGTGAAACCAATGCTGAATATATTAGTTTGTTTATTATTTTTCCACCTAACAGCAAAGTATACATTCATAACAATTAACATATAAACAAGGTGTGTATATAATCAAGAAAGGCTTATGTATCATCTTCACTCTTTCGCTGCCAATATCACATCTGTGATTACCTTTGCATACGGTTTGGATCCTGATGAGACTCCAAGCTATTTGTTACTCTGATTATGTTGTTTGAAACAAACATGAAGTAAAAAAAAGAAACTTGTAACAGATGAAAAAGTTTAGCAGATAACAAAATTTGGCAGCGGAAGAGTCAATGCAGTATTCAAACACTTTCCTGCTGAATCAGAGCTGAAGATAAGAGATGGTACAGTAAAACCCCTCTAAACAGGTTGCTCAATCTAATATAAATATTGGTCTCAGAGACATTGGCAGCTTAATGTTCGGTGAAAGTCATGCAGAAAGTTCCTAGGAGTTTTCTACATGATTTTCATCCTGCATTGAGCAGCCCCCTGCATTGGGTAGCCACCTGCCTAAAAGTATCTTAATTCATCTCTACCAGAATTCATCCCTGCAAAACTCTATACTGCGCTTATTTAACATGGCCATTTCAACACATTGCTCACTTCAAGTAAATTGTTTTGCAAAACAAATCATTGTTTTCTGCAATTTCTTTTTAAAAGCTGGATAACAAATACCCAGTAACTGTGATTCTGACGAGACGCTAAGTTAATCGACGTCTTATACAGATCCAAGCTGTTTGCAAAGATGCCAACAAGTTTGCTCAAAGTGTGGAAAGAGTTTGATTTTTAACTGATGAATATTCATTTTAGAAATAATGACATAATGAATATTAATTAGCTGAATTTTTATAATGGTATAATATGAACACAGGATTTTTTTCCCATGGCAGGCACTGTTAATTCAAATATGTATTATTCCATAAGCAAACAGAGACGAGTTAGATGACCCTGATCAGATGGCTGCTGTACGGGTCCGTCTGATCTCATCATCTATCTCAACTCTGTTAGCTAAAGTGTTGCTATCAGGTAATGGGTTTAAATAAACTGTGCATTCATATGACAAGCTGTTGTTGGTTCTTAAAATATTGATTTCTTTTAGATCTAGTTTAACTCTTTGCATGCTAGATAATCATTGGGTGCAAAATTGTCAACTGCTCCAAGTCTTTGACGAGATACTTATTCCATTTTGTTTTTTTTAAAAAAACTGTGTCAGTGTTTTAACCCTTTCCTCCATAGGCTATTTTTAGACCCAATGGCTTTGAATGAATCTACCCAAAAGGAGCATTTACTAGAGAAAAGAAAAAAAATAGAATTTTGTAGTTTGATATAAAACCATTGTGATAAATAGAGCATTTACTCCTATAGGAGCAAATGCTCTATTTATCACAATGGTTTCATGAAGTTTTTATAACAGAGGCGTAGAAAGGCGTATTTATGGAGGAAAGGGTTAAATATATATGAGGTTTGGAATAAATATTATCTAAATACCCTAAGTATTTGAACAGACAAGTCACATACATATAGGCAAATAGTGCAGACCCAGGTCAAACCACTCCTGAAGGAGCTGTTAGATCACGCCTTACAATATTTGCTACGATGTCATTTAAATTTAACCCTTTTCCTGTTGAATATTCCTGTAAGGAATAATTACATAATGAATATTTATTAGCTGAATTTTTATAATGGTTTATGTACACAGGAGATTTGGGTATTGGTAGAAACTGTAGTGTCAAATCTATTACAAGTTCATAAATAAACAGAGCAGAGCCGGATCAGACGGAGCCATCTGATGTGGGTCTACTCTGTTTGCAAAGGCCTGAAAAAACGTTTATATGAAGATAAGGTTTAATATTAGAAAGTGGTGCCAATTTGACTTGTTCAGTTTTACAAACCCGTTGAATAAGTATCTAGTCAAAGATTGTGTTTGATACTTAGAGTAATTAAGTTAGCTCCTAATTTAATGTCTCATCAGGATCCAAATGTTTTACAAACTGACTTTTTAAATGGACTTTTCCAAAATCCAAACTGGTCAAACTTACAGTGAATATTCAGTGATTTTTTCTAAAGAAACGTGTAACATGACAAATAGTGCAGACCCTGATGAGAGGGCTCCTCTAGGAGTCCTCTCATCTGGGTCTACACTGTTTGCAAAGACCATTAGTGACTCGTTTCCTGCACAGTAAGGGTTAATCTACTAGGCTGCAAAGAGTTAAACATTGAAAAGTGTGTGAATAGTTGGTGTGTGCATGTCAAAGTGTGCAATTTAAGCATAGACAAAAATTAAACTTTGCTTAATATATTGAATGCTAAATATTTAGAGTTAAAAATGGTCGGTCATTATTTAATGATATGAGGCCATTCATTATGAAAGGGTGCACTTTGTGAGAGGAGTTTGAGTGACACACGCGGCAGACACTGATCAGAGTGTCTACATTGTTTGCAAATGAAAGTAGACTCATTTCCTGCAAGAGGTTAATGGAAATTAAGATACCACTTAACCCTTTACCACAAAAATATGTCTTTCTACACCTTTGCAAACAGAGTAGACCCAGATCAGATCCAACAGGAGCCATCTGATCTGGGTCTGTTCTGTTTACTTATGGGATACTATAGATCTAGTTCCTACATGGGATACTATAGATCTGATCCTGATACTATAGATCTGATTCTGTAGATCTGATTTGGATCTACTTTTTGCAAAAGTTTCAAAAAGTTAGACTATCAAGCAAAACGCTTATGTGAGAACTGAAGTCCTCTTGGCTGGATATGTCCATGTTTCCTTATCACATGAATTTATCTTGACAAGACTTCTTGGCAGACTTAGTAATGCTATGTATTTTGACAGTTGCCCCAATTTCCGTAAGTACTTGGACAGGCACACTTGGTTAAATAGCGCAGACCCAGGTCAAACTGCTCCTTTAGGAGTAGTTTGGTCAGGATCTACACTATTTGCTACTGAGTCCAATTTAAAGTAATAAAACGGTGTTAAATTTTGACTAACCCATGGAGAGGGGAGATTGGGTACATTATGGTAATCGATGTATTCTGATATTCAGAAACTGACTTAGCATTAGTGACAGTTAGGTTGTTTGTATGGTACAACTGGCATTTTGTCAGTACATAGTGATAATCTGTCCAAACAATGGCTGAATTTGTGATCATTTCTGTAAACAACATGGATCCAGAATGAGATGAGATGTAGTACAAATGACCTTCATTTCTTTTTACAACCTTGGCATCTCACCTGAATCTAGATTGTTTACAAATGTTTTCAAAAATTGATCGATGGTTTTGGATAGTTTTACCCTTTTCCTGTTGAATATTCATGTAAGGAATAATGCCATCATGAATATTTATTAGCTGAATTTTTACAATGGTATATGTTCACATGACTATTTGGTATTTGTAGACACTATAGAGTTAGATCTACTATGATCTCATAAGCAAATAGAGCAAACCATGTTCAGATGGCTCCTACAGGAACCGTCTGATCAGGGTCTCCTCTGCTTGCAAAGGCATGAAAAGGCACTTGTAGTAAAACCCCGCTAATGTGGCCACCTAAAAGAGGTATAATTCTGGGTGCTAGGTACAGGTGGTAGCTTAATGCAGGACAAAAGTAATGCAGAAAGCTCCTCTAGGAGCTTTCTGCATTACTTTTGTTCTGCATGAAGCAACCACCTGCTAATAAAGATACCCATGTTTATTCATTAAATGGTCACATTAGAGGTTCTACTGTATATGAGGAAAGGGTTAACTATTCAGCTGCCATGTATTGTCATCTGCAAAATTTGTTGTCTGCATAGATTTTTGTTTTTGAATTTTCTTCTTTACTGTGTAAAAAAACCCAATAATGAAATCAGAGTATCAAAGAGTGTGGATCCAGATGAGACACTGAGTGTGGATCCAGATGAGACACTGAGTGTGGATCCAGATGAGACACTGAGTGTGGATCCAGATGAGACACTGAGTGACTCTCGAGTCTCATCTGGATCCAAACCCTTGTCTTATATAATCATGAATTCACAGTTAGCATTCAATGTATTAAGCATGTAAGAGATTAGGTTGATGTGAGTTGATCAAATAGTGTAGAGCCAGATGATGATTATTACAATGTTCTCCCTCTCTTTTTTGTGCTCCATCCCAGCTTGTCGGCAGCTCGTTTCAAAACGCTGCATGGCCTGATCTAATACATCATACGGCTGAGAAGGTACTGCAGCATCCACCTGTGGCTTCCACAAACACATTATAACTGTTATTGTAGTGGCTTTGTGTTACTAACTTGTTGACTTAATCCTTACTGTACTGCTTGTAAAACATGTACTGTGTTCCTGTGTGCCATCACAAATGACAATCAGTGTTGATGGGCCGTAAACCATCATTCCTTCATTCCTGTGTGCAGTATCAGGGTCTGTATTATTTGTTACAGTGTCAGTCTAATTTAAAGTTATCAAAAGGGTTGTCATGAACACAGTAGAAACTGTAGAATCATAGCTATATAATATCTATCATAAGCAAACAGAGCAGACCCTGATCAGACGGCTCCAGTAGGAGCTGTCTGATCTTGGTCTAATCTGTTTGCAAATGTGTTAAAAGGTGTCTCAATGGAATAAAGGGTTAATCAACTGTTTTCAAATCAATGGAAACGTAGGACTAGTTGTCCAAACAGATTCAGTGTAATTCTTATACTTGCACAGCAGATATAAAATGTTTAGTTTGCAGATCTAACATGTTGGTATCTGTTACAAGCAGTACAGAAGTTTGGTTCTAATGCATGTAGTTTAAGCTTATTTGGATCACCAAGGTCTTGTCATTGTTGATACTTCCCTGTTCTATGTTTATTCCAAACTTCAGTACCTACTGAATATTCATGGACAAAATAGTTATTATGAACTATGGAAAATGGAATAGGGTAGCCATTTTAGAAAGTAAAGAAACAGATCTGTCAAATTCCATTAGCAAACAGATCTAGAGCAGATCAGTATCAGAATGATGGCTCTTATAGGAGCCATCTGATCTGAGTCTGCTCTGTTTGCAAATGATTGAAAAGGTGTTTATATGAAGGAAAGGGTTAAGAGTTATTATTTTTGTATTGAACAGTGAGGGTAATTCTTGTATTGAACAGTGAGGGTAATTCTTGTATTGAACAGTGAGGGTAATTCTTGTATTGACTAGTGAAGATAATTCTTGTAATGAATAATAAGGGTAATTCTTTTGGGTAATTCTTCAGCAAGGGTAATTCTTGTATTAAAGTAACAGTGAAGGTATTTCTGCTTATAAGCAGTAAGTATTCTTTTAATTTTACAAAATATAAAAGTGAAATCTTATAATTAATAGTTTAGGCAGGTCATGGTCTACATCTATGATGTACTGACTGCCAAATCTTAAGGTTTTTTGTACACAAATATTTATACATTCCCATACAGGTCTGCCATCACTTTGATGTTAAGCATTTTACTTCATAATGTACTACTTTTAATGCATTTCTTTTAAAATGTTCAGACAACGCTAATGCTTCTACACCTGGAAATTGTTGATATCTTCTGCAAACAGGAAATTATTTCTAATGAGATAATGATTAACTTAGCATCAGGATCCAATCTTTGTGACATTGTGATCATGTTATTGTCCATATTTTTAGAGACAATAATTGTTAGCATGTTTAACCCTTTCCCTAATGAACATTTACGCATGAATTGATAAATTTATGAATATTCATTAAATTCATTTTTATAATGTAAACTGTACAAAGGAAATTTAGAGGCTTAGACAGAAAATGTAGACTCATGCATCTTTATTATTCCATAAGCAAGAACATGTCTTTACCAATCAAAGTGAATAGTTGCATGGTGCATGGGATACAGTTAAACCTCTCCACAGCAAGCATATACCAGTAGGGAAAAACAATGATGAATTAGTAAGACCTCTCCACAGCAAGCATATACCAGTAGGGAAAAACAACGATGAATTAGTAAGACCTCTCCACAGCAAGTATATACCAGAAGGGAAAAACAATGAGGAATTAGTAAGACCTCTCCACAGCAAGCATATACCAGTAGGGAAAAACAACGATGAATTAGTAAGACCTCTCCACAGCAAGCATATACCAGAAGGGAAAAACAATGAGGAATTAGTAAGACCTCGCCACAGCAAGCATATATCAGTAGGGAAAAACAATGAGGAATTAGTAAGACCTCTCCACAGCATGCATATACCAGTAGGGAAAAACAATGAGGAATTAGTAAGACCTCTCCACAGCAAGCATATACCAGTAGGGAAAAACAATGAGGAATTAGTAAGACCTCTCCACAGCAAGCATATACCAGTAGGGAAAAACAATGAGGAATTAGTAAGACCTCTCCACAGCAAGCATATACCAGTAGGGAAAAACAATGATGAATATTAGCTTATGGTGAATATTTAGAGATTTCTTTTAAAGAAAAGCAACATGACAAACAGTGCAGACCCTGATAGAGGTCTCCTCTAGGAGCCCTCTTATCTTGGTCTACACTGTTTGCAAAGGATATTATTGACTCGTGTCTCGCACTGTAAGGGTTAATGTCATGTACACAGGATGTTTTGTATTGGTGAAAACTATAGTGTCCGATATGTTCTAATTTCATAAGCAAACAGAGCAGACCCAATGTTCAGACAGTTCCCCCAGGACCCTAGTATGATCTGGCACTACTCTGTTTGCATAGATGTGAACAGGTTTTTGGGTTAGTTTTCTTCATTAGTTAATTTTCATAAACAAACAGAGCAGATCCTGATCAGATTGCTCTAACAGGACCTTTATGACATGGGTCTACTCTGTTTGCAAAGATATGAAAAGGTTTCTGTACGAGGTAAAGAGTTAAGGAGTTTTCTGCATGAGTTACATTCTGCATTAGACAGCTGCCTGTCTCTTGGACAAACAATGAGATTTCGTTTGAGTACATGTAGGCGTTTGAGAAAGGTTGAACTGTATGATGTGAATGCATGAAGCATGCATACCAAGGCATTTTGCACCTGTTGCACATTATGAGTGCATTTACTTTCCACTTGAAACAAGAAACAAATCAGGTGTATTCTTGCTGAATTTTGCCTAAAGGATATTTATGTTGGCATGAAAGTTTTAACTGATAGAGAAAAATTATCTTTAACCCTTTACACCATGAATATTCAAATCAGAAATAATGACATCATGAATACCAACTGATTTTTTATACTGGCAAAATTGAATACAAGAATTTTGGCCATGGCAGAAAGTGTAGAATCAGATATTTATGATTCCATATGCAAACAGAGCAGACCCTGAACAGACAGCTCCTACTGTGGTCATCTGATCTGGGTCTACCATGTTTGCAAAGACAAAAAGGTATGTATATGGAGTAAAGGTGTATAGAAATATAATGTCTGCCAGTCTGGTTGCTAATCAATTTTAGGCATTGTACTTTTTTGTTCAGGATTTTCATTTTTCAAAGCCCCTAGTCATATAGACTTTCTTAACTCTTTAACCCTTACAAGCTGACTTTTCAAATGGACACTTCCAAAATTCAATAAGGTCAAGCTTATGACAAATATTTAGGGATTTTTCTAAAGAAAAGTGTAACATGAAAAACAGTGCAGACCCTAATGAGAGGGCTCCTCTAAGAGCCCTCTCATCTGTGTCTTCACTGTTTGCAAAGGACATTAGTGACTCATGTACTACACTGTAAGGGTTAAGCACTGAAATAATTGTTTCATAATTGTTTAAAAGTAGAATCAATTTAATAATAGGATTCATCTGAATGAATGACGCTTGGTGCAGAATGATAAGAGGGCTCCACAAGTCTCTGTTTGGGAGATCAATTCTTTGCATGTCAGTGGCAAATCTGTTTAAACCTATACAAACAGTTCAGATCCGGATGATATGCTGACATCTCATCACGATCAAAACTGTTTGGCATTATTGACTCCATTTTTAAGAGAAATGGGAAAATAACTCTGACTTTGAGAGAATTAGACAGACAACCATCACTTCACATGCCAATGAGTTCAATTGTTTTGCATTGAAAGAGTCCTGTTGATTTCAAATTGTTCTGTGTTTTAGATATTTGTTTCTTGCAATTTATAATTATTCAGTGGCTTTTTAAAATTTTGTTCAATTCATTCTTTGCATTTACTAGACATCTGTTTAGTAGAATACCCTAAATACCTGTAGTATTTGGACAGACAAACTTTGGCAAAGACATGTAGTGCAAATAGGCTAATAGCTCATACCCAGATCAAACAGCTCCTTAACCCATTACCTCATAGGCTATTTTTAGATACAACCTCTTTGAATGAAAAGGAGCATTAACTAGAGAAAAGGAAAATTTTAGAATTTTGTAGTTTGAAACAATTGTGATAAATAGAGCATTTAATTGCTCTTATAGGAGCAAATGCTCTATTTATCACAATGGTTTCACAAAGTGACTTTTACAGAGTCGTCAAATGCCGTCAATATGAGTGAATGGGTTAAGTGTCACTTGATCAGGGTCTACACTATTTACTACTATATTGATCTAATTGAAGGTAAATTATTAAAATGGTGCCAAGTTGAATTAATCAGCTTTACAAAGTAGAGGAGTGCCGGGGCACTGGGTGTCTGAATAATTTTGGTAGCTAATTAGGGTAGCTTGCAAGATATAAAGCAAATAGAAATTTATCCATAGTTTTGCTTCACAATTTAAGTTATTGTATGCATTTTCTTAGCAGAACAATATATCAGCTTTTCCGGGGTGTGGAGTGTAATCACAACCAATAAGATGAAGTTGTGATAACCTTTGCAAATAGTTTTGTTCCAGATTAGACACTTAGCAACTCAGTGTCTCATCAGGATCCAAACTGTTTAACCCTTCCCCTGTTATACGATTATCCAAAATTTCAATACCTACTGAATATTCATGGGTAAAGTAGTAAAGATGAAATATGGAAGATGGTACACTGTGGCCATTTTGGAAAGTAAAGAAACAGATTTATCAAATTTCATTAGCAAACAGAGCAGATCCTGATCAGATGGCTCCTATAGGAGCCGTCTGATCTGGGTCTACTCTGTTTGCAATTGCATAAGCATGTTTATATGAGGGAAAGGGTTAACACTCTGATCAAGTTTTTAACCCTTTACCTCATACTAATGCCTTTGTGTATCTTTGCAAACAGATTAGATCCTGATCAGATGGTTTGTACAGTAGCCATTGGATTAACCCTGCAGGCTGGTTCCCTGTTCTATGTTTATTCCAAATTTCAATACCTATTGAATATTCATGAACAAAGTAGTTTTAAAGAAATATGGAAGATGGAACATTGTAGACATTTTAGAAAGTAAACAAACAGAGCTATCAAATTCTATTAGCAAACAGAGCAGACCCTGATCAGACGGCTCCTCTAGGAGCCGTCTGATCTGGGTCTACTCTGTTTGCAAATGTGTGAAAACACGTCTATATGAGGGAAAGGGTTATGGTCTACTATGGTTGTTTTTGGAATTATATACCGGTAGATCTGATTCGGCAGTTTCTGCCATGGCCAAAATTTGTACCCTGTGTGTATAACCGTTATAACTATTCAGTAAATTAGTATTCATGATGTTATTATTTCCTACATGAATATTCATTAGGTAAAGGGTTAACAGAAAATATAGAAAAAAGTTAACTAAGTTTTAGGGAAGCAAGTAAATTTTGTTTTGTGAATGCTTATAAATGTTGTACAGTAAAACCTCTCTTTAATGGCCACTAAATTGTGTTAATTAGTTTGTATTTAGGGCAGGTGGTTGCTTAAAGCAAGGTGAAAGTAAAACAACGCTCCTATAGGAGTGTTCTGCTTTACTTTCACCTTGCTTTAAGCAGCAACCTGCCTTTAACACAAAGTACTTGATGTAATTTAGTGGCCGTTATAGAGAGGTTTTACTGTATAGTGTAGCTATAAAATGGTTTTGCAAGTAACCCTCATTACCATGTATTAAAACATCATTGAGAGTAGTTCTCAACCCTTTACCTGATAAATATTCATGAAAGAAATTATGACATCATGAATATTAATTATATGAACTTTTACAATACCATAAACACAGGACTTTTTGACCATGACAGTAACTGCAGAATAACAGAACTATATTATTTCAGCAAAAAATGGCTGACCTTGATCAGATGTGCAGAACCATCTGATCTGGGTTTACTCTGTTTGCATAATTATATATCTATCTAGTAAAGGTATATTGAAACAAGGCAGGCATTGCTCCATAACCCTTTCCTTCATATAATGTACCTTTTCACGCACTGGCAAACAGAATAGACCCAGATCAGATGACTTCTATAGGAGCCATGTGATCAGGATCTACTCCGTTTGCCAATGGAATTTGATAGACCTGTTTCTTTACTTTCTAAAAAGCCACCTTCCAGATTTCATTATAAGTAGTTTATCCATGTACATATATATTCAGTAGGTATTGAAATTTTGGAATAAATATAGAACAAGGAAAGGGTTAATAGTATAAGTTCTTAGCAAGTGAACCTTTAGTCTGCTGTACAAAATGGTGCCTGGCTCATAACAATAGTGTCAAACAGTTTGGATCCAGATGAGTTTAGGATCCAGGCTCTTTGTGAAGGTTATCACGTATTTGCCAGTAGTAGAGTAGAGGTGAATTCTTTACATGATAATTCCTTTAAACACACTTGCAAACAATAGACCCAGATCAAATGGCTCCTGCAGGAGCTATCTGATCTGAAGGTCTGCAATGTTTGCTTTAAAAAAGATAAAAATTTGCTAGAGAATTTAGAACATCAAATGGTTAAGACCCTGATCCTCTAGGAGCCCTCTGATCTTGGTCTACACTGTTGGGAAATACATGGGTAATCATATCCCACACTCAAAGGTTTAATACTGTCTTAACCCTTTCCTCCATAGGCTATTTTTAGACACAATCTCTTTGAATCAATCTACTGAAAAGGAGCATTTACTAGATAAAAGGAAAATGTTATAATTGTGTAGTACAGAAACCATTGTGATAAATAGAGCATTAAATTTTGCTCCCATGGAGCAAATGCTATATATTTATCACAATGGTTTCAAGAAGTGACTATTATAGAGGTGTAGAAAGGCGTATTCATGGAGGAAAGGGTTAAATTTATTTGTGTCAGTTGGAAATTTTGATTAAAGGTTTGCATACAAGGTACTTATTAATTAAATTTTTGAGTAACTTCTAGCTTATTTAGGCTTAAAAATAAATGTACTAAATTAGATTCAAACTATTTCCCTATGTTCCTAGACAATCTAGCTGTTGGATCAGTCAGCCATGCAGTTCACTGATATTCTGTCAGTTTTTATCAATTTGAAAAAGCATACATGTAATAGGGTATAATGTGGAAATAATTAATTTGTTTAAAAATTTATTTATTTTGTCTTGCGTGGAATATTTAACCAAACTGAACAACTGCAAGAAAGGTGTTGGAGGAGATTCTGTTCAGATCTAGTATTCTTGTAATAGATTTGATTCTGCCCTCCAACACTAAATATTTCTTCTGTAAAAAAAAAAAACAAACTATATTCTGCAGAACTGGACAATGTCCTAGGAACAGCTTAACCCTTTACTCCATAGATATTCATGTCAGAAATAATGACATTATGAATATTGATTAGATTATCGGTAATTGTTATAATAGCCTATGGACACAGGCATTTTTGGCCATGACAGAACTGTAGTCATATAGATCTGTGTTATAAACAAACAGAGCAGACCCTGATCAGACAGCCCCTACAGCAGCCGTCTGGCCTAATTGGGTCTACTCTGTTTGTCAAGGCATATAACCCTTTACTTCATGAATACTCCTGGAAAACACCTCCCCTTATGAATATGTATTGACCCTGTACTGCATAAATATGCCTTTCTGTGCCTTTGCAAACAGAGTAGACATACTCAGATGGCTCTGACAGCTGTTTAATGAGGATCTGCTGTGTTTGCTCATGGACTAATATAGATTTGATTCGTCAGTTTCTGCTTTGGCAAAAGTTTCATATGTTAATTATGCCAAGTTAAGAATTAATCAAAGTCATATTTATGAAGTCATCATTTCTTTTATGAATATTCATGAAATGAAGGGTTAATTCTAGTACTAAAAATACAAGATAAGGACATGTGTTGCAATGGTATACAATAGAGAATTAGATGATACAGAAACAAACAACAACCCCTGATCAGACAGCTCCTGTAGAATCCATCTGATATAGGTCTACTCAA
Organism: Azorinus chamasolen; assembly: GCA_963576725.1. Lineage (NCBI taxonomy): Eukaryota > Metazoa > Mollusca > Bivalvia > Cardiida > Solecurtidae > Azorinus > Azorinus chamasolen. The sequence goes on from OY755242.1 coordinate 4,284,855, forward strand.
TTTGTAAGAGCATAAAAAGGGTGGGTTTTACAGGTAATGGGCAATATATAGGAAGTATTTTTGGTGGGTATGTGTGCGTTCTGTTTGCATGTTACCATGGTTTCTTGTACTAACGATAATGACTGTATATCGTTTACTTACATGCAGCCTCCTCCGGTCTTTGTATCGTCTGTTATGGTAAGGAAATAGTGTGTTGTCATGTTGAAGAAAGTGTTGTTAGAAACCAATGTGTGTGATTATTACTCTTGATAACCTATTACTCCATAATACAGTAAAACCTATCTAATCTGGACATTCAATTTAGTACAATTATCTGTCTTGAAGACAGGTGGCAGCTGAATGCAGAGTGAAATTCCTAGAAGAGCTTTCTACTTTCACCCAGCATTAAGCAGCCACCTGCCTAAAGATATCTACATTTATCTCTCCTAGAAATTCGGTTGGGGGTGTCACTGTATGCCTTTTAACCTCATTGCAAAAACAGTAGATCCAGATCAAAGGCTCCTGTATGAGCTGTCTTAAATCAGTGTCTGCTCTGTTTGCTAATGAGATATTATAGCTCTGATTCTACTTGTGTGCCATCACAAATCCTTATGCTCCTGATGTCATTATAACAATTCAGCTAATTGATATTTACCTTGTGTGTGCCCTGTAGTAATAACGCTGTCCGTCTGTCCATCTGTCCTGTCCATCTGTCCATCTGTCACAGTGTCAATTTGTTTTTTGTCTGCTCTCTGTAGGAAATTGTTTTCATCAGGTCTTTACCAAATGACTGAACTTATGTGTAGGTATGAAATCTAGGTAAAGTCTGCTAACCAATCAAATTACCTTAGGCATTTCAGGGATGTGGTCCTTGAATACATAAAAATAGACAAAATCAGCCTTGTCTGCTCTCTAAATTGAGCAGTTCCTATCGGATTGTTACCAAACTTGTTAAAACTGTTGGTCGCAATAATATCTCAGCAAAGTTTTATTACCAGCCAGATCTATTAAGACACTTTTGGGTTATGGCCCTTGAATAACAAAAAGTCGACAAAATCAGTCTTGTCAGTTCAGTTTGTACTGGCTGCAACAGGAAAGAACTGGCTGCAGTAACATTGCAAAGCATTTGGCACAGTTAAAGTTCAGAAGCTTTGCAATAGTTAATAACAGAATAATTATTGACTTCATCCCCTCAGAGCTTTCTGCATTGCTTTCATTCTGCATTAAGCAGTCACCTGTGTACAAAATGCAAGAAGCTTCTTTTATTTATTTTTTTATGCCCCTGGATGTGTTATTAGAGAAATTAGAGATACTAGGGTATGTTTGGTACAATCCAACTCTGTGATGTTCTCAGCTTTACCTGTGTTAGTATCTTTACAAATCATTAACCTCATGAATATTCATGTAAGAAATAATGACATACAGTAATGTATATCTATTAGCTGAAATTTTATAATCCTATAATGGACACATGACTTTTTGGCTTTGGCAGAAACTGTAGAATCAGATAAATATGATTCCTTAAGCAGATAGGGCAGACCCAGATCAGACGGCTCCAGCAAGAGCAATATCTGATCTGGGTCTACTGTTTAGCAATGGCATGATAAAGCATCTCTAGAATTCAAAGGCTATCGCCTATTCATCATACTTTTACATTTTTCGATGAAGAGACATTTTGTTTGAAATGTGATTGTAACTCGTTGGTAGTAAAAAGTGGTGAATTTGTAGTATCCACAGAATGCTGATTTTTCTGTATTGTTTTGTAGAAGTCAATGGATACGGCGGGGACGTTAAGGAGAAAATGGACAAGGGAGGGTTATCTCTACCTCATGGAGAAAAGTAAGTCTTTACCCATTTAACCCGTTACTCCATAAATATGCCTTTCTACTCCTTTGCAAACAGAGAACACCCAGATCAGACGGCTCCTATAGGAGCTGTGTAATCAGGGTCTGCTCTGTTTTGTTTATGAAGTAATATGTATGTACATGTAGATATGATTCTACAGTTTCTGCCATGGTCAAAACATCCCGTGCCCATGTGCTATTACAGCAAATTAGTCTTATTAATATTCATGACTTCATTATTTCTTACATGAATATTCATGGAAAAAGGGGTTTAGAGTTTTGTTCTTCTGTACAGTTAATGTAAGTCTTAAAATAGGAATGGTCACTTGCATGCAGCAGCTTAGAAAATAATTCGAAAGAAAGCATAGCAGAGACTGATCAAGCTCCTCACATTTGACTGATATCTATATCCAGTGTTGCTAAGTATCCATGAGGAACCATATAACTGTACAAAGTAACTATGTAGTTATCTTGAACCTTTTTGTAATTCTGTCATCTACTCAATTGTCGTCTGCTGTTCCATTGTCATCTGCAACATTTTCAAAGTGGAGGAGACTGAGTGACAAACATTTTGTGGGTCATCTAGACTGTTTGCATTGGTCATAAATGGCATGAAATTGCACCACTAGCATGCAATTCAGTGGTATATGGTTGCCTTTTGCATGCAACATAATTTCTTTTTTTAACCCTTTCCCTGTTAAGTATTCATGTACAATTTTAGCCATGTCAGAATTTGCAGAATCACATGTATTTCATTCCAGCAAACAGAGCTGATCTTGATCAGACGGCTCCTATAGGAGTCGTCTGGTGTGGATCTACTCTGTTTGCAAACACATTAAAAGGCATTTATATAAAGGAAAGTGTTATGTAACCCTTTCCTCCATGAATATTTTTGTAAGAAATAATAATGTCATAAATATTGATTAGATTAAATTTTATAATAGCACATGGATAGAATGATCTTTTAGCCAGGCAGAAAGTATAGAAATATATCTTATGTTATTTCACAAACAAACAGAGCAGGCCCTGATCAGGAGCAGTCTGATATGAGTCTGCACTGTTTGCAAAGGTGAAGAAGGTGTATTTATGTAGTCTAGGGTTAAATTTCAATGAATTCTCTTCTTAAACATAAACTTTTTCAATTTTGATATTTTTTTTATGCCCCGATGATGATAGTCAGGGGGCATTATGTTTTGCAGATGTCCGTCTGTCTGTGTGTCACGCTTTTATGTGCAGTTGGTTGTTACAGTCACAAGTGTTATATGTCAGTAATTTCTACACTTATACACATGAATTTCACATCCACATTAATCACCATTTGTGCTCTCATTTGGCAAGCCAAAGGTCAAGGTCAAATGACTTGGAAATTTTACGTGCAGTTGGTTGTCACATTTACGTACAGTTGGTTGTCACAGTTTTTCATTGTCTTTATCTCACTAACCATTATAACTATTGGCGTGTAATTGCATATACATATTAAACACCATCCATACTTTCATTGCCCACCCAGCCTATGCTGCCCGCAAGGTCAAGGTCAAATGACTTAGGAATTTTACGTGCAGCTAGGCAAGCACCACCACGGGAGCATCGCTGTGTCTTACAGACACAATTTTCTAATTTTCTAGTTTATCAAATAACTTAATTGACACACTTGATACATTGATTTTCTGTCATGACTTTGACAAGAAGCACAGAATTGATGTGTAAAACTGTTTTATTGAACTAAACAGTTTTTCAAGAATAAATTGTTTATTTCTCCACCAAAACCTACATTGGGATCATTGTTAGAGTTCTCTCTTGTGTCTCTAAAGCATGATCACAGCATTGGTTGTGATGGAGAATGAACAACTTTTTCTATGGCTCTGCTTTGGACATTGTTTGAAAAAAACTGAAAGTATAATTTTTTTTCATGGTGATGCTAAACTCATATGTATACACAAGGTCCTTTTAGATATAAATAATTGTTCACAAAGCTCCAGATAGGATGTGTAGATTAAAATATTTTCATGTATAACTTTTTTATTTCCCCTCCAAACCCTATGTTGTGACCATTCTTTAGAATCGTCTTGAAGAGAAGATTCTAAAGAGTGGTCATAACATAGGGTTTGATGGAGAAATGACAATTTTTGTATTTGAGTACGCACTGTTATCTGCAGCTCTACGTTCAGTAAACCTCCCTAGGTATTGGTGTACTACTAGCATTGATTCATTATTTCAGAGGCATTAGCCACAACTTGGACCAAGTACTGGTGCTGTTACAATAAAGACGACAAGAAATTCTACATGCTGCCATTCAACCAAGCCACTGGCAAACTTGTAAGTTATCAGTGCATATGAAGTAAACATACACTGAAAATGTACATTTTAGAAATACTGTAAAACCTCTCTATAATGACCACTAAATTGTGTTAATTAGTTGGTATTTTGGGCAGGTGGTTGCTTAAAGCAAGGTGAAAGTAAAACAGAACGCTCCTATAGGAGTGTTCTGTTTTACTTTTACATTGCTTTAAGCATCCACCTGCCTTTATAACAAAATACTTGATTTAATTTAGTGGTCGTTATAGAGAGGTTTTACTGTAAAACATTTACAGACCCTTATGATAATGGTCCATTGATAAGCTCTTTGATTTTGATCATCACTGTTTACAATGCTTACTAAAAGTTATGTTTTCTTCTTTCAAAATGCCAACAATCATACATTCATTATTTCTTACATGAATATTCATGAAGTAAAGGGTGTCAAATTTGCCTTCACTTGACCCTTTACCTCATGAATATTCATGTAAGAAATAATGAATGTTTGATTATTCAAGTCTAGACTGCCTTATGTGGCCTTCAGTGAGAGACAGTAAAGGAGGTCGTATATAACAGGGAGTCATATAAGACGGTCTGTTATTTTTAGAACTTTTTTTTATCTTTCCAAAAAATCATCAAACTATGGCTCTATTTGTATGTTTTGCACTACATGTGCTACATCTTTTATACTTATGTCTGTCGATAAAACATTGCATGCAGTGTAGGCCAAGATCATCTGCTGCATCGGAAAATCAGCATCTGATCATGACAATGTCATGTACACTATTTATCAGGCCAGTCAAAGTAAAACAGGTGCTTGTGAATTGCAAACAGTGAAGACCCTGATCAGATGCCGCATTATCAACACAGCAACGGGTCTGTGTCTTCTGTTTGCACTTTCTTGTGGTTGGAGATCTCAAAACAGAGCTCATAGTGATTTCAAGTCTCTTGAGAAATCTCTTTCAGAATTCCTTTTTGCACCGTGCTCTTAAACCTTTCCCTGTTCTATGTTTATTGCAAGTTTCAATACCTACTGAATATTCATGTACCACATAGTTATAATGAAATATGGGAAGTGACATATTCTAACAATTTTAGAAAATATAAGAACAGATCTATCAAATTTATTTAGCAAACAGAGCAGACCCTGATCAGACGGCTCCTATAGGAGCTGTCTGATCTGGGTCTACTCAGTTTCCAAATGCATGAAAACATGTTTATATGAGGGAAAGGGTTAAACCATTCAAATTCTTTATTATCAGTTGTATGTCGTTGGCACTTGCTGTTTGTACTGATATTGATCTAAAAATCTGCGAAATCGTTTATGCTTCACAAGTTCTAAATATATATCTGGTAAATGTTGACAAATGACGTCACACACACTTGCTAAATGCTGACAGATTTCAATGGTTGGCAAGGGTTACCTCCCCTAGCAGAAATGCTGTATTTGATATAAGCTATGCTTAGTTTAATTCCTTTGCAGAAGTTGTTTTACAGAAAATGGGCACCATTTTTATTTTAGCCTAAGCAAAACTCCATCGTGACACCATTTGCAATTTTGTGTAAACACCTGTGAAGAGAGTTTGTTATATGCATAAGGCAGAAAGTTGTTAATACCAGTCCCATAGTATAGGAAAATGCTTTTGGAGGACATTAGAGTCTGATGATGGAGGGAGTCCTTATTAGCAGGGAATCTTAACCCTTTCCTCCATAAATACGCCATTCTACACCTCTGTAAAAGTCACCTGTTGAAACCATTGTTATAAATAGAGCATTTGCTCTATTTATCACAATGGTTTCAAACTACAAAATTCTAAAATTTTCCTTTTTTCTAGTTAATGCTCCCTTTCGGTAGATTTATTCAAAGTGGTTGGATCTAAATATAGCCTATGAGGGAATGGGTTAAAGACAGTCTGGACTGTAAATAGATGGTTGTATAAAAAGCATCATGAACAGAGGAGTTTTTACTAATGCAGAAATTGTTTTGAAATTTGCTGTGAGATTAAATGCATGTGCAGTCATTTTTAATTTTCATGTATTAGTCTGTTATTTTTTCTGTCTTCAGACTCCAAGTGGAGAAACTGTTACATTAAAGGCATGTATACGAAGAGCGTCGGAATCAATTGAAAGACGGTTCTGCATGGACCTAACAGTAAATGAAAAGTGAGTTAGTTTGTGTTATCCATAGCATAGTCCATTGAGAATAGGTGTCTTTGATTTGCCAAAAAGTACCGTAAAAGTTCCGACACTCAATCTCCCATCACCAAGGGTCTGTAAAACTGTATAAGTCAACCCGTTACTCAATGAATATTCAGGTATGAAATAATGACATCATGAATATTAATTATGTTAATTGTTATAATAGCACATGGACATAGGAATTTTTGGCCATGGCAGAAACTGTACAGTCATATCTATATTATATAATAAACTAACAAAGGAGACCCTGGCCAGACAATTCCTATAGGAGCTATCTGATCTGGGTCTACTCCTTAAGGAGCCATTTGATCTGGGTCTGCACTATTTGCCTAAGTTTGTCAGTTCAAATATCTAGGGTAGTTAGAGTAGATCTAGACTAGCTTCTACATCAGAGAGATAATATCTGGTCAGGTCCCAAGGTTATAAAACGTTTTGCTTGAGTCTGAAATCAATCTCAAGTATATGACCAGAACAATCAGATACTTGAGAATCATCTGAGACTCAGAATATTTATAACCTTGTGCCCAGGATCTACACATTGTTTGAAGTTTGACACACAGCATCTCGGGTATTTGTTTTATCCAACCTGACCTAACAGTGTAGACCCTGATCTGTGGTTAGTTCTCTGAGGCAGCAGGTTATTTGTATCTTCACTGCTTTGCAAAATACCATGAAGTACCTTTAGTGTATGACTAATAAGGTTTATCTTTGTTGTTTTTGTAAAGAAATGTTTAACCCTTTTCCTGTTCTATATTTAGGCCAAATATCAATATCTACTGAATATTCGTAAGCAAAATAGATATAAAGAAATATGGAAAGTGGAACATTGTAGACATTTTAGAAAGCAAAGAAACAGACCTATCAAAGTCTATAAGCAAACAGAGCAGACCCTGATCCTCTAGGAGCCGTCTGATCTGGGTCTACTCTGTTTGCACATGCGTTAAAACACGTTTTTATGAGGGAAAGGGTTAAGACACATTTCTTTGTCTGTAACTTTAACGCAACTTTAACATTGGTCTTAACTTTTGAGCCAGTACAGATAGAGACTTGATATTTGGCATGCATATGTATCTCATAAAGCCGCACATTTTGAGGGGTGACATGTCAAGGTCAAGGTCATCCTTCAAGGTCAGAGGTCAAATATATGAGGGGGCATAGTGTTTCACAAACACATCTTGTTCGAATTATCATTGTTTTACTGTACTGATTAATAAAGTATGGTCTGTGAAGAATGAATAGCAGTGGATATTTTGCAACAGGGGACACTGCAGATTCAGATCTGTATCTGTCTATAAGCAAACAGGACAGATCCTGATTAGACAGCTCTTGGTCTGCTCTTTTTGTGAAAGCGTAAACAGGCAAAATATAAAGTAAAGGATTAACATGATTTGTTCTTTCTGTTTCTAGGGCAACAGTGTTTACATTCCAAGCATTATCGGAGGAGGACAGAAAGCTCTGGATGGATGCCATGGATGGCAAAGAACCTGTAAGTCCCATGCTCAAACCATGTATAGAATTTTATAACAAGAAATATGCCTTGAACAACTGTGTTCATTAGTGTGACTGGACTTGTTGGAAGAATTCATTAAGGTTTTGACTGTATACCGTATAACGGGTTATTTTTACCTGCTGCTTATTTTTACGACCAACGTCATTTTCGTAAAAATATTCCTCATATATTTCCGCCGCGTAAACTCCGGTAAAAAGATCTAGTATCTAGCATTTGAATTTAACCGTAAGCATGGTAATCTTATCAAAGTCACCATATTCTTCCGATACACTAGCGCGACATGTTATTGTCAATACCTATGCATGTAGTGCACAGGTGTTTTAGTGCATTGTGTAATAGGCTATCAGCATCAACACAAAATAAGAAGAAACAACACATTATCTGACAAACATTTCTATTGGCCGAAATCGAAACATACGAGAGGAGATGAGACAGACATCCAATCAGATGCACGGTAACTAACTGATTACGATATTGTAGCTGGTTTCAGTCACTTACTGAATTTGTCAGATAAAGCGGGGCACAATTGCTGCATCAGTTTCGTCCCTATTGCTATGGCGCTCATAACGTATATTTTATTTACCAACTTCATTTCTGCGGCAGTGGCAGAACACTGGACCATAACAAACATTGGGATAAATGTGTACATGTAGTACAACATGGTCAATTACGTTAATTATGTTGTTTGATGCCCATGGCGATAGCCTGTACATGTGTTTGCTGCACAGTTACCGTGGTAGGTGTGAACACTTGTCAAACTGCGACATACAGTTGACTTTGTATTAAGCAAACTATTGTGAATTTTTGATGATGTAAACTTTTGATGAGCTAATTTTTTACGTGTCTTCATAGATTTGTAAAAATAAAAGTCTTATAAAATCAAATCATGTGTTTTTACCCCAAATCCGTAAACTTTTACAGCAGTAAAAATTACCCATTATACGGTATGTCCTTTGAAAACATAATTATCCATGTCAGAACTATTGACTGTACAAATATTACCAGAATTTTTATAATGGCATGATTAACATGAGCACTTTTACCATGGCAGAAACGGTATAATAGATATATTGATCTCCATTAGGAAACAGAGCAGACCATGATCAGATTCTCCTACAGGAATTGTCAGATCTGGGTCTACTCTGTTTTCAGAGGCATTCAATGATGTATTTGTGGAGTAAAGGGTTAAATGGTAGTGCATGCAGTATTCGAAAGCATTTTGAATGACAAAACGGCTGGAGCCCTCTAATCTGGGTCTGCTAATTAGGGCTGTCACGGTTAGACAATTCTTGAACCGGTTAATCGGGAACGCCGAACCGTAACCGGTTAACCGCCATATTTATCATCCGTGTCAGACTGTATATAGGATAAAGCATGGTGCGCTATATATTCTGAAATTAAATCCTATTTGAGCCGAAATAAGACTTGAAAAACCTGTTGACATCCTGCTTGACTCATTTGTTGACCTAAACCATATAACCATGCATTTCAATCTGGTATATTTATGACGAAAGTGAAAGTAAGAATCGTGTTTACCTTTCGAGTCTGAACTTCCGCTGGACTGGTCTACTGTAAAATTATCAACTTCCGTTATGAATGTGTACTGACTAAAAGTGCAGGTTCGATTCCCTTCCACTTTACCGTAATGCTTGTAAAAGTAATAGTACACACTACACAGAGACGAGGAAAACTGGATAAAATTGGGAACGAACAAACATTGGTTTATTGGTAGACAAGTATACATGATTAACCACTGTTAGGCAAGTGGAAGACTGTGTTACCTTTCAATTAGATTTGAGAACTTGAGACAGGTTTTTTTTTAATTAGCGTGTAAACGTGATACGTAGCTCGACGTGAATTATGTTTACAGAAGATGATATGTATATGGTTTACAGCCCCAAATAGTCAGATACCTGCACTTTTCTCCATCATAGCATGTCGAAGGGAAACAAAATGACTTAAATGAGATATGACAGTATAAGATAATATTTTAGCGTAATTTACTTTCCCAAGTTATTACAGCCGGTTCACGGTTAGTGAAATTTTGAACCGGTTAGAACAACGAACCGAACCGTCAACGATTAACCGAGTAACCGTGACTGCTAATACACTTCTCACGTTCAAAAGGTAAAATACAGATTAGACTGTATTTCTGCTGGATCTGAGCTTTGTTTTCAAGGAAAATTTAAGCAGAGGATATTTTCTTAGTGTTAAAAAGTTTTCTCTGAATATTCATGCCAGACTCTCTCTTGTGGATATTTACCCTTTACTCTATGAATATTCATGTAAGAAATAATGATGTTATGAATATCAAATTACATTCATGTTTATAATGGCATTTTTTCTTTTCAGATTTATAACAAGCCTAACAGTACATCTGAAGACTGTGAGTTGCTTTTCAGTTAATTGACATTAAAATACTGTAGAGCCTGTATAGAGGTCACTTGAAAAGAAGTTGACCGTCTAACCCTTTCCCTCATATAAACGTGTTTTCACGCATTTGCAAACAGAGTAGACCCTGATCAGGGTCTGCTCTATTTGCTAATAGAATTTGATAGATATGTTTCTTTACTTTCTAAAATGTCTACAATGATCCACCTTCAATATTTCGTTATACCTATTTTGTTTATGAATATTCTGTAGGTATTGAAATTTGGCCTAAATACAGAACAGGGAAAGGGTTAAAGACATTTCGAAAGGAATGTTGACCCATTAACCCCATGCTGTGTATTTAGGGAGCTGACTTTCAAGCATCTGATGCACAAACTTATAAGGCGGGCTACCATCACAGAGGATCAATATATTATTGCATAACTTTATCTCTTATGGCTATGGACCCTGACTGGACACTGCAGGAGCACAGCTGGATACTGTGTATATATATATAGGGGGGGGGGGGGTGGTTCACTTATATAAGGAGCTTTGAAATGCCTTTAATACTAAATGACAGTAGTTCAGGAAGATTTTTTGGTGCTTTTTTTGCCATACTTTCATTTATAAATGAATCCCTTCCCAGTTGAATTTTCATGTAAGAAAAAACTACATTGTAAATATTTATCAGCTGAAATTTTATAATGGCATAATATGTACACAGGATGTTTTAGTATTGGAAGAAACTGTAGTCAGATCTATCATGATTTCATAAGCAAACAGAGCAGACCCTGATCAGATGGCTCTTACATTGTCTAACCAGGGCTTATTCTCTTTGCATTGGTGTTTAAAATATGTTTATCAAGTAAAGGATTAAACTTGTTATAGGGAAATATGTTTGATGATTGTTTGATTTTTTTATTATAATTTTCTTTACAGCATCCTTGGATGACATAGGGTTTAGTTTTATCAACAGATGTATAAGTGCAATAGAAAACAGAGGTAAGACGTAATATATAAATGTGTAGAAATCCTTCTTGTATACCTTATACCTGATGAATAAACATGCAAGACTCTGCCAATTATGAATATTTAATATGATTTAAATCTTGAATTATAATTCTTTTTCTTTTTTATTTGAATTGCCGCTGATCTTGGTCGGTTAAAAATATACAAATGTTGAATGACTGACTCAATTCAAATGCTGAATATTCATAGTGTAATGACCTGTAAATGTTTATTGATACAGTCCATTTTATAGCATATCATGTGCTCGAGAATTTTGAATGACACACAGTGCAGACCCTGATCAGAGGTCTCCTAAATAAGCACTCTGATCTAGGTTTATAGATTGCAAAAATAATTCAAGTACACATGTACAGTTTTCCCTCTTTTGAAAAGCTAACCCATTCCCTTTTTAGGCTATTTTTTAAACCCAACCTCTTTGAGTAAATCTTAACGAAAAGGAGCATTTATTAGAGAAATTTTAGGAATTGTGTGGTTTTGAAACCATTGTGATAAATAGAATATTGACTCCTATGGAGCAAATACTCTATTTATCACAATGATTTCCAAAAGGGACTTTTACAGAGGTTTCAAAAGGCCTCAGTATGAGGGAGTGGGAGTCATCATGATTCCTTAACTTTGTTCCATATCAACAGGTCTGGATGACCAGGGCCTGTACAGAGTGGTGGGGGTCAATTCAAAGGTGAACAAATTGATTGGCCTTGGCCTAGACAAAAAGAAAGCAGACAAGCTGGATCTAAATGACCCAAGTCAATATGAGACAAAAACCATCACAAGTGCTGTCAAAAATTACCTCAGGTTAGTAGGCTTGCTTGTACCTTTTAATTCGTGTATAACGATGTAAGAATTTCCTGTATAATGATGTAAGAATCTATCACATCATGAATATTTATCAACTGCATTTTTTACCCTTTCCCTATTCAATATTCGTGTAAAATAATGATATCATGAATGTTTATTAGTTGAAATTTTATAAAAGTACATTACCTCAGAATTATTTCTACCTTGGGAAAAACTATGAAATCATATGTATATAATTCAATAAGCAAATAGAGTAGACTCCGATCAGATGGCTCCTATAGGAACTTTCTGATCTGGGTATACTCTGTTTGCAAAGGCATGAAAAGGCATTTATATGAAGGGAAGGATTAAATAGATACCAGAACGGGGAAACTGATGGCCATTACAGAAACTTAAGAATCAATTCTATGAAACAGCTCCTTTAAGCTGTATGTTGTTGCCATAGTGTGTACCAACATCTTTATCAGGTAAGTGGTCAAACAAACCAATGGTGCTAACAAACAACTTTAGTGTAGACCCAGGTCAGGAATTGCAATCGAAACATTGACTGATGTGGATCTACACTGTAGGTCATTGACCAGTAGCTACAGGTAGACAACTAGCAGGGTAGACTGTGACTAGATAAAACATTTCCAATAAAACAGTTCCAAATTGGCTTCTTTAGTTCTGCAAACTCCAGGAGGTCCCTGAGAGAAGAGATTATCATTGAGTGCTCAAATGCTTAGGATGATTAGGGTATATGAATATTGATTAACCCTTTCCCTGTTTAAATATTCAGATAAGAAATTTTCCCTGTTTAAATATTCAGATAAGAAATATGAGATCATGAATGTTTACTAGCTGAATTTTTATAACAGTATATGTGTACAGGATAGTCTTGGTATTGGTAGAAACTGAAGAGTTAGTTCTATTATAATTTAAAAAGCAGAAAAAGCAGACCCTGATAAGACAGCTCCTACAGGAGCCATCTGATCTGGGGCTACTCTTTTTGCAAATGCAAGAAAAGGTGTTTATATGAAGGAAAGGGTTAAGTAAGTATGTCACATGAAACAAAGGATTTTTTCCATAGCAGACTGTGTAGAATCAAACCTATTTAAGCAAACAGAGCAGACTGTGACAAGACAGCTCCTAGAGGAGTCATTGAAGGGTTGATTATTAAAATTTCCATACTGGAAATACTCATATATGAATCCTTTACTCCATGAATATTCATGTTGGAAATAATCACTGTATGAATGTTAATTAGCTGGACTGTATGAGTATTAATTAGTTTAATTTTTATATGGCATCAGGAGCAAGGACATTTTTACTAATTTGTTAGTTTATAAGCAAAATGTCAGATGGATCTGTATCTACTCTGTTTGTAGGCGACTAAAATGCATCTGTTATGGAGTAAAGGGTTTATATAAAACACAGGTGCCCTTCGCATGCTATGTCTATTTTTTCTCAGAATATTGACAAGCTTTTACAATGAGTCGCCAAAGTGACACCCAACCCCTCTAGGACACAGGTTGACTCAGAGGTTCGAAATAGAAATATGCTATAATTCAAGTCGAAGCACCATATAACTGGTCTTATAGCATGAATGGATATGGCGTATTCACAATTTCTTCAAATAAAAATCTCTACAAGCTTGATATTGATATCGAAGAAAGTCATTATTTCGGTTTATGACTTCAAGCGTGGAAGCCAAGGACAACCGGACCAAGTAGCAGGGGATAGTCGTACAGTGCTCCCTCCGAACAACGACACTTTACGGAAACACATAAAAGTGCCGTTGTGCGGAGGGTGTTGTTGTTGGGAGGGAACACTACACAGACGTATTTTGACAGATGGATGTATGCGTTGATGATTTAATAAATAGGTAGATAGAAAGACAGATTAACAGACAGACAGACCTGTTTAGAATGCATAACAAAATGTTTCCCTACGTCCACGAATCGCAATCCGCAAGTTGAAAAATGAACGTGTTTGATTAGGTCCACCAGGAGTAGAATTGTTCGGAAGAACATGTTCTATTTTATTCACCGTTTCCGTCTTAGAAAACTAGAGGAAAACGGACTAAAAATCATTACGCATTTATGTTCAAATTTGACAAGAGTACTGTTGCCGTGAAGAATTTTTAGTTTCTAAGTTCAGTTTATGACCGAACTCGGTTTAAATTCATTTCTGTCACACGATCTTTTTCTAGAAGTGACAAATCGAACGCGCCTATGGTTATCGTTGGAACAAGAGAGAAATAAACGAATTTAACCGACAAAATTTTTTTTACTTTATAAATATAGAAAACGTGTTTCTCAATTGAAATTCAGTATTCTCTTAATCAGTCATACACAACAGCATATAGGTGTCAGTGTGTCATAATGGATTTACACACGAATTGTCGCTCGAGTCGCACAACGGATTAGCTATGGTTGACTGAATTATTGCTCGGAGCTAGTAAGGTAACAGGCGGCCGTTAATTACATAAAGATTAGTGTCATTGGGACCAATCATCTTTCACATGCTTGGTTGCTTTTGTTCAGTGGTCAGAAAATTACGTTCAGCTGAAGTATCGTTGAAGGGGGGTAAATGTTACCGTCCGGCTACAAATATATATGTCGTTAGCCGTTGTAGAGAGGTATCGTTCGCGGGAGGGAGTTTTACTTGAAAATCCTCCGGGGGGAATACACGTTGTCACTATGGGGAGGGAACCGTTGTTGGGAGGTGACGTTAATGGAGGGAGCACTGTACAGTATAATCTGACTTATCCGACACCTGGTTAAGACAGAAACCTGCTTTATCTGGCAATGATTTTCAGTCACGAATGAAATACAGTCAAACCACGATAACTCTAAGTTTCTTACCCTTTTTTATACGCCCGAAGGGACGTATTTTAGTATGGCGCATGTCGTCCGTCCGTCTGTCCGTACTCCTCCTTTCAGGAATGATAGATACTGATGTGTAGTTGTGCATATCAGTGAGATAACTCTCATATCATTTTTCATTCTGGAGTTTTTGCCCTTTAATAGTTTCGGGTAGCAATTTCTTGTGCAACTAACTCCTCCTTTATTTTTCAACATAATTTCTTCAAACTTTCAGGAATGATAGATACTGATGTGTAGTTGTGCATATCAATGAGATAACTCTCATATCATTTTTCCTTCTGGAGTTATTGCCCTTTGATAGTTTCGGGTAGCAATTTCTTGTGCAACTAACTCCTCCTGTATTTTTCAACACAATTTTATAGAACAGCCGTAGGGCGTATATTGCCCCGTCTCGCGGTGCTCTTGTTCGAAGTTAATATGTAGCAGCCATGTTTTAACTTCAAAATAAGGGTAACACTATCCTCTGCTACTTGATCAGAGTCAACCTGTGTCCTAGAGGGATTGGTTGTCACTTTGGCGACTCGTAAAAGCATGATAATATTCTGAGAAAAAATAGATGACTGCTCATCAAGAGTGATGATTTCTTTGATAAATGAGACATAGTTTATGGAAATCAATGGCTAAATAAGCTTTCATGGACAATCGCAGTGAATGAACCCATCAATTTATTTTAGCAGATTTCCGCCAGAGTTGAATACCTTTCACTTATTATATAGAGCAGGGGTGTTCGCGAAAAAAAATTTGTTTGTCTTATATATTTTTTTTGGTTGGGTCAGAAAACTATCTTTTGGTATGTTTTAGATACTTATAACATGTGATAACAGTTTAGTTTAGATGTCTGTCACAATTTCAAGCACTCAGTCTAAAACTGTTGTGTCTATATTTTGTGTAACAAACTTGTGATGACATTTTAAGAGTTTCATCAGATCCAAACTGCTTGACACTCTGATCCTGCTTTACAATAAACATGAAAGAAAATCTGCTTCCGACAATTGGAAGAAAACAACAACAGTAAAAATTCCTCTAAACAGGACATTCAAATTAGTTTTCTTGCCAGTCTGTAAGACAGATGGGAGCTTAATGCAGGTTGAAGGTCATGCAGAAAGCTCCTGGTTGAGCTGTCTGCATGACTTTCATCCTGTATTAAGCAACCACTTGTCTAAAAAGATCTATCTAGCCAGATTAGAGGGTTTATACGGTATTTGTTAATGTTGATAATGGTCAAATAATGTAATTTACACTCTCAATTTGCAAAATTTTGAGACTTTTTTCTTTGTATGAAATGTAATTCAGTGACTGCATTGAGTATTTATATTAGTACAATTTGTTGTTACAGGTCCTTGCCAGAACCACTGATGACATTTAAGTATCACGGACATTTTATTGCTGCTGCAAGTAAGTGTTATCTCCCTTTAACCTATTCATGTAAAATGAAATAACACCATGAATATTAATCAGCTGATTTTTTATAAGG
This sequence comes from Azorinus chamasolen, assembly GCA_963576725.1. NCBI lineage: Eukaryota > Metazoa > Mollusca > Bivalvia > Cardiida > Solecurtidae > Azorinus > Azorinus chamasolen. Next base: position 4,301,220 of record OY755242.1, read on the forward strand.
AACAGGAATACAGATTTTATTATGGCATTCATACACTCTCTGGAATCATATGAAAATTATTTAATTAGCAAACAGAGCAGACCCTGATCAGATAGCTGTCTTGTCTTGGTCTACTCTATTTGCAAAGACATTGAAATGTGTCACATCGGATGAAGGATTAAACACAGTAAAACAAGTGATAGCTTGTTTGCAGGATGAAAGATATGCACAGCTTACTGCAGTAAGCCTTTTCCTGTTCAATATTCATGCAAGAAATAAAGACATCATGAATATTTATTAGCTGAATGTTTATATTGTCATAATGTACACTGTATTTGTTGGTATTGGTAGAAACTATAGAGTCGGGTCTATTATACTTTCATTGACAAACAGAGTAGACCTGGAAAAACAGACAGCTTTTAGAGGAGCCATCTGGTCTGGTCCAACATTTGTATGGAGGAAAGGGTTAAACAGAACGGACTGATCAGATGGCTCCTAGAGGAATTGACTGATCTCCTTTCAAAGGTTTTAAAAAGTTTGATTATAATTATATAAGTTAATAATAATTCATAGTGTCATAATTTCTACATGAATATTCATGAGGTAAAAGGTTAAAAGTCATTATACTCATTACCCTAACTAGTATAACCCGTTAGACTCATTACCCTAACTAGTATAACCTGTTAGACTCATTACCCTAACTAGTATAACCCGTTAGACTCATTACCCTAACTAGTATAACCTGTTAGACTCATTACCCAAACTAGTATAACCTGTTAGACTCATTACCCTAACTAGTATAACCAGTTAGACTCATTACCCTAACTAGTATAACCCATTAGACTCATTACCCTAACTAGTATAACCCGTTATACTCATTACCCTAACTAGTATAACCCGTTAGACTCATTACCCTAACTAGTATAACCCGTTAGACTCATTACCCTAACTAGTATAACCCGTTCCCTCATATAAACATGTTTTCACACATTTGCAAACAGAGTAGACCCAGACTACTCCTCTAGGAGCCGTCTGATCAGGGTCTGCTCTGTTTGCTATTAGAATTTGATAGATCTGTTTCTTTACTTTATTAAATGTCTACAATGCTCCACCTTCCACATTTAAGATAAAATAAAATATTTTGTTAATGACTATTCAGTAGGTATTGAAATGTGGCCTAAATAAAGACCAGGGAAAGGGTTAATCCACCAATATTGCAGGAAAGAATCAGCTAGCATCAAAGTCCCTCAGAACATAATGGTGCTAGAAAATCAACCTTCAGTGTCAAATAGAAATAAAACAATATTTTCAGCTTTTTTCTTAGCTTAATGCTTTGAGACAACAAAGTAGTCAGATGTAGTTCTCTTGTGCTTAACAAACTTTGTCACACATGTGATTAAGAATCAGGTATTTCAATAATATAAAATGATCTGCCTATGTCTTCAAAAACGCTCTATATCAGTCTGATAAAGTATGACAGCATTTAATATTATATGTATCTCTGAATGTAAGTAGATACGTAGATGGTCCTTTACCTAATGAATATAATGTATAAAATATTTATTCAGGTGATTTTTTTATATTGGTATATGAACACATGATTTTTTGGCTATGCTAGAAAATGTAGAATCAGATCATACTAGATCGATATTTTCTTTTTCATACTAAAGTACAGTGAAATCCCACTAATGGGACCACCTAAAAGAGGTAAAATTCTGGGTGCTATATGCAGGTGGTAGCTTAATGCGGGACAAAAGTAATGCAGAAAGCTTCTAGAGGAGCTTCTGCATTACTTTTGTCCTGCATTAAGCAACCACCTGCTTATAAAGACATCCTTGTTTATTCATTAAGTGGTCGCATTAGAGGGGTTCTACTGTATTGTAAACAATCAACTTACTGTGGTGACCCCATCTCTCTTTACACTTTACCTGTTAGAAATGCGTAGGCTCAGATCAGACAACTCCGTAGTAGCTGTCTGATCAGGGTCTGCTCTGTTTGCTTGTGGAGTTAAATACTAGATCTGATTATACAGATTATACCATGATCAAAAAATTTCTTGTACAAACTTCTTTGGAAAGGTCACTGAACCCTTTCCTTCATATAAATGCCTTGTCATGCCTTTGCAAACAAAGTAGATCCAGATGAGACCAGGGTTGGCAAAATGCCGGCATTTATGAGTATTTACCGTGCCGGCGGTAAATACCGGTAAATACCGGGATTTACTGGCGTTTACTGGCACTTACTGGCATTTACTGGTATTTTGAATTGTCCTGGGGCTTAGCACATATTTAAACCATCCTAATGTGCTTTATTAGTTCCCTAATCATATATAAAACTTTTGTCTTATGTATTTGCAGTGTAAACAACCCAAAAAATAAAATAAAATGTGTAATTAGGGCCCTGCTTGGAAATGCAGGAGCCCTATAGGAATCACAATTTCTGTCCATCCGTCAACACTTTTGATGTGGCATGATAACTCAAACACTACTTCACATATTGGTTTCATATTAAGGCATATATGCTTAGTATCATCAGAGGAAGATGCCTATAGTTTTTGGGTTGAATCTGATCAATATGTCTAGAGTTATCTGCCCTTGATTACAGGGCTCTTTCTGTGACTGAGTCAGTTTTCTAGTTTAAGCTGAATTTTGAATGAACAAAGTTTCATGAAAATCAAAAAGACTGGCGGTCAGTTATAGAAAACTGAGTAACAGATAAGAGAAACAATACTGACCACCTAACCCACTGCAAATTACTGTCAGGTCAGCTCTCAAAACAACAGTTTTGACACCTCTACTGGCCACTATGGTAATTGCTTTAAAAACATACACACTTTTCATTTAAGAGATACACATAATGAACCATGAAGTGTCAAACACAATATAGACAATTTGGAGGGGGCAATGATTCAGATTAAACCAATCAAACTGCAGTATCAGACAAAGGAGTTGGTCTGTTGTACTGATGATTTTAACACATTATACCAGCAGAATCATGCCATTATTTAAATTTAGAGCTATACAGAACTTTTATGTAAACCAGATGAAACTCCTAGATATATAAGCCATCTGATGAGTGCCCTTGGCAGGCATGAAACAGTTTAAACCCTTAGTAAAATGATGGTTAGAAATCAATAAATAAACTTATCAATATTCCACTAACCAGCAATTTAAAACAGCCTTTATAAAAACAATAAAGTTCAAAGAAATAATATATATTCTACCTTTTCTGGAGTATTTGCCAGTAAATGCCAGTATTGGCCATTTTGGGAGTATTTACCGGACCGGTAAATACCGGTATTTACCAGCGGTATTTACCGCCCCCGGTATTTACCGCCCAACCCTGGATGAGACAGTTCCCATTGGAGTTGTCTGAACAAGGTCTGCTCTGATTGCTTATGAAATCATTAAAGCTCCTACTGTACAGTTTCTACCAATACCAAAGCTTTCATGTGTACATATGCCATTATAAAAATTAAACTAATAAATAGTCGTTATGTTATTATTTCATACGTAAATATTCAACAGGGAAAGGGTTAAGAGGAATTTTTTGAAATCTTTTCTTATTGATGTCTTTTCTCCTTTGTTTTAGGTCTAATTTCATATTTAATTTTTATTTTCCCCTGTATTTATTTCATCATATTTTCTATAACATTTTCAGAGCGAGAGAACAAAACATTGCGTCTCCATGACATACACACCCTGGTTCACAAACTTCCAGCATCCAATTCTGAAATGCTTGAACTCATTATTGCACATCTACGCAGGTAATAATGTCATATATTCTTTGTCTAAATTAAATTCAATTAACCCATTCCCTCATATTGACGCCTCCATAAAAGTTTTTATTTGACACCATTGTGATAAATAGAGCATTTGCTGCATTGGAGCAAATGCTCTTTTTATCGCAATGGTTTTAAAACTACACAAGTCTAAAGGTTTCCTTTTCTCTAGTAAATGCTCCATTTCTGACGAGTTAATCAAAGAGGTTGGATCTAAAAATAGCCTATGAGGTAATGGGTTAAACCACTGTCTACCATGATTGCAGTCGTTCAAATCTTTGCAAGCTAAGTGACTGTCATCTGTACAAACTGTCATCTGTACAAACTGTCATCTCTGTACAAACTGTCATCTGTACAAACTGTCATATGTACAAACTGTCTTCTGTACAAACTGTCATCTGTACAAACTGTCATCTATACAAACTGTACACAAACTGTCATCGGTACAAACTGTCATCTGTACGTCATCTGTACAAACTGTCATCTGTACAAACTGTCATCTATACAAACTGTACACAAACTGTTATCGGTACAAACTGTCATCTGTACGTCATCTGTACAAACTGTCATCTGTACAAACTGTCTTCTGCTGAAACTCTTGTCATTTCTGTACAAACTGTCTTCTGTACAAACTGTCGTCTGTACAAACTGTCATCTGTACAAACTGTCATCTGTACAAACTGTCTTCTGTACAAACTGTCATCTGTACAAACTGTCATCTGTACAAACTGTCTTCTGCTGAAACTCTTGTCATTTGGATTAAAACTGTTAGAATAGGTAATCACAAATTTCTCGCTTTCATGCAAAGCGTTAATGTTCATATTTTGTTGTCTTTTACTAATTGATATTAAAGCTGAAAACTCTGCAGACAACTGTTTGTCTCATAAGGATGTAAACTGACATGAATTGTACTTTTGAATAAGCCACTGCTATAATAGTATGTATCAGAGATCTAAAAGTTGACATGGCTTGAATTCACTATCCTGTTCTTAGACTACAAGGTGAAAAATGTTCTCAAACGTTTGTTACAGAGTTGCAAAAAATGCTCACAAGAATCTTATGACTGTGGCTAACCTAGGAGTGTGTTTTGGCCCGACCCTGATGAGGCCGGAAGAGGAGACAGTAGCGGCGATTATGGACATCAAGTTCTGCAATATTGTGATAGAAATCCTGGTTGAAAACTATGACATGGTAAGACCCCTGCCAAACATTTTTACAACCAAACTTTTCAATTATGTTGCAAACTTGATATAGTAGAATCTCTTAAAATTTGAAAGATTTAATCGTTTATATCTTAACCCTTTCTCTTTTAACCCTTGTCTCCATAAATATGCCTTTCTATGTTTCTGTTAAAGTCACCTTTTGAAACCATTGTAATAAAAAGAGTACAGTATAACGGCGTTATTTCGACTCTCGTTTTTCCGAGATACCCGCTTATTCCGAGGGAATGTTGAGGTCCCGCTTCAAATTCTATCAAATCTCATTGAAAATACCTGAATTAATCCAAATAGCGATAATCCGAAAATTCATGCATGTGTGCTGGTCCCGTGGATCATTCTGGTTCCCTTTATTGATTGTTTAATTCGAGCACGGTGTTTTCCCACCTCCGAGGTGATTATTCACACCTTCTAGATACGTTTTCATGACCTTTTGAAAGATCCATCTATGGGGCATTAGATCTTCCAAATGTGTGAATAACACATTCATTGAATGCAGACTCTACTTTGGTGTAAATAATGATGATAATTTAATAGACTGAAGTCTTAATAAACAAAGAGTCACACTCATAATTTGCATACGTTCTCAAACGTGTAGTGCTTTTTCGGGACCGCTGAATGTGTGCCATATAACGTCTTTCTGCTTTAAATTTTTTAGTAGTGCAGTGTTTTTCTTGTAGTGCTTTGAAATTTGCAATAATTTTTGCTACTTTTAGACAGTCTTGTTCATGCAGACTCTTGCTACGAGAGATGAACGAGAATAACTATGGACGAAAAAAGCTGAGTGTTCCGGTTATTAATTAATTTGGTCACACGCCCCGATTTTCCTTACTACGAAACAGCATGGGAACGAAGCGAAAATGTTTGTTTGTGCACCCAACTCAGCACCAACAACTAAATTAATGTTGACAAATGGAAAAATATTCAAAATAGACGACATAACGCTATACGCTACAACTATTCTAGGGATATGTCTAAATGGTTTGAAACAAGTTTTGAGTTTATTGTGAAGGGTCAGTCGAACGGACCCAAACAAATTATACTGAAACTTCGGTCGCCGATGTGAATGGTGTTTTCTGTTATCACTTATATAAGGAAAGAATCGATGAATTATATATGCATTGAAGTTTGTGATAATGTTAAAACAGTTTACTGTGAAGAAATACGCTTCCTCTCGTCGTCAAATAATGCTCTTGGAAATGACATAAAATGCTCTTGGTTCTTTCGAGCATCACGATAATCCGAGGTTTTTGCCGATTCCCGATGGTGCTCGAAATATCGCCAATATACTGTATTTGCTCCATAAGAGCAAATGCTCTATTTATCACAATGGTTTCAAAACTACACAATTCTAACATTTCCCTTTTCCCTAGAAAATGCTCCTTTTCGATAGATTAATTCAAAGAGGTTGGATCTAAAAATAGCCTATGTTAGCAATATGACATGAATATTTAGAAGCTGAATTTTTATAATGGCATAATTATTATGTTTGCAGAAATTTTTGAATTGATAGACCCTGTAGAGTCCTATTTATCATAATTTATAACCAAACAGAGGAGACCCTTATCAGACGGCTCCATGAAAGATCGTTTATATGAGGGAAAGAGTTTTGAAAGCACTAAATGAATGAACAAGGGTGTCTCTAAAATCTAGTGGTTTGCTTAACTCGTTACCGTATGAATATTTTACAGAAAATATGACATCATGAGCATGAATAACTATTAGCAGAATTTAATTAATGGTGGTAGATAAACACTTTCATGTTTGGTCACGGCAGACTCAAATCTATATTATTCCATTACCATAACCCTTTCTCTGTTTCTTTCAAGCATTTGCAAACAGTGAAGCCCATAGGATCCATCTGATCAGGTTCTGCTTTGTGTGTTAATGCAATTTGCTAGATCTGTTTCTTTAGTTTCTAAATTGACTACAATGTTCCACTTTCCGTATTTCATTATCGCCCCGCAAACTTGATGGAGGGAGTATGCTGGAATCACGCTGTTCGGAAGTTGGTCGAGCAGGCGGTCGGTTGGTCGATCAGTCAGGTCGCATTTGAACATGGGTAGTTGGTGTCATAAACTTCTCCTTCAGTTTTAAAGTTATTGAGTTTATATTTGATATACATAATAACCACGAATGGTAGTTAGGCAAGACGCAATTTTCATGTGTTTAGCTTTTAACTTTGAGTATTTTTTGTCATTTTGGTATGAAACATTGGAAGTTGGTGTCGCGAACTCCTCCTTCAATTTGACAGTTATTCAGTCTATATTTGGTATACATGATAACCTGATAATAACCATGAATAGTAGATGTGCAAAACACAATTTCCATATGTTTAGAGCTGTGCATTGCAGAATTATCTCCCTTTGAACTTTGAGTATTTTTTGTCATTTTGGCATAAATCATGGGTAGTTGGTGTCGCGAACTCCTCTTTCAACTTCAAAGTTATTGAATTCATATTTGGTATACATAATGTCTACAAATGGTAGATGAGCAATACACAATTTTCTTGTGTTTAGCGCAGGGCATTGCAGAATTATATCCCCTTGAACTTTGAGCATTTCTTTCATTTTGGCATGAAATATGGGAAGTTGGTGTTGCGAACTCCTCCTTCAATTTGAAAGTTATTCAGTTTATATTTGGCATACATAATAACCATGAATAATGCATGTGCCAGACATAATTTTCATGTGTTAAGAGCTGCGCATTGCAGAATTATCTCCCCTAGAACATAGGGTTTTTTTTTGTAATTTTGACATAAAACTTTGGTAGTTGGTGTCGCAAACTCCTTCATTTTGTAAAGTTATTCAATGTATATGTATTATGCATAATAATCATGAACAGTAGATGTGCAAGACGGAATTTTCATGTGTTTAGAGCTAGGCATTGCAGAATTATCTCCCCTTGAACTTGGAATATATTTGTCAATTTGGCATGAAACCTGGGGATTCGGTGTCGCAAACTCTTCCATCATTTTAAAAGTTATTGAATTGATACTTGCCATACTCAAAAAGCAGATATGCAAGACGCAATTTTCATGTTTATTACAAAATTATCTCCCCTTGAACTTTAAGTATTTTTGTGTTTTGGTCCTGTTATAATGGGTAGTTTTGTGTCACAAACTTGGTTTTCTAATCAAAGCTGCCATGCAGGGGTATTCATCACATTTAGTTATAGTTCTAGTTATTACTATTTTGTCCATGAATATTCAGTATTACTATTTTGTCCATGAATATTAAGTAGGTATTGAATTTTTTCCATAAACATAGAACAGGGAAAGGGATAAGCAAGTAGAGCAGACCCTGTTCAGAGAGCTACTATAGGAGCCGTCTCATCTTGGTTTACTCTGTTTGCAAAAGTGTTTTGCATCTTTATCAGGTCAATAGTTAGTGCATAACAAAAGTACAGTTGAACTTCCATATCTGGAACTCGGATAACTCGAACTTCGGGATAACTCAAACTAAAAGTTTGGTCCTTCCAAAATTTACAATACAGAATTGTTCTAAACTGTTTCACTACTTATTTCTAGAAACACATGTGATAGCTTAATGCAGGTCGAAAGTAATGCTGAAAGCTCCTGCAGGAGCTTTCAGCATTACTTTTGACCTGCATTAAGCTGTGAATATGAGTAATTCAGGTTAGAAATCGGCTGACTCAGACCTCTGTTATCTCAAACTAATTTTTATGGTCTCTTGAAGTTCGAGATATCAAAGTTCAACTGTAATTAAAAAAAACCAAATTAACCTGCCTTAAGCTACCACATGTCTTAAAGAAATAAAATTTTGTAGTTTAAAACCATTGTGATAAATAGAGCATTTGCTCCTATAGGAGCAAATGCTCTATTTATCACAATGGTTTCAAAATGTGACTTTTACTGCGGTGTAGAAAGGCGTATTTATGGAGGAAAAGGTTAAAGTAACCATTGTAACCGACATTGTTTAAAGCCAAGTGTTTTCATTTGTATCTAAACTGTCTGGAAAGACATTCACAAATTCACCTGTACTGTAGCATTTTTACCCTTTATCCCATTCCCTGTTCTGCTTTTATTTCGATACCTACTGGGTATTCACGGAAATGTGGAAGTAGGAACATTGTAGCCAATTTAGGAAGTAAATCCTGATCAGACGGTTCCTATAGGAGCCATATGATCTGGGTCTACTCTGTATTCAAATGCATTAAAACACGTTTATATGATGGAAAAAGAGATACCTTCTCATGGCTTTGTGAACAGAGAAGACGCAGATGAGATGGCTCCTGTAGGAGCTGCTTGATCAGGTGCTACTCTGTTTATTTATAGCACACACATGAATTGTGATTATTCTGTTTCTGCAAAGGCCAAAGAAACTGTGTTAATATACAATTATAAAATTCATACAAACTACTCTTCATGGTGTCATTATTTTGTATATGAATTTTCACCAGATAGAGAGTAAATGGCCAATAAAACATGCTCAAAAGATCCATATCTCATCTGACGTTCATCAATGTTTTTTCCTTTAGATTTTCAAAGAAGCTCCTGAAGACCCTGAGTTAAGAATCAACCTCACCAAAAACACGCCACACAGGAGCTCAGGGAACCATACGCCTAAACCTCATGTTACGGCTACAGCAACAGTGGTTCCTGGCAGTCAGCAATTTCAGCGGCATTATGCAAATGCGGCACCTGGTCTTCCATACTCGCATCAACAAAATCGCACAAAACTGCGGCCTGTAGATGTATATAATCCCACTACTGGAAGTAGGTGTTTTTTCTGTAAAAAGATATTATTTAGCTTTGTTCCTGAAAACAGATCTTTCTGTTCTAATTGCCATAATTCTTTGCATGGTAGCAGCATGCTTAATAGTAGTTTACCAGATCAAAACTATTGGATCTGTTTGGGATACTGAGTTAACCCTTTTCCTCATATAAACGCTTTTTTACGCATTTGCAAACAGAGTAGATCCAGATCAGATGGCTCCTATAGGAGCCATCTGATCAGGGTCTTTTCTGTTTGCTATAAATGGAATTTGATAGATCTGTTCCTTTACTTTCTTATATGGCTACAGTGTTCCACCTTCCATATTTCATTTAACTTTTTTGTCCATGAGTATTCAGTAGGTTTTTGAATCTGGAATAAACATAGAACAGGGAAAGGGTTTAATATAGAACAGGGAAAGGGTCATATGTATTTTGTTGATACAGTTGCAGTAGAATCTCGTTTAACATTTCATTGACACATTTTCATGCCTTTGCAAACAGAGTAGATTATCTGCTAGCAGATCAGATAGCTCCTGTTGGAGTAAATTGTCTGATCAAGATCTGCTGTGTTTGTTTATCAAATGATGTAGATCTGATTTTGCAGTTTATGCCATTCCCAAAACTTCTTGTGTTCATATGCCATTATGTAAATCAACCAATTACAGTAAAACGGTGATAATCCGAGGAGCGATTTTCCGAGTAAATGGTCTAATCCAAGGGAATTGGTATGGTCCAGAAATAAAAATCTATTACTTGAATACAACTACATGTATGTACTTTGTACTGTATAATCCGAGTCTCGATAATCCGATTTTTTGGAGCACGCTTCTGGGTCCCTTTAATTACTTCATTAAATTACCTGCCTAGTCCGAGCATGCATCGCGGACACTTTGAAGTCAATTTATCACACCTCCATTGTTGATGTCTCAGGACTCTGGTGCCCCGCCAATTACAGGTGCCGCTGTGTTAGTTTTGAAAATCAGATCTGTATTATTTTATAAGCAAACAGAGTAGACCCTGATCAGACAGCTCCTATAGGAGTCTACTCTGTTTGCAAAGGCGTAGAAAGGTGTGTTTATGGATTGAAGGTTAACAGAGTAGTCCCACATGAGCTGTCTGAGCAAGGTCTGCTCTGTTTGTTTATAAGATGATATTGATTCCCAATTTGGTTTGTAAAGTTTCTGTCAAATTATTTATAAGATGATATTGATCGGATTCTAAAGTTTCTGTCAAATTATTTATAAGATGATAATGATTGGATTCTACAGTTTCTGCCATTTCTCTGTTTGGAATTCACTTAACCCTTTCCCTCATATAAATGTGTTTTCACGCATTTGCAAACAGAGTAGACCCAGATCAGACGGCTCCTAGAGGAACCGTCTGATCAGGGTCTACTCTGTTTGCTAATGGAATTTTAAAAATCTGTGTCTTTACTTTCTAAAATGGCCACACTGTTGCACCTTCCATATTTTTATATCATTATTAGTCCCCCATCGGTTACTGGTTGGGGGACTATAGGTTTGCTCGATTCCGTCTGTCTATCTGTCCGTCCGTCTGTCCATCCGTCTGTCCATCCGTCCATCTGTCACGCTTCGTTTCCAGGCCATATCTCCTACAAAGTTATGCCAAATTCATTATAACTTCACACATTGAAGAAGCATGATTAGGGCTAGTGTCATTCACAAGGGTCATAACTCTAGCACCAATATTTTTGGAGTTATTCCCCTTTTACATATTTTTTTGTCCGGACAATAACTCTTTATCTACTGGTTCAATTGATTTGAAACTTCAAATGTGGAACAATCATGATAGGGGTAGTGTCATACACAAGGGCCATAACTCTAGCATCAATATTTTTGGAGTTATTCCCCTTTTTCATATTTTCTCGTCAGTCCGTCTGTCACACTTCGTGTCCGGGCAATATCTCCTACAAAGTTAGGCCAAATTCATTATAACTTCACACATTGAAGAAGCATGATCAGGAGTAGTGTCATGCACAAAGGCCAAATTCATTATAACTTCACACATTGAAGAAGCATGATCAGGAGTAGTGTCATGCACAAGGGCCATAATTCTAGCATCAATATTTTTGGAGTTATTCCCCTTTTTCATATTTTTTTGTCCGGACAATAACTATTTCTCTACTGGTTCAATTGATTTGAAACTTCACATATGGAACACACATGATGAGGGGTAGTGTCGTGCACAAGGGCCATAACTCTAGCATCTATATTGTTGGAGTTATTCCCCTTTTCATATTTTCTTGTCCCGTTAATAACTCTTTATGTACTGGTTCAATTGATTTGAAACTTCTCATATGGAACAAGCGTGATGAGATGTAGTGTCATGCACAAGGGCAATAACTCTAGCATCAATATTTTTGGAGTTAATCCCCTTTTCATATTTTCTTGTCGGGACAATAACTTTTTATTTACTGATTCAATGTATGAAAGTAGGTATTAATACCATTCAGGTGGTCATGTATATACCATGGTCAACCACACCATGGGTGGGTGGGGTGGGGAGAGTGGAGGTTTTTTCAGTCCGGTGGGGGACTCATGTCTTGCAAAGCAATACAACATGCCCTTGTTTTGTCCATGAATATTCAGTATGTATTGAAATTTGGAATGAACACAAAAGGGGGAAAGGGTTAATTGATATTAATCATGATTGCATAGTTTCTTTCATTAATTTTTCACTGCCATTTTCACACGTGATTGCCAATGTGGCATCTGTGATTAACTTGATGTCTCACGAGGATCCACACTGTTTCTTAACATTGGTATGATTTGAAAGAAAACATAAGAAATGTAAATGAAAATTGCAGACAGCAGACAGCAATATTTGGCTGCAAGAGTTATATTTGCATGTTTCTTGCAGGTTTTGAGACACAAACTAACAATAGTACCAGTGGTAGTTCAGAGTCCCTTAATTCAGCCCAGTCTAATCACATCAACAATGTTTCCACACCGTCTTATCAGGATGGAGTAAGGCGGGGCTTTGCTGGTGGAGTTCCTAGCAGAGGGGCAGGGCAACCACCGCTCTATACAAACATTAATGTCAGTGAACTAGGTTAGTATGCAGCTTTAAGTACAGTAAAACCCGGCTAGTGCGACCACCAAAACGGGGCATAATTCTGGGTGGCAGAGGCAGGTGGTAGCTTAATGCAGGACGAAAGTTATACAGAAAGCTCCTATAGGAGCTTTCTGCATAACTTTCGTCCTGCATTAAGCAACCACCTGCTTTAGACGACATCAATGGCTGTTTATTAAGTGGTCGCATTAGCGGGGTTTTACTGTATATTCAAGAAAGTCTGTAAGATGTTGTATGGTTTTTTTTAACCCTTTGATTGCAGGAAATAAGTAATTTGGCATTGGCAAACAGTATAGACCAGTATAGACCATGATCAGATGACTCTTTAACCTGTTCCTTCATACTAATGCTTATTCAAGCCTTTGCAAACAGAGTAGACCCAGATCAGACAGCTCCTGTATGGGTCATCTGATTAGTGTCTCCTCTGTTTGCTTATAATACTGTACAGTTTCTACCAGTATCAAACAATCCTGTGTAAGTATGCTATTATAATTACAGTAAAATCTCTCTGTAAGGACCATTTAATTATGTTAATTAGTTGATATTTAGGGCAGGTGGCTGCTTAAAGCAAGGTGGAAGTAAAACAATGCTCCTATAGGAGCGTTCTGTTTTACTTTCATCTTGCTTTAAGCAGCCACCTGCCTTTAACACAAAATATTTTATGTAACGTAGTGGTCGTTACAGAGAGGGTTTACTGTATGCTATCATAATTATTCATCTAATAAATATTCATAATGTCATTAGTTCTTACATGAATATTCAACAGGGAAAGGGGTTAGGCAGCCTGCTAACCAGACTCTGTCCTGTTTGTCATTCAAAACCTTTATACTGAACAGAATCTACTGCTAACCCTTCCCTGGTGAATATTCATGTAAGAGATAATGACATCATGATTAATTATTTGCTGAGTATATATAATGTAAACTTTTCAAGGGATTTGTTTGCTTTGATAAAAACTAGAATCAGATCTACATCATGTCGAAAGCAAACAGAGCAGACCCTGATTAGACCGCTCCTATAGGAGCCATCTGATCTGGGTCTACTCTGTTTACAAATGTGTGAAAAGGGGTTTATATGAAGGAAAGGGTTAAACAATGATAGACCACTGAGAATCAGCTTTTAATGGGTTAAATGTCTTCAATTTTGTAACTTTCACATTTATTTATTCCATCTGTTAGCTGATTTAGACTCTGATCTTGCAAACTTGTGATCTATCTATAATCCCTTTATAAATACATCTTTTAATGCCTTTGCAAACAGAGTAGACCCAGATCCTACTGTTTGATTAGGACCTACTATGTTTGCTTATGAGAATTATATAGATATGTATAGGCAGAGAAATAAGAAATCTTGATAGACCAGCAGGCATCTATCTACACCAAAGGTGTCCCTATGATCAAGTGAGGCTGTACAGTTTCTTCTTTCCCTTTAATCCTTTTCCCCATAAATACGCCTTTTCCAACAGAATGGACCCAGATCAGATGGCTCCTGTGGGAGCCGTGTGATCTGGGTCTACTCTGTTTGCTTATGAAATAATATAGATATGATTCTACAGTTTCTACCATTGCCAAAATCCTGTGGTCATATGCCATTATAAAAAATAATCAATCCGGGTAATCAATATTTATGACGTCATTATTTCTTATATGAATGTTCATGGAGTAAAGGGTATAGAGAAAACTTAATTAATCCTTTACTGGATAATCCCTTTTGTTTATACCTTTATTGAAGACCCATTGATAAATATAAATGCCTTTTCACACATTTGCAAACAGGGCTGACCCAGATCAGATGGTTCCTAAAGGAGCCTTCTTATAGGGTCTGCTCTGTGTACTTTTTATTTTATAGATCTGATTTTACAATTTCCTCCATGGTGAAAGAAACCTGTTTTCGATGTTTAGTGTTACTGATTCTATCTTGAATATTAATGAGGTGATATCAATGCTGAATAAATGATAAACGGAGAAAGAGTTAATGAGACTGTTGTTCTTAAATCTAGTCTACAACAAACAAATGCTGCTCTAGAAAAAACATGTGTATTTATATGCGTAACATAGGATGCCCGAACGTAATCTGTAAGTATGGTCCAACGGGGAAAAAGGAAATTGTATAGCTTAACCCTATGCCTCATGCATATACCATTTAACAACTGTGCAAAAAGAGAAGACCCAGACCAGACAGCTCTTGTAGGAGTAACCTGATCAGGATCTACTCTCTTTATTTATAGAATTGTATAATTCTGGTTCTAGGGTTTCTGCCAAAGTTCAGCTTAGATACATTTATGATGTCATTATAAAAAAATTCTGACATGAATATTCATGAGGAAAAGGGTGAGATAAGTTGGATCAGGAGTTGTGTAGTGTTTATTCCAGGTTAGACAAAAGAATTAAGATTTGGTCCATTTTTAATAGAGAATTGTAAGGACATCTGTCAACCAGTGAATTGTATTTGTTGACCTTGTTTATCATGCTTCTTAGGGTATCAGTGTCCCGTAGAAAAAATTGAGTTTGAAAACACAAAACTGTCAGGTGAGTTGCAGCATGCAGATCTCAATGCAGCCAGACATATTACATCACCCCCAACACTAAATGCCATAACCTGTCAATCTAAATTGGAATGTGAACAACCTAGGCACATATTTAACCCTTTACTACATAAATGCACATTTTAACGCCTCTGTAAATGGAGTATACCCAGATCAGATGGCTCCTGTAGGAGCCATTTGCTCAGGATCTACTCTGTTTGCTTTTTGAATTATATAGATATGATTCTACAGTTTCTGTCACTTCTAAAATTTCCTTTGATTCTACAGTTTCCGCCATGGCAAAACTTTCCTTTGTTTATGATTATTTCTTACATAAACTTTCCTGGAGTAAAGGGTTAAAATTGTAGTCAATCTTGATTGAGTCGCTTAGTGAGAGAAGAGTAATTATGGTCTGCAATCAATGTAGACCCAGATCAGTCACTATGTTCAGAAGGTTACGTATGGTGTAGCTTTACACTGTTTGGCAATTACAGGCATCTGACCCTACCCTACCTAAGATAAATAGACTGAAGCAATTCTTTATTTTCCCGGCAAACCCGTTGCTATGACTACTGATTAGAATCTTCTCTTTGAGACAGTTCTAATGAGTAGTCAACACTGGGTTTGATAAAGAAATAAAGACACCTCTTATCTGGAATAATGAAGTGTCCTACAGTAAAACATTTTAAAACCCATTGCCTCATAGGCTATTTTTAGATACAACCTCTTTGAATAAGTCTACCGAAAAGGAGCATTAACTAGAGAAATGGAAATTTTTAGAATTTTGTAGTTTCAAACCATTGTGATAGATAGAGCATTTGCTC
The DNA here is from genome assembly GCA_963576725.1 of Azorinus chamasolen. Lineage (NCBI taxonomy): Eukaryota > Metazoa > Mollusca > Bivalvia > Cardiida > Solecurtidae > Azorinus > Azorinus chamasolen. The sequence continues at coordinate 4,317,376 of OY755242.1, forward strand.
CTATAGGAGCAAATGCTCTATTTATCGCAATGGTTTCAACAGGTGATTTTTACAGAGTCATCAAAAGTTGTCTGGGTGTTAAATTCTGTCTCATTCTAGGGTTTTCATACAGATGTTTCTTCCACTGCCAAAATATTCTTTGTTCACGTGCCATTGAACAAAATAATCTGATCAATATGTATGATAACATAGATATTCATGGAGTGAAGGGTTAAGTCACCTGTTTTTAAACTAATCACCTGAAAGAATGATGTTTTACTGTAGTCGATTTTATCCTGACAATCTGTGGACAACCCTGATTCACACTTACTGTGATGTCACTGTGATGTCACTGATCTGGGTTACACTGTTTGCATGATGCAAGACCCCGTACGATATCTTATCTCATTGATCGACTCAGTTGAATGCATTCTGCATATGACATACAAAGTTATTTTTTCCTTATTTCTGGTCTTTTTTTCAGCTTCTTTTAATTCATATTTTTCATTTGATCTTTATTTTATATTTGATCATTTTATGCTAAGTTTTTTGTGTTTTTTTAATCAGCTTTTTTGTAGCAATTTGATGTAGTTTTTAAGGACAAATTATGTTAAATCCAGTTATGTTTATTCCATTACCCACATAACGCTTTGAATGCAGGAAATGAACATACTGGCATTTACAAACGGTGAAGACCCAGATCAGAGGTCTAAAGGAGTCCTCTGATCAGGGTCTGCACTGTTTGTCATTCAAAATCCTCTTGCAAAGTGTCCCCTTTCATACTGAACGGACTCGTGTTAGTAAACAATGATGATTGATGAACCATTCTAGCATTCAAAATGTTTATTGCTGACTTTTATTTACGTATAGACTACAGTAAAACCCCTCTAAACCGGAATTCTAGAAGAGAAGAATTCAGATACTGTTAGGCAGGTGGCTGCTTAATGCAGGATGAAAGTCATGCAGGAAGCTCCTAGAGGAGCTTTCTGCATGACTTTTACTCTCCATTAAGCTGCCACCTGTCTCCAAAACCGATATCTATACTGAATTTAACGTCCAGTGTAGAGGGGTTTAACTGTACCCTAATTAAGCTAAGTATTGGGAGAAACAAACTGAGGCAAGTTGTGTAGACCCAGATCCAACTGTTCTTTAAGGGCCTACACTATCTGCTGCTATGTCAGTAAAGGGCCTACACTATCTGCTGCTATGTCAGTAAAGGGCCTGCACTATCAGCTGCTATGTCAGTCTAATTTAAAGTCATCAAAACAGTACCAAAGTGACTTATTCAGCTTTACAAACCCATGGAGAGAAGAGATTGTTGAGTGGCCGAATACAGAGTAATTAACTCTTTACTCCATGAATATTCATGTAAGAAATAATGGCATTATGAATGTTAATTAGATTAATTGCTAATTGCTAAAATAGCACATGGACAAGTAAATCTTTGGCTATGACAGAAATTGTAGCATGAGCATGCAAACAGGGCAGACCCTGATCAAACATCTCCTGTAGGAGCCATCTGATCTGGGTCTACTGTATTTGCAAAGGTGTAGAAAAGCATATTTATGGAATAAAGGGTTAGGATATAAACACAAGTTTTATCTAATTGATGGAGTGTCAAGGAATATTAGTCTTGGCCTCCAGAGGAGTGGGAATTTAACCCTTTCCTCATGAATATTTATGTAAGAAATAATCACAACATGAATATTAATCAGATTAATTTTTATAATGCCACATGGACAAAGGAATTTTTGGCCATTGAAGACACTAGAATCACATCAATATTATTTCACAAGCAAACAGAGCAGACCCAGATCAGACAGTTCCTGTAGGACCTGGGTCTATTCTGTTTGCAAAAGCATAGAAAGGTGTATTTATTGAGAAAATGGTTAAGCTAAACATTTGGCAGTAATACATTTTTTCCCTTCACTCCACCAAACCCAATATTATGACCTGATTAAAACTGTCTGAACGAGATTTTTCTAATGAGTAGTCACACTCTTTTGAAAGCAATAATTAGAGAGAGTAGCCATAGTATAGGGTTTGGTGGAGAAAAAAGGACTTGGCATCATAACCCTTTTATACTTCATAAATACACTTTTGCAAACACAGTTGACCCTGATCAGACAGCTCCTGTAGGAGCTGTCTAATCAGGGTCAGCTCTGTTTGTTTATGATATAACATAAGACATGACTAAACAGTTTCTGCCCTGGCCAAACTTTCCAATTCCATGTGCTATTTTAATCTAATTAATATTCATGATGTCATTATTTTTTCCATTAATATCATGGAGTAAAGGCTTATGTACTTTGCACATCTGAAGTATAATGATTATCCCATATTAGAGTAAAACTTGTATATAATGGTCACTGTATGAAGAAACATTACGGCATTAACTCTTTACTCTATAAGTACGCTTTTCTATGCCTTTGCAAACAGAGTAGACCCTGATCAGATGGTTCCTATAGGAGCCGTCTATCAGGGTCTGCTCTGTTTGCATCTGATATAATATACTGGTACTACAGGTAGATTTTATCATGGCCAAATATATCCTGTGTCAATGTGCTAATAATAACAACTGATCTTATTAATATTCATCACATCATTATTTCTTGCATAAGTATTCATGGAGGAAAGGGTTAACCCTGATAAGGACATCTTTGAAAACAGTAGACCAAAATCAGACAGCTTCTATTGGAGCCATCTGATCAGTGTCTGCTCTGTTTGCTATGTAATCATATAGATTTGATTCTACAGTTTCTGCCATGATCAAAAACACTCTGTTCATCTACTCTAAAAAGAAAAAAACAACTAATAAATATTCATGATATCATTACTTCTTAAAAAGTGGTAGGCTTCATAATAAGAAATGATAGCAATGTGAAAAGCTTATTTTGGGAGCTTTCTATATTACTATTGTCCAGCATTATATCCATTAAGCTCTCTGCCTTAACCCTTTGTCATATACATATAGATATGTATTTTATGCCTATGCAGACAGAGAAGACCTAGATCAGATGGTTCCTATAAGAGAATCTGATCAGGATCTACTGTTTACAAAGGTATGAAATGACATTTTTATCGAGTAAAGCCTTTAAGGGGGACAATGTATCTGTTGGATGGAGGTTAATTCATTCCCTCATTGACTACCTCTGTGATACATCTACCAAAAAGGAGCATTAACTAAAGGAAAGGCATGAAAAAAAGTTCCTTTCCTCCATAGGCTATTTTTAGACACAACCTCTTTGAATTAATATTACCGAAGAGGAGCATTTACTAGAGAAAAGGAAAAGTATAGAATTGTGTAGTTTTGAAATCATTGTGATAAATAGAGCATTTGCTCGTATAGGAGCAAATGCTCTATTTGTCACAATATTTTCATAAAGTGTCTTTTACAGAGGCGTAGAAATGCTTATTTATGGAGGAAAGGGTTACGGAAAGAGTTAAGTGATATTATTCATGGAGGATACATATTATATTAATAAGTGTGTTAATATGTAACTGATATGATATATTTACAGAAAAGCGTAAGAAAAGTAGGTATATTTTGTTGTCAGTGCAAATATGCTCGATTATAAAAAGAATGCGTCGTGTATGATATGATAAGACCATGCTGCATCTCTTGATACTTCAAGTTATATCATTCTGTCTTTGCTCTGATATATAGTAGCCATGTGCTTATGTTCTCGTTGCAAAGTTCCAGATATGAGGCATACGTAGGAAATCCGTGATAAATTTGTTATATATCTCTGCCAAACTCTATCTTGTTGGTATTCATTAGAATCGCCTTTTCGAGACAATTTTAACCCATTCCCTCATAGTCTATTATTAGACCAACCTGTTTGAATTAATCTACCGAAAAGGAGCATTAACTAGAGAAAAGGAAAATTTTAGAATATGTTAGTTGAAACCATTGTGATAAATAGAGCATTTGCTCATATAGGAGCAAATGCTCTGTTTATCACAATGGTTTCAACAGGTGACTTTACAGAGGTGCAGAAAGGTGTATTTATGGAGGAATGGGTTAATAAGTACCAAGAAGATGGCGTTTGGCTGGCTGAGAAATAGAACATTTCGATTGATTGGTACACCTCTTATCAACAACTTTTTGTTGGTCTGTAACTTTTATGTGCATGCTCTGATTTTGATTTCGTCTGACAAATATTTCCCCATGCCATGATGTAGTTTCATGCCTCACAACCAGATATCTGCACTAGTGCTGAAACGGTTACTGGAATTTTGTAAATGGTTAATCAGGAGTATTAACAGCGATTAACCAGTTAATAGGAGCTCTGTCCCACAATCATTCAAACCTGTACACCTGTACACTGTAAATCTTTGTACTAAAATGGGGCTGCATTTATCCACATATGATGAAAGAGCAATGAGAAAGACCATTGTTATTATCGACATATACGAGAATATAGTACAGTTGTCATGGCTGCAGAGACCTTTTCAAAATACTATATTGCGGGAAGTGCACAAGCTTGTGTTATGTATGAACCAAGCGTGACTTCAAACTTGAGTAAAGAAATTGAATTTTGATGACATATTTTATCATTATAACATCTTATCATAAATCAAGTTAAACTGATATTTTCATCACAATTCTTTCGAAATCTTTCAGACCAACGACTTTTTAAAATTACTACAGATGACAAATAACCATAGTAAAGAAGAAGATCGATCGGTTTGATGTACTAAATAGAACAACCAACAAATAATGTAGTTATGAAACAAATACATATACTTCAACAGTTAATTGAACATGAGAACAAATTTTTATGGCCATTGTAACCATTAACACTCTACTGACAAACTAAGGGAAGTAACCAATCCGGTTAATCAGTTGCGGAATTTGTTACCGGTTAATTGCCATTTTGTAATCGGCAACGGTTAACCGGGAAATAATTTAAGCACTAATCTACACGCAATGTCAAGGTCGAATAGACACATGATATTAACTAGTGATATGCTGATTAGTCATAGCTACTCGGCTACCGAGTTGTGAAAGTTCCGCTGTGATGATTGCCTAAGGATATTCCATTGTTGACAATTTATACATAACCTTATGGAGACCATACAGTTTAACACATTATCCCCTAGTGACACATTTTTCCGCATCTATAAACGTCACTTTATGAAACCATTGTGATAAATAGAGCATTTGCTCTTATAGGAGCAAATGCTCTATTTATCACAATGGTTTCAAACTACAAAATTTTAAAATTTTCCTTTCCTCTAGTTAATTTTCCTTTTCGGTAGATACATTCAAAGAGGTTGTGTCTAAAAATAGCCTAGGAGGTAATGAGTTAACAAAGAGTAAAAGCCAGACAAGGCCAAACATCTGATAGGGTTTTACACAATGTTTTAACTGAACAGAATCATTTCATAATCTAAAATTTGAACGTTAACAAATGCAATGTTTTAGACTGGTCTGGATATATGTAATGACTCCATACCTAAAACCCTTATTTGGCCTTTAGTGAATTTTAATCGATGATCGATCGCGAACATGTGCCGATGATCAAGTAAACGTTTTGGGTACGATTTCCAACGCTAGTGTTAACATAGTTTCAGTCATACTTCAGCTGTCCACAGTCTGTCTTCAACCCTTTAGCTCAATATATACACATTTTGAGCCTAGCAAATTTTAAGAGAGTATGTCAAGATGAGATGACTCCTGTAAGGTCTGCTGTTTGCTTATGGTTTATAGATCTGCTACAGTCTATATAGTAGTCAAGTTCACTGCATTCTTTTGCTGTTTTACAAATTCATCTAACAAGTTTGTCTTATGCAAATAAGTAATTGCCTTGTTCCATGCATGCATTCAGTGCACTGGAGTAGTTCTTCTACCTGTGTATTCTGTGTAAGGTACAATGCGCAAGGAAAAACCTCACAAGTCTTCCTGCCACCAATGATTATATGACTGAAAGACTGTTAACATATTCCCCCATAGGCTATTTTTAGATCAATTTCTTTGAATGAATCTACCGAAAAGGACCATTTATAACAGAAAAGGTAAAATTTATAATTGTGCAGTTCTGAAACCATTGTGATAAAAAGAACATTTGCTCCTATGGAGCAAATGCTCTATTTATAACAATGGTTTCAAAATGTGACTTGTACAGGGTGTAGAAATGCATATTTATGGAGGAAAGGGTTAAAGTGATATAAAATCCGATACAAACAAACAGATAAGTAGTGGGTTATGTTACCACACAGCAGAGAGTTATCCCCATTAATATAATATCCCCAGGACATTTAAGTTTTCAAGATGCAATTTACCATTACCATACTATGGGCAAATCTTTGCCAACATTCCATTGAGGTTTCAAGAACTTCAGCATCTCACCAGGATACTCAGATTTTGAAAAGTTATAGAAGAAAGCTGATACCCTTTACCTGTTGAATAATCTATTTAATTCATAAGCATACTGAGATGAATATGATGGGATAGCTCCTGTAGGAGCTGGCTGGTCTGGGTCTACTGTATTTGCAAAGGCATTTAAAGGTGTTTCGGTTAGTTTGAGAAATATTTTGAGATATGTTTTGCCAAAGGAATGTTTAAACACATAACCACTTATCTATATTGCACCCACAGTAAAGAAAGGTTTTGCATTTGTTACAAATGTACTCAAAGTAACACAAAGTATTTTAATCCCCCATTAGGGGACATTGTACTGCATTGTCTTGTGCCTGTTCTGTGATTACGTCTATTAGAGAATGAATTCTTTCCATGTTTTATTATCTGATGCTTTACCTTTGTTAGAGTCATAGATAAAGATGCCTGTTCAACAAAACTGTTTCCCTGTTGATTATTCTTGTAAGAAATAATGACATTATGAATATGTATGAGCTTATTTTTATAATGGTATAATTGGACATAGTATTTTTGGACTTTGAATATTTATGTAAGAAATAATGGTGTCATGAATATTAATTAGATTAACTGTTATAATAGTACATGGACTCAGGAAGTTTTGGCCATGGCAGAAAGGGTAGAATCATATCTATATTATATCATTAGCAAACAGAGCAGACCCAGATGAGACAGCTCCTCCAGGAGCCGTCTGATCTGGGTCTTTTCTGTTTGCAAAGGCATATTTATGGAGTAGAGGGTTAAGCAAAGAACACTTTTATGCTTAGATTTTCTACTTAGATTAAGTATTGACCTCTTTCTTGATATTTCTGCTCTTTTATGCATTTTTGCAAACAGAATGAGCCCCCATCCCAGATGAGATTAGCTCCTGCTGGAACTCTGTGATCAGATCTGCTCTATTTACTTATATGTTATAGATCTGCTCTGTTTGCGTATATTTTATTGATCTGATTCTCTACTGTTTGCCAATGGCAATAAATTTAATATGTTATACAAGAATTAATTAAAAATTCTTAGTGAGCAGATTCTTGCATGAATATTCATCCGTTATGATCAAGTTAACCCTTTCCCTCATATAAATGCCTACTCACACATTTGCAAATAGAGTATAACCAGATCAGAAGGCTCCAATAGGTGTTGTCTGATCAGGGTCTGTTCTGTTTGCTTTTGACAGGATATACATGTAGATCTTTTGACAGAGTATACAATCATGTAGATCTTTTGACAGGATATACATGTAGATCTTTTGACAGATCATTATTTCTTACATGAATATTAAACAGGGAAAGGGTTAAAGAAACTGATAAATGAATATGCACCATGTGCAAACTGTCTTGTGTTGCAAAAGATATGATGATATAATTATTCACTCAAGCTAAAAGACTAGACACTGATTGGTGGTATTGAAATGATATAGTTATTTTATATATATATTACCATGTTTTTTCCTGAATATTCAACCAGACAAATTAAGGCATAATGGTTCAGACCTGGGGAAACAGGTTAATCAGGGTCTGCCCTATTTGCTTTTCCAGTAGTTTCTTTTGAAATTATTACAATGGAGCTGAATTCAGTTGCATTGAGAGGAAGTGTTTATTAGTTAATCCATTCCATCACAGTCTATGATTAGATCCAACCTCATTGAATAAGTCTAATGAAAAGTAGAATTTACTAGACATTTTAGAATTGTGTAGTTTTCACATGCAGTCTCTCCACCAGTTTGTCAAGCTGAATAAGTCAGTTTTGATGTTGATAACTGCTGGTGGAGTGGCAAATAGTATAGACTCTAATCAAACTGCATCTTCAGGAGTAGTTTGATCTGGGTCTACACTATTTCCATACGGTTTTCTGTCCTGATATTTATGGTATTTCAGTATGGTATCTACAGTTCTATCCATTAGTTTAAGATAAACCTATCAAATTGCATTTAAAATAAACTACATGTAATTATGAATATTTTATCAGTAATTAATCCAGGAACGTCTGATGGTGAGTTGTTCAGTTAAAGGTTTTAGCCTGCTGCTAGCATGATATTAACTGTAACTATATAATATTATATTGATGGCAAATCCAGGTGATATTCTTTACATCTGGGTCGACTTTGTGTGCAAATGTCCAAATGGAAACCCTATCAGGTTCTACACTGTTTGTAACACTTATTGTCAGCAATGTAGAATGGGCTCCAATGGATTACAAGCAGAGTGTAGAACAATTGATCTGATTCCACATTCTAAACACGGTGGCTGGTACTCCACTGTTGGCAAGGTCTCAAGTTTCTTGGATCTTAAGGCAGGTGGTAGCTAATGCATAACTTTCATTCTGCATTAAACAGCCACCTGCATTTCAAGACATACATGTTATATAATTAAATACAGCAGGTTAAAAGTTGAAATTTACCCTGGCACTTTTAACAGAATTTAAAGGTCCATGTAGACCCTCTTCTATTCGCTAGTATCCACTTGTTAACTCTTTGCATGTTAAGTAATTTTTTGTCTGCAACAATTATGTGGTCTTTTTCAATTTATTTGCAAAAATATGGTCAAAATATCAAATATATTTTATCCTGATGAGATGCCACATATAATGTGGTGTCCCATCTGGATCCAGAATGTTTGCATTCAGGTTACAATCAACGGTTTTGCCACTAGCATGCAAAGATTTAAACATGCATAACAAATAACCCCTAAACTGTTGAAGTAACCATGTCAGCTGGACAACACCTTCTACTCCTTCTGTTGATTTACCCATTGCACCTGTTGAAACTGCTATGGAAGTCGGATGACCAATTAACCCTTTACTCAATGAAGAACCTTTTAACCCTTTCGCTGTACTGTGTTTATTCCAGATTTCAATACCTTATGAATATTCATAGACAAAATATAAGTATAACAAGTATGGAAGGTGGCACATTGTAGCCATTTTAGAAAGTGAAGAAACAGAACTATCTGATTCCATTTACAAACAGAGCAGACCCTGATCAGATGGCTCCTATAGGAGCTGTCTGATCTGGGTCTTCTCTGTTTGCGAATGCATGAAAAGGTGTTTATATGAGGGAAAGGGTTAACACATTCTCTAACAGAGTATAATACCCAGATCTGATTGCTCATGATCATGTAAGAACGGTCTTATCAGAGACTGCCCTGTTTGCTCTTCATTCATCACATGGATCTGATTCAGATTTGATTTGGTTCTCAAAAACATTTTACCCTCTACTCAATGAATATTTATGTAACAGATAATTCATACATGAATATAAATATAAGCTTAATAATTTATAATGGCATATAAAGAGAGAAAAGTTAGCTGCAGAATCACTGGTCTTTATATTTCTATAAACACTGGTCTTTATATTTCTATAAACAAACAAAGCTGATCCTGTTCAAATGGCCCAGTACAGGAGCCCACTCTGATTTGGGTCCACTCTATATGCAAAGGTGTTGAAAGGCATAATGAAATTATCTGTGGTGTAGAGAATTAACCCTTTTCTCCATAAATATGCCTTAAATCTACGCCTTTGCAAACAGAGTAGACCCAGATCAAATGTTTCATGTAGAAGCTGTTTGATCTGGGTCTGCACTGTTTGCTTATGATATAATACAGATGCGATTCTACAGTTAACCCTTTCCCTCTTATAAACGTGTTTTCACACATTTGCAAACAGAGTAGACCCAGATCAGACGGCTCCTAGAGGAGCCATCTGATCTGGGTCTGCTCTGTTTGCTTATGGAATTTGATAGATCTGTTTCTTTAGTTTCTTAACTGGTTACAATGTTCCACCTTCCATATTCATTGTAACTCTTTTGTTAATGAATATTCAGTAGGTATTGAAATTTGAAATAAACAGAGAACAGGGAAAGGGTTCAGAGGCCTGAGGAGACACCAAGCTACATGATGTCTCATCTAGGTACATGAAGGGTTGACTAATTGGACCAAGCTACACGGTGTCTGATCTATGTACATGAAGGGTTGACTAATTCAACCAAAGCTTGCAAAGACTTCTCCAGACTTCATTCATTCTTCATGTCTCTCTTTATTGTGTACGGATTCTCCTACCCCAATCCTTCTGGTAAACAAACTTCTTTACTGAAATGTGAGAATGGATACAGGTAAAAGAACCTCCCTTGCTATATAAGGAATCTTTTATTTGACCTTTACCCCTTAGAGACACCTTTTGACAAACAGGGTAGACCGAAATAAGGCTGGTCCTTTATAGGAGCCATCTGACCGATGTCTGCTCTGTTTGCTTATAAAATACTTTTTATGATTCTATTATAATATGTGGCATAGCTATGTGTTAATTTGTTTTATATAACAATATGAAATGATTTGTTAACCTTTTCCTTCATATTTATAAACACTTTTTTGTGCCTTTGCACAAAGTAGACCCTGATCAAATGGCTCCTGTAGAAGCCATCTGATCAGGGTGTTCTCTGGTTGCAAATGAAATTTGATAGATCTGTTTTTTTAGTTTCTAAAATGGCTACAATGTTCCACATTTCATAAAATTATTTCATTATAAATACTTGTAAATTGTTAACCCATTACCTCATAGGCTATATTTTACTGTCTATTTGAATAAATCTACCGAAAAGGTGCATTTACTAGAGAAAAGGGAAACTTGTAGTTTTGAAACCATTGTGATAAATAGAGCATTTGCTCACAATGGTTTAATAAAGTGACAGAGGCGTCGCTATGGGGGTATTGGTTAAAGTGACTCAATTGAGAGCATAATTATGTGATACTGTACCTACTAACTACTTACCCAATATGTTAACCCTTTATCTCATGAACATTCGTGTAAGAAATAATTGCATCATGAATATTAACTTAGCTGAAGTTGTATATGAATACAGGTATATTTTATCATGGCAGAAACTGTAGATCAGCTCTGTATAATTCAATTGTATAAACAAACAGAGCAGACTCTGACCTAGTGGCTCGTATAGGAGTCATCTGATCTGGATCTACTCTGTTTGCAAAGACATTAAAGGCATCTGTGTCGGGTAAAGGGTCAACACATGTACTGTTCTGAAGGAGTTCAATACGTTTTTTTCAGTAAAATTCAATCTCTGTGAAGCAGAGTCGCTCTGAAGCAGTCTTTTATAAGACAGGTTGTAGCTTGATGCAGGATGAAAGTAATGCAAAAAAAACTCTTAAAGGAGCTTTTTGTATTACTTACATTCTTCATTAGGCAAGAACCTGCTTCTCAAGACTCCACATTTTTCAGGTTTCAATGACATCTTAAGAGAGGTTGTACTGTAGTGCATTGATGTACATAAAGATGTATTTGTATTTCATATACAATAAAACCTCTCTTAGAACCGGACGTTCAATTTAGTATAAATGTCGGTCTTGGGAGACAGGTGGCAGCTTAATGCAGGGTGAATGGCATGCAGGAAGCTTCTCTAGGAACTTTCTGCATGACTTCCACTCTGCATTAAGCAGCCACCTGCTTAATAGTATCTAAATTCTTCTTTACTGGAATTCCGGTTTAGAGGGGTTATACTGTACACTGTTACTATACATTCTACTTTATATGCATTGGAGAGACAGGTACCTCGAAACAGAGCAGAATAACAAGTTAATGATTTAATAATAATATCTGTATGTACAAGCTACACATTTGCATGAAGTCACTTATATTAACTGATGCATATTTTCACATTTGCAAACAGAGTAGACCCAGCTCAGTGTACCCCTGTAAGAGCTGTCTGATCAGTCTGCTCTGTTTGTTTATAAAATAATACAGATAATACAGATGTGGATCTATAGTTTCTGCTACATAATCATAGTCCTAAAGTAATGATTTCTTACCAGAGTATTCATTATCTCTTTGAGTACAGGCCATACATACATCATCATTTGCAAACAGTGTAGAATAGGGAAGGTTAACTCTCTACGTGATTAATATTCATGGCTCTGCCCGTTGCGAATATCAATTAAATGATTTTCAAATATTGTTATGTAAATCAAGGGAGTATATTTTTGCTTTGACAATAACTGTAGAATGAGATATGCAAACAGCTAGCGCAAGCAGACCCTGATCAGATAGCTCCAACAGGAGCCATATGATATGGGTCTACTCTGTTTTCAAATGCATAAAAAATGTTTGTATGAGGAAAAAGGTTTATCCTTTGGATGCAGAATATTCAAATTGTTATAGCCCAATTAAGATTTTATTGGTAGAGTCCATTCGGTATGAATTGTGGATGATATGGAATGACAGTGCCGGCCCTGATCAGTCTCGGGGGACCTGTAAGAATCCTCTGATCTGGGTTGACACTGTATGCAAATGCGGGTACACTCGTTTCACATAATTATTCAACACCCATCTCAAGCTGACCCTGTTACTATAGGGGCTGTACAGCTGTCAAGTATATTGATAGGTTAGGTTGGGCTATTAAGATCTAGCATATCAGTCTGTGAGTCCGGCCATCTGTCTGACTTTCCATCACACTTTAGAATGACAGAACTTTATTCGACAGGATGGATGAGCATTATAAACATGTTCATGCTTATGATATGCTGTAGAGTTATAGCCCTGGCTATAGGGATGTACAACATCTACCCAGTCACATGTATACGTTTTTAGTTCAAAGTAAAAGATTTAATTCAATCTAGGAATGCTATTTCTATTTCTCCTATCATGAGCAGATTTCAGAGTAAATGTATTAACCCTTTACTCTATTTACAGTAGAACCTGTCTCAAGTGACTTTGAATTGATTAACCCTTTCCCTGTTCTATATTTATTACAAATTCCAATACCTACTGAATATTCATGGACAAAATAGTTATAATGAAATATGGAAGGTGGAACATTGTAGCCATTTTAGAAAGTATAGAAACAGATTTATCAAATTCCATTAGCAAACAGAGCAGACCCTGATCAGACGGCTCCTCTAGGAGCCGTCTGACCTGTACGAAAACTTCCAGGCGGAATCCGCCTGGACAAAACAGTGATTTTCCAGGCGGACTAAATTGTCCGTGTGAAAACAGCTCAGTTGACACGGATTGCTATTTTTAGTAACATTTAGGCGGAATATCACACGAAATATTTAAATTAGTCCGGGTCATGTGACCTTATCCGTGCGGAATTCTTAAAAATCCGGGCGGAATCCTAAAAATTCCAGGCGGAATCTGAAAATATCCGTGAGGAATTTTGTGAAAATCCGTGTGGAATTTTAAAATGTCCAGGCGGAAAAAATTCCGGGCGGAATTTGAAACAAAAATCCAGGCGGAATTTGAAAAAAATCCGGGTGGAATGTGAAAATGTCCAGACGGACTTTTAAAAATCCGTGTGGATTTTTTTAAAAAATCCGTGAGGAATTTTTTTAAAAATCCGGCTGGAATCTGAAAATGTCCGGGTGGACTTTTTTAAAAATCCATGTGGACTTTTTTAAAAATCCAGGCAGAATTTTTAAAACCTATTGGCTTTTGAATATTATCTATCATATATCACACAATGTTTACTAATATGCTAGTCATCTTTGGTCTATGAATCAGAAGAATTTTGTTGGAATCACAAAACCATACCATTAGGTGCACTTGGTAGGTGTAACATTATACTAATAATTTGCCATCCAGGATGGTACAATAACAAACATGTCAGTTTTAAAAATCAATTTTTATATGTAATTTCAACTGAAAACAGTTTTATGAACAACAGAATATAGCCTTTTGCTCCATAAGGGCTGTTCCATTTAAATGTGTATGGGGGCAGGAAGGTACTTAAAATAACCCAGCTATGCATGGATGGGATTCCTTGCAAAAATGGTACTAATGTTTTTGTGAATTAGTAAAAAAACTTCTATGAGTGGGTGCCTTCCTGCACCCCACACACATTTAAATGGAACAGCCCTAAGCAATTTTATGGATTTGTCCAGTTTGAAAGCAATAGATCATTAACAAAGAATAAATTTAAATCATTAACACATATAAATTTGTTATCTTTATATAGAACAAATAAAAACATTGACTAAAATCAAGGGGCTCGTCTTATGAAACGTCGTATGACAAAAATGGTCAAAAGTCAAACCTTTAAAATACATCTTATTTCTCAATCTAATCCTGTCTTTTGACATCTCTTTGTAATCGTCTTTTCAAGACGATTCCAGAGATGTCACAAGACAGGATTAGATGGAGAAATAAATAATAGTTCGAGAATTTTATAATTTGACTTACAACAACATTTGTCATGTTTCGTAAGATGGCCCCTAGGATACAAGTATAAGTTTTAGCTCACTGTGAGAAGCAATTCTTTTATGCAACGGGCATATAAAATCCATGTCCCACAAGAGTGTTCAAAGGAATACATGTGTCACTAGTTGGGAGTAGTGTTAAAATTAAAACAAGATGTGTTTGTGAAACACTATGCCCCCTCGATATGATATTTGACCCAGAAGGATGGCCTTGATCTTGACATGTCACCCCTCAAACTGTGAAGCTCCATGGTGTACTGGTTCAAAAGTTATGGCCAATGTTAAAGTCGGTGACCTTTGACCCGGAAAGATGACCTTGACATGTCATCCCTCAAAATGTCCGGCTTTATGAGATACATCTGCATGCCAAATATCAAGTCTCTGTCTGTACTGGCTCAAAAGTTATGACCAATGTTAAAGTTGCTGACAAACAAACACAATGAAGAAAATATTCCAAAATAGGGAATTAATATATTACATAAATACTGAAACTGCTCTGATCTAATATTTCGACCACTAAGGGCCTTTGTCACATGATAATCTTTGACAAAGGCCCTTAGTGGTCGAAATATTAGATCAGAGCAGTTTAAGTATTTATGACAAACAAACAGACGGGGCAAAAACAATATGCCCCCTGATCAAATCTGGGGGCATAAAAAAGTGTGACAGACAGAAAGAAAAGTGATCCCTATGTGGCACACTGCCTCTCGACAGGTGACACAAAAATCCATGTTTAACACATTCCCTCATAGTGACACATTTGGTGCCATTGTGTTAAATAGAGTGTTTACTCCATAGGAGCAGATACTCTTATTTATCATAATGGTTTCCAAACTACACAATTCTAAATTCTCCAGTTCTATAGTTAATGCTCCTTTTCGGTAGATTTGTTCGAAGAGGTTGGGTCTAAAAATTGTCTAGGAGGAAATGGGTCTAAAAATTGTCAAGGAGGGAACGAGTTAAAGAGGAGGTCCCTACAATGATCGCATATTTTCAATAATATCATAAAACTTGGTATTTGTTATGCTCTATCATTATTATGAAGGTTCCCAATTTGAACTTATATCGAAAAATGCCCCTGTGATACAAATAAACCGATTTCATCAATAACTGATAATTTTTGTTCTACAACACAATATTATCGGCCTTTTCCGAATATTATTCTGCGTTTTGCCGATGATCACCCGATCCCTCCATTGTTTACGTAATAGCTTTCTCGGAAGTGGTCGGAGAATCGCAAATAGGGCGAACAGTTAAGAAACTAAAACTCAACCCAAATAAAACTGAAACATCGGGGAGTAAAACCGGGATCGGCGATATCAAACACATGGATGTTTTGTCATTATAAACGGTAATTGGATGGGGCTTTTTGTGATATACTACTTTTCAGCATATAAACAAACGAGTTTTGTTTATTTTAAGTGTTTATGAAACGCGTCAAATGTAGGGACATCCCCTTTACACATCTGGCCGAAGCACTGTTCTTTCAATTTTTTTCTGGCGTAGAACGTCTGTTCCGCCACCGCAAATAAATTGGAATAATCTTGGTAGAAAACCATTAGACGATGCTACATACCAAATATCAAGATTTTTAAAGATTATCCTATGAAAAACTGACAAGCCCTTGGGCGGGGCCATTTTTGGTCCGGGGATTATAATTTGATTAATCTTGGTAGAGGACCATTAAATAATGATACATACCAAATATTAAAGGTCTATAACTTATAATTTTAGAGACGAAGATTTTTTAAAGATTTTCCCATGAAAAATTGATAAGCCCCAGGGTGGAGTCATTTTTGTCCTGGGGGTCATAATTTGAACAATCTTAGCAGAGGACCATTAGATGATGCTACATACTAAATGTCTATTCCTTACATTTTCAGAGAAGAAGATTTTTAAAGATTTTCCTATGAAAAACTGATAAGCCCTGGGGTGGGGCCATTTTTTGCCCCAGGGGTCATAATTTGAACAATCTTAGTAGAGGACGATTATATCATGCTACATACCAAATATCAAAGGTCTATGCCTTACAGTTTCAGAGAAGAAGATTTTTAAAGATTTTCCTATGAAAAACTGATAAGCCCTGGGGTGGGGCCATTTTTGTCCTGGGGGTCATAATTTGAACAATCTTAGTAGAGGACCATTAGATGAAGCTACATACCAAATACCAAAGGTCTATGCCTTACATTTTCAGAGAAGAAGATTTTTAAAGATTTTCTTATGAACAACTGATAAGCCCTTGGGCGGGTCCATTTTTGGCCCAGGGGTCATAATTTGAACAATCGTAGTAGAGGACCATTACATCATGATGCATACCAAATATCAAAGGTCTATGCCTTACAGTTTCAGAGAAGATTTTAAAAGATTTTCCTCTGAAAAACTGATAAGCCCTAGGTTTTTGTCCTGGGGGTTATAATTTGAACAATCTTAGTAGAGGACCATTACATCATGCTACATACCAAATATCAAAGCTCTTGGCTTTGTGGTTCCAGAGAAGAAGATGTTTAAGTAAATTGTTGACGCCCACACATACACACAACGCACATACGCACGACACCGGACATAGGATCATCCCAATAGCTCACCTTGGCACTTTGTGCCAGGTGAGCTAATAAAAAAGCCTTGGTAGGTAAAATGTTCATCATAAAATGAAAAGTATTGTTTATCCACAATATATGTAACTAACCAAATCAAGTGTTCAATTTACTATAAGCAGCAGTGTTATCATTTTTATGCCCCCGCCTTTAGGGCATTAAGTTTTACCCTTGTCCATCAGTTTTGTCAAAGACTTCTTGACTTGTAAGCTGGAATTTTTCGATATTTGCTCTGAAGCATAATCATGGTGAATTGTACAGTGTCTCTCCTTTTCACATCTGTCGTTACTCAACTTCCTGTTTGTCGGCACTTTGATAGAATTTTGGTGATTGTTTAATGACAAAAGAAATCGTTAAAGATTTCTTGCCTTGTGTAAGCTGCAATGATTTGATATTTGGTCTGAAGTATAACCATAGTGTGTTGTACCGTGTCTCCCCATTTCAGGTCTGCCTTTCATCAACTTCCTGTTCGCCGACAATTGATTGAATTTTGGTGATTGTTTAACGACTTTTTTTGTCCAAAAAAAAAATGCAATTTAGAAAAACCTGACCTAGGCATTTGTGTCCTATGGTCCCATTTTCTTTTATTTACGTCTGGGTTTCATGGAAACCCATGCATCAGTACACTTTTGGTGATTGCCTGGATGATGTCTTCCTCCGGAGTCTTGCATTTCTCTTGCACATATTCTGAAATGTAAGAAAAAAAGAGAATATCGTAAATATTTAAATTCTTTCCCCACCTGATGTGAATTTAAAAGACTGTGGAAGAAATTTGCAAACAATCTTGGATCTAGATGTGCACCCTGCACCTTATCTCTATCCAAGGTATTTGACACTTGGATATATAGCGAAATATTGGATTTTTTTAAAAATTGTACCTGATATATTTATCTTTGCAAACAGTGTAGATACAGATAAAGAAGCTCTGAAGGAGCAATCGAATCTGGGTGTACTCAATAATTTGCTTGACAGAATATTGTATTCTGTTAATGGAAAACAAGTAAAAGATTAACAGTTACGTGTAAAAACAGTTACTGAGTCTTTATTCCACAGTAAAGTTAAGTTTTACTGCTATAGATGTACAGAATAACGGCAATAATTTAGCAGCAATTGTTTGAATCCTACAGGCTTGTGTGAGGGATATTCAGCATAGAGTGAAAGTCCTGTCATGAATACAATATTTAAATGTTGTTGCATTCATTCTCAGTGTTGTTATACCTTCTGATCCTTCGAGATCATGAATTTCAGTACTTCTTGTTCTGAAAATTGAATACCGCTTAAGCCGGTGCTAGGGGCGTGAACAGTGTTGCATTTTCAATTACTGTTCATGAGCAGACTCAATAAAACCGAGTCTGCAATTTTCTCTTTTTGTGTTGCAATTTTTGCTTTCGGGGGATCACCACCCTTCAGAATTTATCACATATAATTCAAGGCCTAAGGATTTGATTCATCCCAATTCATCCTCAAATTAATGATTTTTTGCTGCTATACCCAATGATATTTAAAGTAAATTATTTATTGTGCCCAACTTATTGTGTATTGGTGCATAGTTTATATTTGTATTAATTTTATAATTTTTTTACATCAGGATCTTTATCAGATGCATTAAAACACATGTGAATTAAATATTGAGTTAAATGCACAGTACCAATCACTCAATATGCTGTTAACACTCCTTCCATCCAGGGCTGGCTTCTCCTTTGGCAGAGCTCCTAGACATTACTTCATCTGAGAAGTACACTGCATAACAGGCAAGTTTGTGCAGTGTCACTTCCTTTTGATGTCCAGCTGACAGAGATCTTTACACGATATCCTGGTAGCAGACCAGTCTCAACATCTGTACTGTCAGCCTTAAAATTAAACATTATCCAATAAGCACCAGTTACTAAAAAGTACTACATGTATACAAAGACTTATGATAAAATAGTGTCTTTATGAGTCTGCTGCAAATGACATGAGTTTTTAAACAGTGTCACAGCAAGGCATCAGTGAAATATTTCAACTATCTATAATTGCTGCAGAGTGTACTGTAAGTCTGTTTCAAAGAGTGTAGATCTTGATGAAACTGTCTGCTAAAATTGGTCAATCCTGTTTGCTTTAATTAGCCCAAACAACCACTGAACTTCATTAAAATATTATTCATGACCACTGCACGTAATTACATTTTTCTAATGAAATTTTCATAAAAATGCTTTTATTAAAATCTTGCCAAGTGCTGAATATATTCTGCATATGCCTTGATCGTTTTGGACCGAATTTTGGCCGATTCTACCAAGGCCGAAACGGATCATGTCCGAAACGACCCGATGCCGTGTTGATGTTGTACATGAGCGGTCCTGTCGATGCATATGGTTTGGTTGTGAAGAAGAGTGCGCTGACACTTTGTACAAGTGCATGATTTAATAAATGCTTGTATTAATTTTGACTGTTTGAGATACAATTTCCAAACGAGTGTCTGTAACTTCTAAACTCGAGACCGGATATAACATCGTAACAGATAAATTAAGCCATCGACTTTCGTCAATAATTCAAACTTCCGACTTAAAACAATAACAATAAGTGGTATTTTATATACTGATACTCACCATTCATTCTTGCATGTACTTTTTGTAGCATATGGTGGACGTTTTCATTCAAATCGAGTCGATTTTCTTTATCGAGAGAAAACGTGTTTTTCAAAATGGCGCCGGTTCGGACTAACATGTGACCCCGAAATTTTGAATATTTAAGGCCGGATGCAATATGGTTAAAATTGTTTCCGAGATATGACATATACATCAACATGAAGCTTAAAGTGCTTTTTCGTATGGTAGATGGTGCATTTTGAAAAAATGATAATTTTTCGAACAAAATGGATTAAACTTCGAGGGACTATATCTTTGCGTAGGAACAACCTAAATTCATGCACAGCTTGCAATTCGTCACACCCAAAACACTATTATCAAAGGACTGTGTGTACACATGCATTTTTTACCCCCTGAAACTATAAGGCATAGACCTTTGATATTTGGTATGTAGCATGATCTAATGGTCCTCTACTAATATTGTTCAAATTATGACCCCTGGGCCGAAAATGGCCCTGCCCCGGGGCTTATCAGTTTTCACAGGAAAATCTTTAAAAATCTTCTTCTCTGAAACTGTAAGTCATAGGCCTTTGATATTTGGTATGTAGCATGATTTAATGGTCCTCTACTAAGATTGTTCAAATTATGACCCCCAGGACAAAAATTGCCCCGCCCAAGGGCTTATCAGTTTTTCATAGGAAAATCTTTAAAAATCATCTTCTCTGAAACTGTAAGGCATAGGCCTTTGATATTTAGTATGTAGCATGATTTAATGGTCCTCTACTAAGATTGTTCAAATTATGACCCCTGGGCCAAAATTGGCCCTGCCCCGGGGCTTATCAGTTTTTCATAGGAAAATCTTTAAAAATCGTCTTCTCTAAAAATGTAAGGCATAGACCTTTGTTATTTGGTATGTAGCATCATCTAATGGTCCTCTACTAAGATTGTTCAAATTATGACCCCTGGGCCAAAAATGGTCCCACCCTGGGGCTTATCAGTTTTTCAAAAGAAAATCTTTAAAAATCTTCTTCTCTGAAAATGTAAGGAATAGACCTTTAGTATTTGGTATGTAGCATCATCTAATGGTCCTCTACTAAGATTGTTCAAATTATGACCCCCAGGACAAAAATGGCCCCGCCCCAGGGCTTATCAGTTTTTCATAGGAAAATCTTTAAAAATGATCTTCTCTGAAACTGTAAGGTATAGACCTTTGATTTTTGGTATGTAGCATGATCTAACAGTCCTCTACTGAGATTGTCCAAATTATGACCCCTGGGCCAAAATTGGCCCCGCCCCAGGGCTTATCAGTTTTTCATAGGAAAATCTTTAAAAATCATCTTCTCTGAAAATGTAAGGCATAGACCTTTGTTATTTGGTATGTAGCATCATCTAATGGTCCTCTACTAAGATTGTTCAAATTATGACCCCTGGGCCAAAAATGGCCCCACCCGGGGCTTATCAGTTTTTCATAAGAAAATCTTTAAAAATCTTCTTCTCTGAAAATGTAAGGAATAGACCTTTAATATTTGGCATGTAGTATCATATAATGGTCCTCTACTAAGATTGTTCAAATTATGACCCCCAGGACAAAAATGGCCCCGCCCCGGGGCTTATCAGCTTTTCATAGGAAAATCTTTAAATATTTTCTTCTCTAAAATTATAAGGTATAGACCTGTGATATTTGGTATGTAGCATTATTTAATGGTCCTCTACCAAGATTAATCAAATTATGCCCCCGGACCAAAAATGGCCCCGCCCAAGGGCTTATCAGTTTTTCACAGGAAAATCTTTAAAAATCTTCTCCTCCAGAACTGTAAGGTCTAAGCCCTTGATATTTGGTATGTAGCATCATCTAATGGTTTTCTACCAAGATTATTCAAATTATTACCCCTGGGTCAAAAATGGCCCCACCCTGGGACTTGTCAGTTTTTCATATGAAAAGCTTTAAGAATCTTCTTCTCCAAAACTGTAAGGCAGAGACCTTTAATATTTGGTATGTAGCGCTATCTAATAGTTTTCTACCAAGGTTGTTCAAATTATGTCCCCTGGGTTGAAAATGGCTCGCCCAGGGGCATGTCAGTTTTTCATAGGAAAGTTTTAAAAAATCTTATTCTCTTAAAAATCTTTTAAAGTCTTCTCTGAGCTTGTAAGGCAAAGACCTTAGATATTTGGTATGTTGTATTATCTAATAGTCCTCTACCAAGATTTTCAAATTATGAACCCCGGATCAAAGATGGCCCCGCCCTGAGGCTTAACAGTTTTTCATAGGAAAATCTTTAAAATATCTTCTCCTCCAAATCTGTAAGGTCTAGACTCTTTTATATTTAAGTATGTAGCATCATCTAATAGTTTTCTACCAAGATTTTTCAAATTATGCAATCTGTCATTGAAATCATTAATCTGTTACAAACAGGTGAGCGATTAAGGGCCATCATGGCCCTCTTGTTTATAATTTATATTTCTGTCACTTTACCAAACTTTAAGGCTCAATTAAATTTTACACTTTCCTGAGTCAAATATTTCCAGTACTGAAAAATTCTATGTATGAAATGTCCATGTGTATTGTTACTTTTTTTTTTTTTTTTTATCAAAGTATGAAGTTTCCGTGCTCTCAAAATGTTCAAGTATTAAAAATCCGTGTGGGAGTAATGTTCCTGCTGCTTTTTTTATCAAAGTATGAAGTTTCCGTGTTCTCAAACTGTCCAAGTATTAAAATTCCGTGTGGAGAAAGAAATTCCGGGTGGACATGACAGAAAATCCGTACGGACATTTACCCTGTCCACACGGAATTGTTAAGTTTCCACACGGAAATTCTCAAAAAATTCCGTGTCCGCCTGGAATCCGGGCGGAATATTGAGATTCCGTGTCATTTCCGCCTGGAATCCGCCCGGAATCCGCCTGGAATCCGTGTGGATTTTTCGTACAGGGATCTGGGTCTACTCTGTTTGCAGGTGCATGAAAACACGTTTATATGAGGGAAAGGGTTAAATGCATAAATCTTAAAAAGCTGGTGCTTGCTAAATGCAGGGAAATAAATAATACAGAAAGCTCCTATAGGAGCATACTGCAGTACTGTTGACCTTTATTAAACTGCCACCTGCCCTACAGACCCGTGGCTAGACCTCTTTTTTTATGGTTGCTTAAGACAGATTCTACTATACATGCATTTGATTTATTTTATTCTCTTTATTTTCAGCCAACAGAATTGTGCTATCCACGTCGGATGTTCCTACGTTGTAAGTATAGAAATAAAGTGGCATTATAGTGTTAACCCATGTATGTTTTAAGTTGAATTAACCCAGAAAACTTAATAGGACTTTTAGAGGTTGTCATCTGCTTCATTTTCTAAAAAAAAAAAAAAAAAAAATTATTCATTATAGTAACCCAGCTGTGAAAAATTGATGTCTGCTAAAATTTGAAATTAGTACAATTTTGGCCACTTCGGTTTGATCAAAGATTTGAGAAACTTTTGCCATTTCATCTGGATCCAAACTGGTTGCAAGGATCAAAGGTCCAGATAAGATGCGTAAATTAAAATATTTTGAGGAGTAGCTTCTTTATTTCTCCACCAAACCCTATGTTGTGACCACTCTTTAGAATAGTCTCAAGGAACAAAGGGTTTTGTGGAGAAAGGACGATTTTAGTATTTGAGTATGCACCTCTATCTGTTGCTCTGAATGGTTATGTCAAATTCACCAGCAGTTGACGTTGGTTATGTGTACATGTATTAATTAAATCAGCATGTTAATTGTCACATGCATAGTGTAGATCCAGCTCGTTCAGCAAGTAACCAAAGATTAGACTTTTATTAAACAATGCCCCGCTGTGAAAAACAATGTTTGATTAACCCTTTACTCCATGAATATTCACCGGGTTAAGTAAAACTGATTTACT
This sequence comes from Azorinus chamasolen, assembly GCA_963576725.1. NCBI lineage: Eukaryota > Metazoa > Mollusca > Bivalvia > Cardiida > Solecurtidae > Azorinus > Azorinus chamasolen. Next base: position 4,340,988 of record OY755242.1, read on the forward strand.
GTCATGAATAATTAAAGATATGATATCAAATGAATGAGTAATATTCTGTACATATTGTGACAAACAATTTGCAAACAGTGTAGACCCAGGTTATACGGCTCATAGAGAAGCTCTGTAATAAGGATCAGCGCAGTTCGTTGGTCAAATTCATTTAGCAAATATAAGCTGTTCATAATGAATGACCTAAACTGTAATTGACTCTGATATTAGCATTTAAAGGGTTCAAGTCAATACTTGCATAATACATCCTTCCAACTTGCACACACAAGGATGAAATTTCTAGAATATTCCAGAGAAAAATTTGGAAGCTAAATATGTAGTAAATGCATTTTTGAAGCATTTAGGGATCATGATCCAGAGAAAACTGTCTAATACAACTTAATCTTTTTGTCATTGAGATTTTTTTTTGCACCTGTTCCTCATCATAGAGATGCTTTTTGATGTGTTTGCAAACAGAGTAGACCCAGATCAGATGACTCCAGTTGGACCTGTATGCTCGTAGTCTGATCTGTTTACTAAAGAAATTATATTGATCTAAATTCTGCTATGACAAAAATATCCTTTCTTTATAATGCTGATATAAGAATTCAGCTAATAAATATTCATGAAATCTTTATTTCATGCAGTAAAAGGTTAACCCTTTACTCTATGAATATTTATTAAGACCTTATGGATATATGAAGTCTCATAATGGCATTATGAACATGGGGTGAGTTTTTACCAGGGCAGTTACAGTAGATTCATATGTACATTATGTCATAAGGAAACAGAGCAGACCCTCATCAGATGGCTCCTACAGGAGCCGTTTGATCTGGGTCTACCCTGTTTGCAAAGGCTTAGAAAGGCGTACTTATGGAATAAAGGGTTGAGGAAAGATAAAACTTCTTTAACCCCTTTATATATGAGTAGTCCTTTACCTCCAAGAAATAATGACATTTTTTAGCTATTATAACTTTTAGCTATACCTTCAGCTTTAAATATGTAAATATATGCATCTATTAGTCAAAGGGTTAGTTTAGGTTTTACTGTACAAAGAATAATATTCATATTATTAAGTCTTCCTTAATTAGTAACACCATCACCATTTTATTGAAGAAAGCAGAAGCCCTCCCGTACCAGCTATCTAAAAGCTGATAGGTGATTTTGCATGTTCTGTATTTATAACTAATCTTAATATTATCGATTCTATCGACATATAAAAACTCACACACAAGCGCCTTTCAGTCTTAGTTGTATCTTTCAGTTATATGGCTAGAATGGTATTTTCTTTGCTTTTCAGAAAATTTATTATTGCAGTAAAAACTCCATAAAACAGTCACTTGAACAAAAACTGTGGGATCAGATTAGTATTATGTCATAAGCAAACAAAGAAGACTCTAAATAGATGGCTTCTATAGGAACTGGACTTCATTTTTGTGGCTGTTGAAGAGGAGTTTTTCTGTAACAATTGATTTTCATTGACATGTTACATCCAATAGTATTCAATGACCTGAGTGCGTTCCTTTACTTATCAGTCAGTTGCTAAATTAATACCACATAAGGTGCTGTGCTGAATTTATTTTTGGCCACCCTTTGTTCTATAGGCTCCTATCCTGCCCAGTACTTCTCACAAAATTACACGAACATACTGAATAAAAAAAGGTACAATCAAGTCTCACTTATAATGTGACCACATAAATTACTAACATAGGAGACTATAAAAGCAGGTGGTTGCTTAATGCAGGGCAAGAGTAATGCAAAAAGCCCCTATTGGAGCTTTCTGATCAACTTTTGTCCTGCATTAAGCTACCACAAGTTTTAAAAATCCAGAATAAGACTTTACTGTACATTATGAAATTTTCAAACCACAATCGTAGAAGTCTTGCAATGCATACTACGTACTGTACTTGCATTAGGTACTCAGACAAACTTTCGCAAATAGTGTAGAACCAGATCACAGGACCCTAAAGGAGATTGTTTGATTAGGGTCCACACTATTTGTTATTAGCTCACCTGAGCCAAAGGCTCAGGATGAGCTATTGTGACCGCTATTTGTCCGTCGTCCGGCGTCCGGCGTCCGGTGTCCGGCGTCCGGCGTCCGTCCGGCGTCCGGCGTCCGGCGTCCGTCCACATTTTCAAACGACATCTCCTCTGAAACTGCTGACCCGATTTTAACCAAATTTTGTCAGAAGCATCAGTGGCTAGGGGGAACGAAACGTTGTTCACATTATGACCCCCAGGCCAAAAATGGCCCCGCCCAAGGGCTTATCAGTTTTTCATAGGAAAATTTTAAAAAATCTTCTTCTCTGAAACTGTAAGGCCTAGACCTTTGATATTTAGTATGTAGCATGATCTTATGGTCCTCTACAAAAATTGTTCAAATTATGACCCCCGGGCCAAAAATGGCCCCGCCCCGGGGCTTATCAGTTTTTCATAGGAAATTTTTTAAAAATCTTCTTCTCTGAAACTGTAAGGCCTAGACCTTTGATATTTGGTATGTTGCATGATCTAATGGTCCTCTACAAAATTTGTTCAAATTATTACCCCTGGACCAAAAATGGCCCCGCCCAAGGGCTTATCAGTTTTTCATAGGAAAATCTTTAAAAATCTTCTTCTCTGAAACCGTAAGGCCTAGATCTTTGATATTTAGTATGTAGCATGATCTTATGGTCCTCTACAAAAATTGTTCAAATTATAACCCCCGGGCCAAAAATGGCCCCGCCCCGGGGCTTATCAGTTTTTCATAGGAAAAGCTTTAAAAATCTTCTTCTCTGAAACTGTAAGGCCTAGATCTTTGATATTTAGTATGTAGCATGAACTTATGGTCCTCTACAAAAATCGTTCAAATTATGACCCCCAGGCCAAAAATGGCCCGCCCATTGGCTTATCAGTTTTTCATAGGAAAATCTTTAAAAATCTTCTTCTCTGAAACTGTAAGGCCTAGACCTTTGATATTTGGCATGTAGCATGATCTTATGGTCTTCTACAAAGGTTGTTCAAATTATGACCCCCGGGCCAAAAATGGCCCCGCCCAATGGCTTATCAGTTTTTCATTGGAAAATCTTTAAAAACCTTCTTCTCTGAAACTGTAAGGCCTACACCTTTGATATTTGGCATGTAGCATGATCTAATGGTCCTCTACAAAGATTGTTCAAATTATGACCCCGGGGCCAAAAATGGCCCCGCCCAAGGGCTTATCAGTTTTTCATAGGAAAATCTTTAAAAATCTTCTTCACTGAAACTGTAAGGCCTACACCTTTGATATTTGGCATGTAGCATGATCTAATGGTCCTCTACTAAAATTGTTCAAATTATGACTCCCGGGCCAAAAATGGCCCCGTCCAAGGGCTTATCAGTTTTTCATAGGAAACTCTTTAACATTCTTCTTCTCTGAAACTGTAAGGCCTAGACCTTTGATAGTTGGTGTGTAGCATGATCTAATGGTCCTCTACAAATATTGTTCAAATTATGACCACGAGCAAAACATGGCCCCGCCCAAGGGCTTATCAGTTTTTCATATGAAAATCTTTAAAAATCTTCTTCTCTGAAACTGTAAGGCCTAGACCTTTGATATTTGGCATGTAGCTTTGGCTTGTGGTCCTCTGCCAAGATTGTTCATCTTACAACCATGACCTCTGGGCGAAACTTGGCCCTGGCTTATCAGTTTTCATGGGAAAACTATATCATTTTTCTCTGAAACCATAAGGCTTAGACCTTTAATTAATGGCATACTGCTTTGCCTTGTGGTTCTCTACCAAGGTTGTACAAATGATGGCCCCGTCCCTAGGGTATCTCAGGTGAGCGCTTCAGGGCCTCATGGCCCTCTTGTTTTATATTTGCTATTAGTTATCAGAATGGTGCCAAATTGAATAATGATTATACAGCTTTACAAACTTGTGGAGAGGGGAGATTGGGTGTCTGAGTATTTAGGGTAATTTCGGTCGCTTAGCAATTTTAACTCATCTTTTAACCTTTTCCTGCATACAAATGTGTTCTCATGCATTTGCAAACAGAGAAGACCAAGATAAGATGGCTCCTAGAGGAGCCATCTGATCAGGGTCTGCTCTGTTTGTTAATGGAATTTGAAAGATCTGGTTCTTTACTTTCTAAAATGACTACAATTGTCCACCTTCCATATTGTATTTTAAATGTTTTGTTCATGAATATTCAGTAGGTATTGAAATTTGTAATAAACATAGAACGGGGAAAGGGTTAATTTAATCTGATCGTAATGATGCTTTAATAGTTTTGATGTTTTGGTAGTATTTCTGAAAATAAAAGACACAAATTAGACGTTAAAAATTTAAGCTGCACCAAATTTTATTGATGGAGTATAAAAAGAGTTTGGTGGTGTTATGGAGAAGATAAAACTTTCTAGTGGGCTAGGGGCCTAGACATTTGCTTTATTAACCGCTTGCTAACTTCGCTTGTTGACATATTTTTTCCCAGCGGCAGCATCAAGAAAAGGACATCCTGTGATCACTCCACGTCTTCTATGTAAGATTATCATATGCATGCACTTTAATGTCACGTATATTAATGGACTTCATTCAACCGGTGACAACAGAGTAATAATAAACTCAATAACACTTTACCCTCTGAAAATTGACATATAAGAAATAATGATATGAATATTTATTAGCGTATCATTTTTAATGACATAATGTAACAGTTATATACAGAACCAGATCTATGAAGTTGCATGAGGGAACATAGCAGACCCTGATCATACTGCTTCTATAGGAGCCATCTGATCTGGGTCTACTCTGCAGAGATGCTTCCCATATAGTGATGCCTTATGACATGTTTGCCAACAGACCTAGAGTAGACCCAGATTAGATGGGTCCTGTACATGTAGTAGCCATCTGATCAGTATCTGCTCTTGATCTGTTTTCTTGAAAAAAATATAGATATGATTTTACAGTTTATGTCATAGTTAAATCTTTGATAAAGGGTTACCCTGCTTTTGAGTGTCATTGGACTGGTATTTACAAACAGCTTGGAATAAATCTTACCTACAACCCGAGCTCCAGATAGGATGCGGAAATTTAAACACTTCCAAAAATGAATTCCTTATTTTTCCACTTAACCCTATTTTGTGACCACTCTTTAGAAGAGATGATTCCAAAGAGTGGTCACAACATAGGGTTTGGTGGAGAAATGACGATTTTAGTATGCACCTGTTGCTCTACCTGCAACAATTTCAAAAATGATTTTTTCGTCCATTTCGCTTCAATGACACAGAGTTTTTATCATGATGAGAGACCATGTTTCTGTGTGTCTCATTTGGATCCAAACTGTATTGATAGGTTATCACAAATTTATTGCTACTTTGGAGAGAGCTAACTTAATAATATTCCTTTGAGTAGAATGGGGGTGAGCTGGGGCGGGGCTGGGTTGGGCTTTAGGGGAGAGACTTACCTCTGATGTTACCGGTGATGTGGAGTCAATCCTTCCTAATACACGTTGTATTTTGTATATTGTACACAGTGTACAGACACAGCAGAGGTCCGGATAAAATGCGTAAATTAAAACACTTTCAAGATTAACTCCTTTGTTTCTCCACCAAACCTATGTTGTGACCCATAACCTCTTCGAGAAGATTCTAAAGAGTGGTCGCAACATAAGGTTTGGTGAAGAAATAACGATTTCAGTTTTTTGAATACACGTTTTTATCTATTGCTCTGCAAACCCTATGTAATCGCAGTTAATTGCTATTCAGAGGACCTAGTGGACAATAATTATAACCTGGTAACCTTCTCTGGCAAGGTCAGTTCATGAACATTTGGCAAATAGTTTGGATCCAGATAAGACTTAGATGTCAAGAAACTTCTCATCTAATCAGGTTCCAAAGCATTTGGCACTTTGATCATGCTCCAATGGAGATATGGTTGACAACTCCAGTTTGAAAGTTTAACCCTTCGCTTGCTGTTCACGTCAATATACCTACCTGTAAATAGTGAAGACCCAGATGAGACAGCTCCTGCAGGAGCTGTCTCATCAGGGTCTGCACTATTTACAAATTGAGTGTGCAACCATTGTGCACTCCACAGCAGTGATTGCACAGCGAAATACTTGCAGACAGTGAAGATATATGTAATTATACAACAGGGCATGAGTAAAGATCTTTACAAGATGAATATCTAGTAAGAAGTAATGGCTGTATTAATATTGTCATAGGTAAACTTTTATAAAGCAGTATGGACAAGAGATTCATAGCAGAACCTGTTAGAATCCTCTCTATATTAAATCATGTCACAGCAAACAGTCTCAGCAGACCCTGACCAGATGGCTAATACAGGAGCCATCTGATCTGATCTACTCAATTTGCAAACCTCATACTTGATAAAGATACAATAATTCACAGTTGTGAACAGAGAAGACCAAGATCAGACAGCTCGTGCAGGTGTGGTCTGATTAGGATCTAGTCTCCATATATGGAATGATATACATCTGATTGTATAACTTCTACTTTGGCCAAAATTGTCCTATATAATTCTATATAATATATATTATGCCGTATTTAAAAATAAGCCAATTAATATTGATGAATTAAGTCATTATATTTTTGTCTTACATAACTATTCATGAAGTATAAGTGTTAAGAGGGTTTTTACATTGTTTCTTGAAGTTGTTTCTGTAATTCTTTACTTAATTCTCTTCTCGGGATCTTTGACATAAAATACTGACGTATTTGATTGATGTGAAGAACTGTTGAATTTATTTGAAGTATATATTTATACCCTCAAGATCAAATTTTGTGATCAACATTTGTTTTTAGCTCACCTGAGCCAAAGGGTTTAACCCATTACTTCATAGGCTATTTTAATCTACTGAAAAGGAGCATTTACTAGAAAAAAGGGAACTTTTAGAATTGTGTTTTTTTTTTAAACCATTGTGATAAATAGAGCATTTGTTCCTATGTAGCAAATGCTCTATTTATCAAAATTGTTTCAAAAAGTGACTTTTACAGTCAACAGTCAATATGAGGGAATGGGTAATTAAGACTGTAAACTTGTTACTCTTATCACAGGAGACTATGGTCATCGTGGTCAAGCATCTCGGAACTACTGTAATAATTCTAGTTGATCTTTGTGAACATGTGGTGGAATTGTATTCAATGGGCAGGGAAAATGAATGAGACTGTCATGGGTTTTGGTTTCAGACGTTTGAAGGAAAATTGATACAGTAAAACCTCACTGATCTGAACTTTTAGTAAAGAATTTAAAATCAGTTAAATTGAAGTAAAACTAATAACCGAGCTAGGAGCGAGTGTATGGTGCTATTTTTTGTTGCACCAACATTTTGATCCTATATTTAGTCTTTATCTGTAAAGAAGAATATGAAACTCCATAGACAGTTGGCTGTTTAATACAGCATGAAAAACAATGCAGAAAGCTCCCAAAGGAGCTTTCTGCATATGACTTTCTTCATGTTTAAACTGCCACCTGGCTTAACCCTTTACTCCATAGATATTCATTAAAGAAATAATGCCATCATGAATATTGATTAGATTATTTTTATAATGGCATAATGGACACAGGAATTTTTGGCCATGACAGAAACTGTAGAATTATACCTATTTCTTAAGCAAACAGAGCAGTAATCCTGATCAGAAGGCTCCTATAAGAACCACCTGATCTGATTCTACTCTGTTTGCAAAGGTGCAGGTGGATAGGCATGTTTATGGAGTATTAAAGGTTTAACCCTTACAGTGGGGGACCCGAGTCACTATGTCATTTGCAAACAGTGCAGACCCAGATGAGAGGGCTCCTAGAAGAGCCCTCTCATCAGGGTCAGTACTGTTTGCCATGTTACACTTTTCTTTAGAAAAAGCCCTAAATATTCACAATACGCCTGATCTGTTTGAACTTTGGAATAGTCCGTATGAAAAGTCAACATCGTAAGGGTTAAAGACTGAGAATGATACTTGTGTTGAATGTTCTGATTAGTGAGGTTTTGTTGTACCTCAGTTGCCAGTGTTGGTGGTAGTATATTGAAAACATTGATGCTAGGTGTTCTGTAATTCATATACAGTACTTTATGGCCTATAATTATGTAGGTTATAGACTTGTTACTTGTTTGAATATAATGGAGTGTACATTATTATTTGAATATAATGGAGTGTGAAACCTCCCTATAACGGCCACTAAATTGTGTTAATTAGCTGGTATCTAGGGGTGCAGGTGACTGCGTAAAGCAAGGTGAATTTAAGTAAAACAGAACGCTCCTATAGGAACGTTCTGTTTTACTTCCACCTTGCTTTAAGCAGCCACCTGCCTTTAACACCAATGAATTGATCAATTTATGAAATTATTTTTTATAAACATTTTATGGGAATTTTTGACATAGACAAAAACTGTAGTATCTGAGATCTTTATTGTTTCCTAATTAAATCAGAGCTAAACGTTGACCAGAAGGCTCCTACACGAGCTGTCTGATATGGGTCTAGTGTGTTTGCAAAGGTGTGAAAAGGAGTTGGTATGAGGTAAAGGGTTAAAGAATGTAGTAATCACATTTTCTGTCTGTCCATCAACACTTTTGATGCGACGCAATAACTCAAACAGTACTTCACAAAGTCATATTGGTTTCATATTAAGGGCATATGCTTAGTATCATCAGAGGCAGAGGCCTATTAGTTATTGGGTTGAATCAGATCACTATGTCTAGAGTTATCTGCCCTTGATTACAGGGCCCTCTCTGACCGAGTCAGTTTTCTAGTTACAATAGTTTTAGGCTATGCCCTAATTTGTAAGTCTATGATTTGTACATGTATATGGAATCCCAAGTACATAAACACTTTACAATGTAGTTGTAACTGCATTGTATGGATAAAGTTGCATTTATACCCATGAATAGGGTTACAATGGACTGGGTCTGATCTGGGTCTACCCTATGTGCAAAGGGAAGGGGATTATCAGGTAAAGGGGTCTGCAGCTTCACTTAGTGTTTCACCTTCAGATGTATATTTACTCAAATGTGTCAAGTTGTATTTGTTATCTGTGTTTTTGTTGTGATGTTTTCAAACTCTTCCAATGAACTATCCTCCGTAGTGTTGTTATAATTATATGTACAGTAGAACCTCTTAATCCATTCCCTGTTGAATAGTTATGTAGATATAAGGACATCATGAATATTTATTAGCTGAATTTTATGATGGCATAAAGTACACAGGATAAGCACATATAAGCACCTTTCTACACCTTTGCAAACAGAGTTAACCCATGTCAGACAACCCCTGTAAGAGCTGTCTGATCAGGGTCTGGTCCGTTTGCTTATTATAGAATAATATAGATATCACTCTACTGTTTCTGTTATTGTCATCAATTCCTGTGTTATTATTATTATTATACCACATTATATAGCGCTCTTTTCACACAGGATATGTGCATTCAAAAGCGCTTCACATGGATGAAATCACCGGAACGAACCGCATGATTATCTATCCGGACAATAAAAGATACACAATATAAATGAAATCACTAGCCGGAGGGAACCACATGATTCCGTCTTTGAATATTATCTACCGAAAAGGAAAATTAAATAGAGAAAAGGAAAATTTTTAGAATTTTGTAGTTTGAAACCATTGTGATAAATAGAGTATTAATTTTGCTCCTATAGGAGCTAGCAAATGCTCTGTTTATCACATTGGTTTCACAAAGTGGCTTTTACAGAGTCGTCAATATGAGGGAATGGGTTAAAGAGGTTTTTCTGTTTGAGAACTTTTCATGTGTGTTTTAATTGTTGTCTTGATACTATTCCAAGAAAACACTGTCCAGGCCGAGTGTAAGTGTCCATATATATGTGTTGTACAGTATCAAGTAGAGTAGTAGTACTTTTGCATATTTTGATACACTGTGAAGAGAGAGATATCTAGTAATTGCACTGTCCATTTGTTCAGTTAACCCTTTACTCCATCAATTTTGATGTAAGAAATAATGACATAATAAATATTGATTTGCTGAACTTTTAGCTTGTCTGTTTTCAAAGAAAAGTCGAGCTATTGTGATCACTGGGTCGTGGTCGTTGTCATTGTCGTGCTAAAACTTTAATGTAGCTTATTACTGGAAAAGTATAAGAGGTATCAACATGAAACTTCATAGGTTAGTAGATCTCATTGAGAGGAAGGCCCCTACATAAGAACCATAACTCTTGATTTAAAAAAAACACCTGAATTTAGCTGGACAAACACCAAATCAGACGAGCATTGGCACTGCATGAGGCTCTTGTTATGTCTCCCCCCATATTTATATGGGGGAGACATATTGTTTTCGTGAGAGTTGTCTGTCTGTCTGTCTGTCCGTCTGTCTGTCCGTCACACTTTTTGTCCGGACGATAACTTCAACATGCCTGATGCCAGTTGATTGAAACTTCATATATGGAAAGAGTATAATGAGAGGAAGTGTCATGCACAAGGTCCACAACTCTGGCTTCACTAATATTGGAGTTATTGCCCTTTTTTAAAAAAAATCACACTTTTTTGTCCGGACGATAACTCCTATATGGCTCATGCCATTGGATTGAAACTTCATATATGGAAAGATCATGACAAGAGGAAGTGTCATGCACAAGATCCATAACTCTGGCTTCACTAATATTGGAGTTATTGCCCTTTGTAAAAAATATCATAATTTTTTGTCCGTACAATAACTTCAATATGCCTGATGCCAGTTGATTGAAACTTCATATATGGAAAGAGCATAATTAGAGGAAGTGTCATGCAGAAGGTACATAACTCTGGCTTCACTAATATAGGAGTTATTGCCCTTTGTAAAAAAAATCACACTTTTTTGTCAGGACGATAACTTCTATATGGCTCATGTCATTGGATTGAAACTTCATATATGGAAAGATCATAACGAGAGGAAGTGTCATGCACAAGGTCCATAACTCTCGCTTCACTAATATTGGATTATTGCCCTTTGAAAAAAAATCACAATTTTTTGTCCGGATGATTACTCCTATGTGACACATGCCATTGGAGTGAAACTTCATACATGGAATGATCATGATAAGAGAAAGTGTCATGCATAAGATCCTTAACTCGAGCTTCAATAAATTTAGAGTTATTGCCCCTTGTACATTTGTTTAATTCTTTCTTGTCCGGACGATAACTCCTACATGGCTCTTGCCATCGTATTGAAACTTCATACATGGAAAGAGCATGATGAGAGAAAGTGTCATGAACAAGGGCCATAATTCTGGCTTCAATACTTTTGGAGTTATTGCCCTTTGTTACATTTTTTGGCCGATTAATAAGTCCTGTTCGACTGATGCTATTGGAATGACATTTTATTTTTGGAAAGAGCATGATGAAAGTAAGTGTCATGCACAAGGGCCATAAATCTGGTATCAGTATTTTTGGAGTTATTAGCTGTTATCATTTTCTTCTTGAAAAATGTAATGTGGAAAACGCATAATGAGGGGAAGTATCATTCATCAAGACCATAACATTTTTAGTGATTTCCCTTTACTTATTGTTTTTATTAGAGGGGAGACATCCGTTTTTGTGACAAAAACCTCTAGTTATATAATAACTTTAAAACTGTAGGATTAGATCTATATTATTGCATAAGCAAATAGAACAGACCCTGATTAGACAGCTTATACAGAAGTTGTGTGATCAGGGTCTACCTGGTTTGTAAATTATGTATATAATATTTAAAGGCAATACTATGGAATAGAGGATTAATAAGTTACTATCATTTCTTATAAGTTCTTAAGCATGTATTTTAATTATGTACATGCATCACAGAGGCGATTCTGTTGATTACCAACAACATAGGCTTGGACTGAGAAATGAGAGATTTAGGTCCACAGATCTACTTGTGTCATTAATCGTTTCAGTGCAGGAAACAAGTCTCTGATGTCCTTTGCAAACAATGAAGATCCTGCAGGCAAGAGGGCCTCTAGGGTCTCCACTGTTTGTCATGTTAGTTTGTAAGAATTTTGGAGTTTCTTTGTTCTATGTTTATTCCAAATTTCAATACCTACTGACTATTCATGGACAAAATAGTTATAATAAAATATGGAAGATGGAACATTGTTGCCATTTTAGAAAGTAAAGAAACAAATCTTTGAACTTTGATTACTAAACAAAGCAGACCCTGATCAGATGGCTCCTACAGGAGCCATCTGATCTGGGTCTGCTCTGTTTTCAAATGAGTGACACATTTATATAAAGGAAAGATTAACCCATTGTAAGTGGGAAAGGAGTTTACAGGCAAACAATATTCCTAAAGCAGAGGAATCTCAGAGGTGTCCCCTGATCAGGGTCTGCACTGCTTGTCATTTAAATTCCTCTCACAAATTATATCCTCATGACTGAATGAACCCTGCTGTTATACAATGATGGACCATTCCACCTGAAAATTCAGCAAAGAAAGGGTTAACTAAAGTAGTATTTCAAGCAAGGTCAATCGCAACATCCAGATCCTTGACTCAACGGTCAAGGTCACACTAAGTGTTAGAGCTATATAGTCCCATTTTGGGAGAATATAGGAAGAGCTTCAGTTTTAACCTTTTCCTGAGTGAACATTTATGCAAAAATTTGATCTGTTCATGAATTTTCATCAGTTTAATTTTGATAATGTAAATCTGGCTGAGAGAAAAACTGTAGGATTGGCTCTATATAATTCTATAAGCAAACAGAGCAGACCCTGCTGGAGCTGTCTGATCTTGGTCTGCTCTGTTTGCAAGGCATTAAAAGGCTTTATTATGAGGGAAAGGGTTAAAGATGTAAGTTTTTATACTTGAATGCAAATACATGTACATGTTACTGTAGGTAGATTTCTTTGAAAGAATGGTTTTGTTGTTGTATTTAAATACCAGTGTTTAGACATGATATGTTATGGGAACACCTGCAGTGGGTTGGGCTGATGTGGACTGTAGGCAAAAGGCAACATGCAAATACTGTTTACTCATTTAACCCTTTTTCTATGTCTTTGCAAACAGTAGACCAAGATCAGATGGCTCAGATAGGATCACTCTGATCTTAGAGGTCTACTATGTTTGCAAAGGTGTATCTATTGGAGTAAAATTAATGGTGATTCTTTGAAGAGGCTCCCAAAGGAGCTTTCTGCACTACTTTCTATCTGCATTTATGAGTACCCTTTACCTGATGAATATTCATGTAGGAAATTCATGCATATTTATTAGTTGAAGTTTTATATTGGCATATGAGCATAACTTATTTTGCTATGGCAGAAACAATAAGATTAGATCTATATTATTTCGGCCACAGGGGTCTGGACCGCTTCATGGGGGTCTATATGTACTATATAATAACAAGGGTTCCAACTAGCAGAACGGACATCCGTGTACCACAAGTACATGTACAAATATTTCAATGATAATTTTGTAATTATTTTGGCCATTGAAAGCCAATATATTTTACTATCAAATAAATATAATCTTCTGACGGTAACTTATGCACAATTATCAATCCAACAATGATTTTCTCAACAATTAACGTGTTTTCTGGGTAATTGACAAACGTTTGTTCACCCAGGTCTCATTAATATCACAGCCATAACCTGGCGATTTTCAGTTCACAGATGGCGTGGTTCAATATAACGAATCAATTCTATCACCCACCTCCTGTACAAACATGGGGTTCTAAATACCAACTAATTAACACAATTTAGTGGTCGTTATAGGTTTTACTGTACTTGTAATGGATCATACTTTTTTAATTAAGTATTTTACTTTGATGTTCACACGGGGTTTTGATTTGTGTAACCTTTCGAATGAGGGACACGAGTTAACTGAGCACTGGCACTAAACCCAGATCAGAGGGCCGGCAGTGAGGACCTATGTGATCAGGCTCTGCATTGTTTTGTCACTGACCTGAGGTCCTCAAGCAAATTCATACTAAACAGACTGAGAATCCTTTCCTTCATATAAACTCGTTTTTCATGCCTTTGCAGACAGACTAGACCCAGATTGCTCTTAAAGGAGCTTATTGTTCAGGGTCTGCTCTGTTTGCTTATGAAATTATGATCGGATGGCCTGACTCTGCCATTATAACAATTCTGCTACTAAAAGTTTGTGGTGTTGTATTATCTTACATGAATATTCGTTATTGGAAGAAAAAACCTTTTACTTCATAAATACGCCTTTCTACACCTTTGCAAACAGAGTTGACCCAGGTCAAATGGTTCAAATAGGAGATGTCTGATCAGGGTCTACTCTGTTTGCTTATGGAGTTATATAGATATGATTCTGCAGTTTCTGCCAATGCCAAACATTCCAGAGTCCATGTTCTATTGTTACAATGATTCTAATTAATATTAATGATGTCATTAGTTCTTACATGAATATTCATGGAGTAACGGGTTAACCCTTTCCCTCATATAAATGCAGTTTCAGGCACTTAACAAAGTAAACCCAGATCAGATGGCTCCTATGGGACGTGTCTGATCAGAGTGTGCTCTGTGTGCTTATGGAATTTGATAGATCTGTTTCTTTTCTTTATAGTTTCTAAAATGGCTACAATGTTACACCTTTCATATTTCATTATAACTATTTTGTCCAGGAATATTCAGTAGGTATTGAACAATGACCTAAATATAAAACAGGGGAAAGGGTTAAACAATGATTGATAAATTCACTTTGGAAATTCTTCATTCAAAGGGATGATTTCAAATCCACTTTATGTTTCATCTGCATTGAATGTTTTTAAATGTTACATACACTTGTATATTTTATGTTTCTATTATAAATATATGAATGTTTTTACCAAATAATATAATTATATACATTAGAAAAAGGACATATATGTCATGAATCTTGCAAAAAAAGTCATATAGGAGGGGTTTTTTTACTATAGGAATACACACATGTATATATAATCTTTAGAAAGGTGTAGATTCATCAATATGCCATGAAGTGTGTTTATTGCTATGACAATAGTAGACCCTGGCACTGCATCTGCTCAGGGTCATCACTGTTTGATGCTTATCAATACATGTATATGTAGTGTGATACTATCCACTTTTGCAAACAGTGTAGATTATGCAACTGGTCGGAGTTTAAAACAGATGGTAGATTAATGCATGACAAAAGTTATGCAGTAGGAGCTTTCTGCATTACTTTTGCCCTGCATTAAACAGCTACCCCAAAGTTAATTATATGGTTGCTATAGTTACACTCTACTGTGTTTCTAGTGTGGCCTGACCCAAATATAAACATATATGGTAAAAATACTGTAAACCAGATTTCAAGTTCGTATCAACACCCTTCTTTATAACAGATGGCAGCTTAATGCAGGGTGAATCTTTTTTTTTCTTGACCTCAGACTTAGAGGGGTTTTAGTGGACCACATACCATAACTATTATTATTTGTTGGCGTTGGTTGGATTGTAACACAGGTGTTTTGCATGAGTGACTGGGTTTACTGGTTCAAGGATCTGCATGGTTTTATGATAATACTCATTGGCACTGTTGCTACAACAGGTGAATTGGTCAGATATACCCTAGCTACTCTAAGACATACTTAGGCAAACTGTGCAGATCCAAAATATCAAACAGCTCCTAAAGGAGCAATTTGATCAGGGTCTACACTATTTGCTACTATGTCAGTCAAATTTTAATGCTTTCCCTTCATACAAATGCTTTGTCAAACCTTTGCAAACAGAGTAGACCCTAATCAGATGGCTCATATAGGAACCATAATTATGATTAAGCCTTAATTCCCTGTTTTCTTATGAACTTTAGATCTAAGATCATCTGACTCTACAGTTTCTGACAATACCAAAACATCCTGTATGTATACACATGTCATTATAAAAAATCAGCTAATCAATATTCATGATGCCATTATTTCATACATGAATATGCAACAGGGTTAGGGTTATGGTATCTAAATGATGCTAAATTCAGCTTTACAAGTCAATGGAGGGGGAGATCATAGGGTAATGAGGAGGGGGAGACCATAGGGTAATGAGGGTAGCATTAATTTTGCAAACAGTATTGATCCATTTGAGACAGAAATGAACTCAACATCACATCAGCATGTATACACTTCTTTTTAACACTCGGATTATGTTCTTGAAAAGAAGAATTAACCCTTTCCTCTATAAATATGCCTTTCTACACCTCTGTAAAAATCACCTGTTGAAACCATTGTGATAAATAGAGCATTTGCTACTATAGGAGCAAAATTAATGCTATATTTATCACAATGGTTTCAAACTACAAAATTCTAATTTTTTTTCCTTTTCTCTAGTTAGTGCTCCTTTTCGGTAGATTTATTCAAAGGGGTTGAATCTAAAAGTAGCCTCTGAGGGAATGGGTTAAAGAAAACTGTGCTTTCAAACCACAAACAGACATTACCCTTTTTATCCCCCACCGCATAGCGGAGGGGGGTTATAGGAATGGCCTTCGTCTGTCCGTCTGTCCGTCCGTCCGCACTCACCAAAGGGTAGTTGTGTGACTTTTTCTAACTAGTCGCACAAGTAAAATCATTAACCTGGCCATCTCTTGTGACATTAACCTGGCCATTTCTTGTGACATTAACCTGGCCAGTTGTGGGACATAGGGTTAGGGTTAGGGTTAGCTTCCAGATCATTCTTTTCCAAAGTTAGAGCCAAAAATAGTTTTTCTTGTGGGACTAGTCCCACAAGAAAAGATCAAAGGAAAAAGTCACACAACTACCCATTTGTTAGTATGTCCGTCTGTCTGTCCGTCCGCACTCACCAAAGGGTAGTTGTGTGACTTTTTCTAACTAGTCCCACAAGTAAAATAATAAACCTGGCCATCTCTTGTGACATTAACCTGGCCATTTCTTGTGACATTAACCTGGCCAGTTGTGGGACATAGGGTTAGGGTTAGCTTCCAGATCATTCTTTTCCAAAGTTAGAGCCAAAAATAGTTTTTCTTGTGGGACTAGTCACACAAGAAAAGATCAAAGGAAAAAGTCACACAACTACCCATCCGTTAGCATGTCCGTCCGTCTGTCCGTAACAATTTCGTGTCCGCTCCATATCTCCTATACCCCTTTAAGGATTTTCAAGAAACTTGCCTCAAATGTTAACCAAGTTGAGACGATGTGCAGAACATATGTGGCAGATATGTCGGCTCAAGGTCAAGGTCACATTTGAAGGTCAAGGGTTTTAACCTTCAATTTCCATTGCATTTTTGTGTCCGCTCCATATCTTCTAAACCCTTTGAATGATTTTCATGAAACTTGAGTCAAATGTTAACCAAATTAAGACGATGTGCAGAACACATGTGGCAGTCATGTCGGCTCAAGGTCAAGGTCACATTGAAGGTCAAGTGTTTAAACCTTCAGTTGCCATTACAGTTTCGTGTCCGCTCCATATCTTCTAAACCCTTTGAAGGATTTTCATAAAACTTGAGTCAAATATTAAACGAATTGAGACGATGTGCAGAACCCATGCGGCAGTCATGTTGGCTCAAGGTCAAGGTCACGTTTGAAGGTCAAGTGTTCTAACCTTTAATTTCCGTTACATTTTCATGTCCGCTCCATATCTTCTAAAGCCTTTGAAGGATTTTCATAAAAGTTTAGTTAAATGTTAGCTAAATTGAGACGATGTGCAGAACACATGTGCCAGTCATGTCGGCTCAAGGTCAAGGTCACATTTGAAGATCAAGTGTTCTTACCTTCAATTTCCATTATAGTTTCATTATCTCCTATACCCCTTGAAGGATTTTCAAGAAACTTGCCTCAAATGTTAACCACATTGAGACAATGTGCAGAACATATGTGGCAGTCATGTCAGGTCAAGGTCACATTTGAAGGCCAAGTGATTTAATTTTCAATTTCCATTACATTTCGTGTCCGCTCCATATCTTCTAAACCATTTGAAGGATTTTCATAAAACTTGAGTCAAATATTAACCAAATTAAGATGATGTGCAGAACACATGTGGCAGTCATGTCGGCTCAAGTTCAAGGTCACATTTGAAGGTCAAGTGTTTAAACCTTCAGTTGCCATTACAGTTTCATGTCCGCTCCATATCTTCTAAACCCTTTGAAGGATTTTCATAAAACTTGAGTCAAATATTAAATGAATTGAGACGATGTGCAGAACCCATGCGGCAGTCATGTTGGCTCAAGGTCAAGGTCACGTTTGAAGGTCAAGTGTTCTAACCTTTAATTTCCGTTACATTTTCATGTCCGCTCCATATCTTCTAAAGCCTTTGAAGTAAAAGTTTAGTTAAATGTTAGCTAAATTGAGACGATGTGCAGAACACATGTGCCAGTCATGTCGGTTCAAGGTCAAGGTCACATTTGAAGATCAAGTGTTCTTACCTTCAATTTCCATTATAGTTTCGTTATCTCCTATACCCCTTGAAGGATTTTCAAGAAACTTGCCTCAAATGTTAACCACGTTGAGACAATGTGCAGAACATATGTGGCAGTCATGTCGGCTCAAGGTCAAGGTCACATTTGAAGGCCAAGTGATTTAATCTTCAATTTCCATTACATTTCGTGTCCGCTCCATATCTTCTAAACCATTTGAAGGATTTTCATAAAACTTGAGTCAAATATTAACCGAATTGAGATGATGTGCAGAACACATGTGGCAGTCATGTCGGCTCAAGGTCAAGGTCACATTTGAAATGTTCTTACCTTCAGTTTCCATTATATTTGTTTCCGCGTCCTATTTTCTTAACAACTGTAAGGTTGAATGTCAACCACGTTAAAACCCATTGTATCACCTTAAGGTCAATGTCTTAATTTAGGTGGCGGCGGTGGGGGATATAGCTGTCCTTTGGACTGCCTTGTGAACAATGGATTTTTCACCATTGCAGGACCTACAAAGAATCATAGACTTTGATAAGCCATCTGATCTGGGTCTACCCTGTTTGCAAAGTTGTGAAAAGGCATCAATCATATCTGGATTAAGATGTTGTTCTATACAACTATAGTTGCTGTGGATAACCTTGTTCTCCATGAATATTCATGCAAGAAATAAGGACATCATGAATATTAATTAGAATAATTGTTATAATACCACATGGACACAGAAATTTGTGGCCATGGCAGAAACGTAGAATGATATTATATATTATAAACAGAGCAGACCCTGATCAGACAGTTCACTTAGGAGCCGTCTGATCAGGGTCTACTCTGTTTTCAAAGGCATATTTATGGAGTATAGGGTTAAGAATGTAACTGTTCATGCCAGCTATATTGTTTATGTATGTAATACAGTTAAACCTCTCTATAACAACTAATAAATTGTGTTAATTAGTTGGTATTTAGGGCAGGTGGTTGGTGAAAGCAAAACAGAACGCTCCTATAGTAGCGTTCTGTTTTACTTTCACCTTGCTTTAAGCATCCACCTGTCTGTATCACAAAATACTTTATGTAATTTAGTGGTCGTTATAGAGAGGTTTTACTGAGTCGTGTTGGTCTCATTAACCCTTTGAGTGTGGGAAGCCAGTTTAGTGGCATTTGAAAATTGTATAGACCCAAATCAGAAGGTTCCTAGAGGGGCCCTCTTATCATGGTATAGACTGTCTTTCGTTCAAAATGCTCATTCAATTTATGTTTCTTCATTTTCAATTGACTCTACCAATAAATATTGATGGAATATTCCACCTCAAACATTCATCATTCAAGGGGTTTACATGTGCCTCATATTGTCTAGTCTTTGAAAATGTTAGCAATCTCAGTGCTCTGTGTTTTGTTTTCTGATTCTTCTGCTTAAGAATGCCTTGTGAAACCTTCCAGTATTAATTACTGAGAGACAAATTTCGACTAAATATATAAAACAGTTTTGTACATTTTGCTCTCCAGGTCAACATCTATGCAAGATACACCTCCAACGGGAAGGTCAACAGTGAGCATGACAGGAAGTGTGTGTGGCAGTCTGGGAAGTGGCCTCAGTAATAACAGTGCTGTTCAGAAACGAAGGTGACATACAATATCATGTCTTAACCCTTTCCCTGTTCTATGTTTATTCCAAATTTCAAAACATACTGAATATTCATGGATAAAACAGTTATAACGAAATGCTGAAGATGGAACATTGTAGCTATTTAGAAACTAAAGAAACTGTATTTTCAAATTCCATTAGCAAATGGAGCAGACCCTGATCAGATGGCTCCTGCAGGATCCATCTGATCTGGGTCTAGTCTGTTTGCAGATGCATGAAAATACACTTATATGAGAGAAAGGGTTTAACCTTTACCTAATTAATATTCATGTTAGAAATAATGACATCGAGAATATTTATTTGCCGAGTTTTTATAGTAGCATATGAACTAGGGGTGACTATTGAGTACAATTTTACCATAGTGATAGTATTGCGATAGTCGGAAAAATATTGCGATAGTATTGCAATACTGACAAAACTATTGCAATAGTATTGCGATAGTCAAATTATAGGGTTTTCAAGCTCATTTCTGTTTATTTTTAGCCTATATATTTCCATTTTTATAAACTACAGTGTAAGAATTTAGTTTTTAAGATTTTAGCGTTGATACAATATTTGGTATTGAAACTTTACAGTTCAACTTTGGTCTGCTCTGCTTTCCTACACCATGACCACCAGTAAATAGGAGGATTCAATCAAAACAATAACATGTTGTTTTCTTGTGAAGCAGTTAAACAACCGTTATCGCATGCTTCCCAACTCTCACGATTTCGTCGGGAGTCTCCCGATTCAGAAGGCAAACCCCGATGACCCCGATTATTTGACTAAAAACCCGATTTGAAAAAAAAATAAAATTAAAAAATTAAAAAAAAATTAAAAATTGGGTGTTTTGAAAATTTGAAATCTTTAGCAGGTCAGAAAATATTTTGTTTGCCCTTCAGAATTACCCTCATAAACGTGTCAAAGGATTAGCCCCAGGTGGTCCAGATGGTCTCCCTACTGTAAGGGGATTCACAGATAGCCACTCAACCATAAACGTTTGATAACAAACAGCGCTTTTACATCCATTTGTTTATACCAGAAATTGGTCATGATGTCGTAATCGGTCATGATGTCGTAATTGGCTATCCTAGTGATGCACATTCCAATATCGTTTGGTAACGTGGAGAAAGACTTTATTCAATTATAACAGAAATTATATTCTCATAATCAAGATATAAGACATAGAAATGCTTCTCTGCTTCCATGTTAATGACAGCTGTGCTTGGCCTCGTTGTTTCAATGGGCTGAAACACTTCGAAATAAAAGTCCACTTGACTGATATTCATGGAGTTAATTTGTGCACAAAGTTGCTTTTTCATGAATATAATTAATGATAAGGACACTAAAGATGTAATTAAAAACACCCTAAAATATATTTTCTACCATTTCATGCCCTAAAAAAAATAATCACAATATAATTTTGAAATGTCATTAGTTTTCGCGAAAATTGTTGATATGGGCTAAAACACGGACTCTTGACCTGTTGGGATTTTAACATTTCTTTGACTGCTCAATGTTTGCAGTAACTAACTTGAACTGACTAAAGGTTAACTACTAACTCATTAACCCCCTGAATGTTCAAAAAAACAATGCAAGTTCCTAATTAGCCTAGTCATTTTTTTGTGTGTTTGATAATGAATTGCATAATTACAAACAGGGCAGACCCATATCAAAGGGGCTTATGTATGAGTCCTTTGGTGTGGTTCAACACTGTTTGCATAAGTATACTTTTTATTCACAGGTACTCTGTATATGCCTCACTGGGGTTCAATGGATTAAGTCAGTAATTCTTTTGTTTTGTTATGTTTAAAAAAAAAATTAGATTATAATTATTCTTTGGTGCCTGCATGGTTTGGAGAAACAATTTAACTTTATGTAACAAATTTAAACAATATTAAAAAAAGAATCTTTGCTGTTTCCTTCATTTACAACGCTATAAATAAATGTAGTATAACAAAATCACTGAAAAATGCCGCGACGCGAAAATCTCCCTCTTGAAACCCCAAATCTCCCTCTTAGAAATCATGAAAACCCCTCTTGAGAGTCAAAAAAAGTTGGGAAGCATGTTATCGTCCTAGCATCACTGATTCGAATTCCAGTTTGCTTAGAAACGCAATGAAACTCGCGTCAGTTTAGCAAACTTCCTACGAAAACTTCCCAAACTAAATCCACGTGTTAAATCCCTGGAAAATAAGGTGTCAACTCATACAAAACTGAACAAAATATTAAAAATCGGCAGTAAAATCACTTATTACTATAAAATCTCAACCTACTAGATGAAAACCGAAGCCATTGTTGTTGTTGTTGTAATTCAGAACGTAACCATTTCGACCCAAATCAACACTTCATTCCGCCATATTGTTAGTTTCGTACACAAAGGGACGAATCACGGAAATATTAATGCATAGTTTGGGAGCAATTTAGGAGCTTTTTATCTTTAACATTGCATTGTAAACTATCGTAACTATCGCAATATTTGTTTTACTATCGGCAATAGTATTGGTTTCCAATTACTGGATTGATGCATTGACATCGAGACAGCCACTATCGGGATAAGTCGATCCATCGTTACACCCCTAATATGAACACATACATATTTGGCATTGGTAGAACCTGTTAAGTCTGATCTATTATAATTTCATAAGCAAAGAGTTCAGACAAATGCTGAAGGAGCTATCTGGTCTGGGTTTACTGTGTTTGCAAAGGTGTGAAAAGGTGTTTTCATAAAGGAAAGGGTTAACATTTACATAATGAAAATTTATGTAAGAAATAATGACTATGTATATTAATCAGATCAATTTGTAAATTGTTTATTAACATAGAAAGTTTTGACCATGCCCTGAGCAAACAGAGCAGACCCTTGTAATCAGATGTACTTAATGCCATGAGCAAACAGAGCAGACCCTTGTCAGACAGGTACTATATGTTTGCAAAGGTGTCTCCATCATGTAAAGTGTTAATTGTTGTCGAAGTTGACTTGAATTTCGATTCTGTTTGAGATTCAAATAACCGTGCTGTAAATATTGTAGCATTATTTGGTGGTCAGATTGGGTCAATTTATAATTATTTGGTGGTCAGATTGGGTCAATTTGTAATTATTTGGTGGTCAGATTGGGTCAGTTTGTTTGCTCAGGGAATTAACCCTTTAGTCCATAAATATGCCTTTTCTACACACATTTTTGCAAACAAGAGTAGACCCAGATCAGACAGCTCCTACAGGAGCCTCTGGTCAAGGAACTACTCTGTTTGCTTATGATATAATAAAGGTACGGTTCTGCAGTTTCTGCCATGGACAAAAAGTTCCTGTCTCCATGTACTACTACTACTGAAAAAAGCTGAAAAGGTTTTCAAATGTGTACTGCTGTATTGGGAAATGGAACAAACTGACACAGGGCAATCTAATACTATTCAATAGAAATATGAACAGAAATTTATCTGTCGCCTTCGTAAGTCTTTGTTACAAAAAGCAAAGAAGATAAACAATTTCTTATAATACAAGCGGCGATAATTTATAACTGCAAAATAGTAATATAAACTTAGCTACTGAAATAGAAGGTAATACATGTAGTGTCTGTCATTAAATTATAATAAAGAAATGGAACAATTTGCACTATAGAGATATTAATTCAGTAAAATTACAATGAGTCGACATGCGTCGACTCGACATTACGGCCTGACTCGACAATCTTTAATGGTCCCGAGAACTTGCCTTCTAATCCCTATGTAAACTATCCACGCTGACTCGACATCAAAAATCAGCCGACAGAAGATTAAATAGAATATTAAAATTGGCATCAAAAGCAGTTACATTTATAAATACTATCACAGTCACAGACAAAAATGGGTACACATGTGTTGTATCACAGTCTCTTAATTTAAAATGTAAGAAAAACAAGTCATGCACCAGTAAAGTAAGTGATAATAGTGCATGACAAAACAAGTTGTTTGCCAAAATTTATAAAAATCATAAGCAGTCGAGCTCATTAAAATGCTGTGTAAATATAAACAGTACGAAGAAATAATATTGCTCATTTAAGTGCCTCTATGAAGATGATGACGATGAAGATATTGCAATTTACTATTTCTCGGATTTCTAAATAAAGGTGCCTTCTGCTTTTCCCCGCCCACTCAATATCCCTCGAAAACATAGCCTGTTTCGGATATGATTTAGATAAACAAAATATGAAGTAGTGTTAAGAAATAAATATCTTAGTTCCATTTATCTGTCTAAATCAGTTTTCAATACAAATATATTTACATTTTTATTATAGTTAAAGCATTTAAATGTAGTTCCATTCACCTTCTTACATGTTTTGTTTTAAGTGGCGATGGCCAGCAATGTGCTTGAGAAGAGATGGTCTAATTTACCGACACTATTTGAATGTCAGTGTAGGGAGATAAACAACTAGCTAAAAACTAATTTTTCTGCAGTCAAAGTGCAATTAGTGTTGAATCAAACACATATAAGAAGAAAATGACTATGCGTTTATAAAACACATTTCTGCATTAAGAGGTTTTGGCGGCCATTTTGTTTTCCGCCATTTTAGCATAATGCTCGGGATACAACTTCGAATGCACAAAAGGATATTCAGCTTTAATAAATTGTCTTCCATTGGTGGTGTGTACATTTTAACAGAACATTTTAGTGTTACGCCAAGATTTTCTGTGTAGTGTATCCTTGTTTGGCTGAAAATAGTGTTCGTTGTCGACCATTTTGTTTTCCACCATTTTGTACCTTAAATACGGAACATACAGCTTGGCAAACGGCATATTCGGATTTAGCACACTCAAATTACATAAAAACAACTGTTTGCCAACTTTTAACAAGAAATGCCTAGAGGTGTCAGAATTTTCCAAATTCCACCTAGGATACATCTTCCATATTTCATTATAAATATTTTGTCCATGAATATGCAGTAGGTATTGAAATTTTGAATTAACATAGAACAGCGGAAAAAAGTAAGATATGAATAATAGTATGAACTCATGAAGGTGTAATGAAAATATCTGAAATTTTGAACATAAGTATAGATTAATTTATTCTTTCTGAATAAAATTGGCCCCGCCCCAGGGCCGGCTAGTTTTCTATAGAAACATATAGTGAAAATATTCTCCTCTGATTGTCTGGTGAATCATATCAGGGCCATTCTGGCCTTCTTGTTTTAAATTTAGCTGGACAAGCACCAAATCAGATGAGCATTGGCATCGCACGCGTCTGTTGTTGTACATTTATATTTTTTAGCTCACCAGAGCACAAAGTGCTCAGGGTGAGCTTTTGTGATCGCCTGATGTCCGTCGGCATGCGTCGTGCGTCCTGTGTCGTGCGTCGTGCGTCGTCAACAATTTGAACCTTTAAAGTTCTTCTCCTCTGAATCTACAGGGGTCTCAGCTTTCATCTTTGGCACATAGCATCATATGTAGGTCCTCTACAAAAGTTATATAAATTATACCCCTGGTGTCAAAATTGGCCCTGCCCCAGGGGTTTTCAGTTTTCAATAGAAACATATAGTGAAAACTTTGAACATCATCTCCTCTAAAACTAGAAGGTCCTCAGCTTTCATATTTGGCACATAGCTTCAACTTCAGGACTTCTACAAAAGTTATATAAATTATGCCCCTAGGGTCAAAATTGGTCCCACCCCAGGGATTTCCAGTTTTTAATAGCTGACTGCGTAAACAGCCTATGGGATCACCAGTTATGCATAGGAAAAACTTTAAAAATATTCTTGTCAGAAACTACATGTCCCAGAGCTTAGATATTTGGTGTATAGATTTACTTAGCATAACTTTATGAGTTTTATAAGTATCATAGTTCTGGGGTTAAAATTGGCCCTGCCCTGTGTGTATATACTTCTTTACACCAGAAATTACATTCTAAAGGTTTCTCCTTAATATCATTCTTAGCTGAGACCAGTCAGTGGGACTTCTTATATAATCACCCTTAGCCTGATCGGTAGAGTAGAAATTGTGTTTAGACAAATAACACACACTCATTTAAGATTGAGAAAACTGTGGATAATTCTCAAAATGCAGAATACTCTTAAAGCTTTTTTTCATACCTATGCCCTGCATTAAGCTACCAGCTATCAATATAGAGCATATCTGTTGTGAATTTCAGCTTAACTCTTTGCATGCTGGGTAATTTTGTCATCTGCTAAATTGTTGTCTGCAGCATATTCACAAGTTATCCTAACTACACACTTTCTTACTGAGTTTTTCAGAAGTTCAGTCTCATTGACAAACAGTTCGGATATCAGATCAGGCACCACATTATGTTGGCCCTGATCTGGATCCAAACTGTTTGCATAGGTCATTAGTGGTGGGAGAATCCCACTACACACTTTCTTTCTAAGTTTTTCAGAAGTTCAGTCTCATTGACAATCAGTTTGGATATCAGATCAGGCACCACATTATGTTGGCCCTGATCTGGATCCAAACTGTTTGCATAGGTCATTAGTGGCGGGAGAATCCCACTACACACAGAAGTTCAGTCTCATTTACAAACAATTTGGATATCAGATCAGGTCCCACATTATGTGGGGCCTGATCTGGATCCAAACTGTTTGCATAGGTCATTAGTGGTGGGAGAATCCGCCTCTAGCATCCAAAGAATACAAGATCCAGTGGTCTAATGCTCTATCCATTCTTTCACTACATTCTTTTAGCATCATGTTCAGGTCCTCTACAAAAGTTATATAAATTGTGTCCCTGGGGTCAAAATTGGCACCGCCCCTGGGGTGTTAAGTTTTCAATAGAAACATATAGTGAAAACTTTGAAAATCTTCTCCTCTTATTGTCTGGTGAGCGATGTCAGGGCCATTCTGGCCCTCTTGTTTACTTTATAGCTTTTGCATGTTTTGTTTGTCTATCATAAAAAAAAAATTCATGCCATTACAAACAGTGTAGACCCAGATCAGATGGCTCTTTGTATTAGCCATCTGACCAGGGTCTGCTCTGTATGCTTTTGAAATAATATAGGTGCTTTTGAAATAATATAGGTATGATTCTACAGTAATGTTTCTGTCATGGTAAATATTCTCACGTTCATGATTCAATCATAAACATTCAGCTAATAAATATTCATGAGGCCACTATGTCTTGCATGAATATTCATGAGGTAAAGGGCACCACAGTTTATTCTTTACTGGTTGCTTTAGAAAGACTTCTGTAGTGGCTTGTTATTTTTTTTTTTCAGAACTGTGAGAACTCTGTATCATTGTGATGCTGAAAATAATACTGAACTGTCATTTGAACCGAACCAGATTATCACAAATGGTAAGTTCGACACAAGTAAAAATTACTTAGAATTACCTACAAATACATGATACAGTCATGGCCTTCGTGCATGTTTGCCTGTTACCGACTTTGTCAATACATTTGTGTCTTATTTCATTTACCTTAATTAAAAAAAATTCCACAATGCCGCATCCTGAGACTTCTAAATCTACAGGATCCGGAAACCATGTTTGTTGTGTCTGGGACAAACCTCCCTCCTGTCTAATCTGCTGTTGATGCATTAGGCATTATCCCTGCACCATGGAATTTTTTTTTTGGACATCCCAGTGGGATTTGGTGGAAAAACGCTGCACCTACTGAGCTTGCAAACATGATGCTCAGTCAACTTCACAAGACAATATAATGAGGCTGCCTCATACTCTGGCTCTAACAGTGATGCAGACCCCTGCTCCTGCGCCTGTCCAGGTGGTTCCCCAGTAAGTTTATATTCGCTGGGTTCTACAAAACAATGGACACTGCGCCAGGGTCCATGTCTTCACCATGTACCAGATATTTCAGAGCACTGGGTCCTGGTCTTTACCGGCTGTGCCAGGCAACACTGGATACTGTGTTTACCAGGTATAGGGCACACTGCTTCACTGGGCACAAGGACTCATTTTGTTTCACAGAGTGCTGGAATCGCTCTTCCTCCTCTTTGGGTTCTAGTTCTTCTTGGAGCAGTTATAGGGACTGACAACATCACCACCTCTGTCAGACAACCAGCTTAGGTGTTCTGTTTTGAATAAAAAATAGAATAAAGGTCAGACAGGAAATACAAAAATGACACACTTGAAAGTCCACAGCAACCAGTGGTACAAATGAAGTGTGTGCTGTGACATTCAGTAAAACCCCTCTAAATGCGACCACCTAAATGAGGTGTAATTCTTGGTCTTAGAGGCAGGTGATAGTTTAATGCAGGAGGAAAGTAATTCAGAAAGCTCATAATTATTGGAACCACAAACTGAATATTGTATAGTGCCTTGGATTTAATCCAATCTTTCATTACAGTTTAATCTTGTTTCTAAAATCAGTCAAACATTACTGCATATTTGCTTAAAATATCAACATTCAAATCTAAAATCATAATAAAAGACCTTTCTACTACCAATTGATCCCGATTAATGTTATATCTGGTCATGTAAAATTATTATAGACACATGTTTGTTGCTCACATCAAGCTTTGTGTAAATAATCAATAGTTCCCTTATTCTAATAAGCAACAATTATCAATGTCTGTTTTTAGTATGGCCTCTCTTATGCATTTTTAGCTTGTCTGTTTTTCGAAGAAAAAAAAACAACAAGCTCTAATTGGCGTTGTGGTAGGAGTCATAGTTGTCGTCTGAAAATTTAACAGTGGCTGTTACTTCTTTACTATTCACGCAAATTTTACACAAAGTCACAAGAGCTACAATTAAACATGAGTGTTTGCATCTGTATGCGATCCTCTTGTTATGAATACAGTAAAACCTTTCTAAAACGACCACTAAATTACATCAAGTATTTTATGTTAAAGGCAGGTGACTGCTTAAGGCAAGGTGAAAGTAAAACAGAATGCTCCTATAGGAGTGTTCTGTTTTACTTTCACCTTGCTTTAAGCAGTCACCTGCCTTATAGGAGCGTTCTGTTTTACTTTCACCTTGCCTTAAGCAGCCACCTGACCTAAATACCAACTTAATAACACAATTTAGTGGCCATTATAGAGAGGTTTTACTGTACCAACCAAATTACGGTTTGGTGTAGAAAGGAGGAGATTTAACTAGATCTGTATGCCTAATATCTCTGTCAACCTGCTCCCTCATATTGACAGCTTTTCAAGCTTTGACACCTCGATAAAAGTCACTCTTTGAACCAATTGTGATAAAAGCTCCATGTAACCATATGCTCTATTTATCACAGTGGTTTCAAAACAACACAATTCTGAACTTTTCCTTTTTGCTAGTAAATGCTTCTTTTCAATAGGTTTATTCACAGAGGTTGAGTCTAAAAAGAACACAAAGATTAAAAATTGAAAACAAAGATTTAAAATGTCTTATTGTTTTTCTTTTCAGTGCGGGAATCTAAAGAGCCTGGATGGTTAGAAGGAACTCTAAATAATCACACAGGTCTTATACCAGAGAACTATGTAGAATACATAGACTGAACAAAGAAAATGTCATGCATACCTACTAGTATACTACAAGTAGAACCTGTCTTAGCCCTTTCCCTGTTTAATATTCATGTAAAGAAGAATGACATCACGAATATTTATTAGCTGAATTTTTATAATATAAAATTTTCGAGTTTTTTTTTTTTGCTTTGACAAAATCTGTAGACTCAGGTCTACATCATGTCATAAGCAAACAGAGCAGACCCAAACCAGGTGGCTCCTATAGTAACCATCTGATCTGGGTCTACTCTGTTTGTTAAGGTGTGAAAAAGCAGTTATATAAAGGATAGGGTTAACCCTTTCCTCCATAAATACTCATTTTATACTTGATTACTGCATGAAAATTATGTTTACCAATATAGAAGTTTTGGCTCTGACAAACACTTCAGAATCCATAAGAGTTTATATATGAAGGAAAGGGTTAACCCACTCCACCATAAACTCATTTGAATCGTTTTAGACTTTATTACTGCCTGAAGATTTATGTTTACCAATTATGAAGTCTTGGCTGTGACAGACACTTCAGAATCAGATGTGTATTATTCAATTAGAGCAGGTCGTCTAAAAGGGTTAAAGGCATTTTTATTGGTGACTTTAAAGAGGATTAACACTTTCCTTCATATAAATACCTTTTCATGCATTTGCAAACAAAGAAGACCCAGATCAGATGGCTCCTTTAGGAACCGTCTGATCAGGGTCTGCTCTGTTTTCAAATAGAATTTGATACGATTAATTCTTTTCTCCATTAATATTCAGTAGGTATTGAAATTTGGAATAAATATAGAACAGGGAAAGAGTTAACTGTAATTATAATATTGGAGCGGACATAAGAAGGTAGCATTATAGATGAATGTATATACTACTGACTCAACAGGGCATTATAAACTCAAAAAATAGCAATATAGAATTGTATTAGAACAATGATTTGACCGTTAAAATGCCTTAAAGCAAACCACTTATTAACCCTTTCCCTAATGAATATTCATATAAGGCATAATGACTATGAATATTAAATAACCCTTTCCCTCATATAAACATGTTTTGCAAATAGAGTAGACCCAGATCAGACGGCTGATCACTAGTGATCAGGGTCTGCTCTGTTTGCTAATAGAATTTGATATACCTGTTTCTTTACTTTCTAAAATGTCTACAATGTTTCTCCTTCCATATTTCTTTATATCTATATTAATTAATATTCAGTAGGTATTGAAATTTGGCCTAAATACTGAACAGGGAAAGGGTTAATTGCTGAATTGTTACTATGGTATGAACAAGAAGACTAATGGCCATTTCAGTAACTGCACAATATATCTACTACAACATAAGCAAACAGAGTAGACTCTGCTCTCTTCACTCCTATAGGTGTTGTCTGATTTCGTTTAGTCTGTTTGCAAAGGCATCAAGGAGTCTGTCTTAACCCTGGTTCCCTGTTCTATGTTTATTTCAAATTTCAATACCTACTGAATATTCATGGACAAAATAGGTATAATGAAATATGGAACGTGGAAAATTGTAGCCATTTTAGAAAGCAAAGAAACCGACCTTTAAAATCCCATTAGCAAACAGAGCAGACCCTGATCAGACGGCTCCTCTAGGAGCCATCTGATCTGGGTCCACCCTGTTCGCAAATGTGTGAAAACACGTTTATATGAGGGAAAGGGTTAAGTAAAAGGTTGAATTTACTGCTTAATGCAGGATGAAGTATACAGGAAATTTCTGCATTAAATGTTTGCTGTATGATGCTGCCACAAGTCTTAAACCCTTTACTCTATGAATATTCATGTAAGAAATAATGACATAATGAATTTATTATAATGGCACATGAACACAGCACATTATGGCCATGGCTAAAACTGTAAAATCAGATCTACATGTACATAAATTCATAAGTAAACGGAGCAGACCCTGATCACACCCCTCCTACAGGAGCCATCTGATCTCTGTCTACTCTGTTTGCAATTACTTGAAAAAGCATTTACATGAGGGAAAGGGTTAACCCATTCCCTGTTCTACGTTTATTCCAATTTTCAGTACCTGCTGAATATTCATGTACAAAATAGCTATGATAAAACATGGATGGTAGAACATTGTTGCCATTTTAGGAAGTAAAGAAACGGATCTTATCAAATTCCAGTAGCAAACAGAGCAGACCCTGATCAGACAGCTCCTATAGGAGCTATCTAATCTGGGTCTAATCTGTTTGCAAATGTGTGAAAAGGTGTTTATATGAAGGAAATGGTTAATATAAGAATCCATTTAATATTCATAATGGACGGAATCTTGCATGCATATGCATCAAGTAAAAGGGTTAAGCTGCCACATGTCAACTGTACTGCCACTGAGGATTGTACATACATGTACTTATTTTGAATGGTTTCTCTGTAGAGATTTTACTGTTAGTATAAATAGCCACAGTATTTAGAAGCAGCAATTGAAAATGAAGTACAGTTAAAGCTTGCTCATCTGAACACACAAATAAGTATGAAGGAAGCATTCTCTATAACAATCCTTTACTTCATGAATATTCATTAAAATATGATGAATTTGTAAATATTAAGAAGGTTAGATTTTAAAACTGGCATCACGAGCAAAGGAATATTTTACCATGGCACAAATTGTAGAATCTTACTTTTATTATTTCATAAACGACTGATCAGACAACTCCAGGAGCTGTCTGATCTTGATCTACTCTGTCTGCAATCCCTTTCCTTCATTCACACTTTTCCATGCCTTTGCAGACAGAGTAGACCCATGTCAGATGGCTCCTGTAGGAGCTGTCTGATCAGAGTCTGCTCTGTCTGCTTAGGAAATCATAATAAATTTGACTCTGCAGTTTCTATCTATACCAAAACTTCATGCATACATATGGCATTATAAAGATTTGGCTAATACATATTCATGATGTCATTATTTCTGTCATGAATATTCAACAAAGAAAGATTAAAAGGTGTGTCTATAGAGTAACTGGTTAAGCAGCTACCTGCCTGAACAGTGTTCAAGTTTGCTTTACTAACAGTTTGTACGAGCGATGAACAACTGTGCAGTAAAACCCCTCTGAACTGAAATTCTAGTAGAGAAGAATTTAGATACTTTTAGGCAAGTGACTGCTTAATACAGGGTGAAAGTCATACAGAAAGCTCCTAGAGGAGCTTTCTGCATGACTTTAACCCTGCATTAAGCTGCCACATATCTCCAAGACGGATATTTATGCTAAATTTAACATACAGTTTAGAGGGTTTATACTGCAACTGTAAATAATCCAAAATTGCGTACACAGTGCTTTGTATTAAAGTGACATACACTTGTGCAATGATGTTTTATGATAGTGGACCTCATGTTTTATAGGACTCAGTGTACTCTAATTATCCTAAATATATGGACAGGCACACTGAGGCAAATAGTGTAGACCTGGGTCAAATTGCTCCTGAATTAGCAGTCTGATTAGTGTCTACACTATGTGATACTCTGTCATTCTAATTTATCCCTTTACTCCATAGATACGCCTTTTATTGATTTGGCAAACAGAGCAGTCCCAGATCAGATGGCTCCTGTAGGAGTTGTTTGATCAGGGTCTGCTCTGTTTGCTTATAGAATAATATAAATCTGATTCTACAGTGTCTCCACCATGCAAAATTCCTATTTCCAAATAAATTTTTTTTATTAAAGATGCGATTTCAGGTAATTAATATCTGGTAATTAATATGATTTTTTCGTACATGAATATTCATGAAGTAAATGGTTATTGTTCTCAGAATAGTTCTATATACAAGTACCGATGGGGTTTGGTGTTTGAATATCTAGGATAAATAGGGTATATTCTATTTGTCATATATCATTCTGCTGTAAAAGAAACGTAGAGCCATGTACAAATGTATGATAATGTATTATGATGTAATCACTTGCTGCAATATTGAAATAGATAATCTAGAGATAAATAGGTCAGTATCTAGTGAATTAAAGCATAACATGTTTTACCCTTTACTGCATAGATATATGCATTTCAATGCATTTTAATGCAAACAGGGTAGATCTAGATCAGACAGTTCCTGCAGGAGTTGTCAGATAATGGTCTTCTTTGTTTGCTTATGCAGTAATATATAGAATTGTTTTCCGTTTCTTTTGCTTTGGGAATTATGAAGACCTGACTCCACACTTTTTACCAGGGCTAAATGTTTTCTTATTCATATGCTATTTTAAATATTTAGCTAATTAATATTAACATTTATCATTGCTTACTTAAATATTCATGAAGTAAGTTATTTAGGAATTTAAGTAGTTCATAACTATGTCTTCTGCCAAATAAGAGACTATTAAAGAGACAGTTTTGTTGGTGTGTCTTTAACCCTTTACCTGTCCTATGTCTACTCCAAATTTCAATACCCACTGAATATTCATGGAAAAGAGTTATAATGAAATATGGAAGGTGGAATATTGTAGCCATTTTAGAAAGTAAAGAAACAGAACTATCAAATTCCATAAGCAAATAGAGCAGACCCTGATCAGACGGCTCCTCTAGGAGCCGTCTGATCTGGGTCTACTCTGTTTGCAAATGCATGAAAGCACGTTTATATCGGGGAAAGGATTAACCCTTTACTCAATGATTATTCTTGTAAGAAATAATAACATCATGAATATTAATTAGATTAAATGTTATAATAGCACATTGACACTAAAGAATTTTTTGCCATGGCAGAAACTGTAGAGTTATACCTATATTATATTGTAAGCAGACAGAGAAGACTGTGATTAGATGGCTCCTAAAGGAGCCATCTGATCTAGGTCTACTCTGTTGGCAAAGGCATAGACAGGCGTATCTATAGAGTAAAGGGTAACCCTTTATCTGATAGTTGCACCTTCGCAAACAGAGTACACAAGTCTACAGTGTTTTCTTATGAAGTAATATAGTCTTGATTCCACGGTTTCTGCAATGATAAAACATTCCCTTGTTGCTAAGACCATTATAAAACTTCATCTTATTGATATTCAGAGTGATTGTTTCTTACATGAATATTGATCAGGTAATGGTTTAAAAGTTGATGTTTGTAGGCCGTGTTGAAAATATTGCTTTCAAGCTTGTAAAGGATTGATACAATTTACTTAACTTTTAGCCTGCTGAAGAAAATTTGTCATCAAGTTGAGATTCTCTGCCCCCATCTGTGTGTTAGCATATGTCCTTCCATTTGTTAGTATGTATGTACAACCCAAAGAACAGTTTTCAGTGCTCCTTTACAAACTGACCTAGTGTCATCAAACGCCATACGAAGAAAAGCATGATAAGAAACTTTGCACCTTGGTTTGACTTTATAATTTAGATTTGTAACACCCAAGTTATTGTTTTTGACTTTGACAAGATTAACCCTTTACTCCATAGATATGCCTTTTAGTACATTTGCAAACCAGAGTAGACCCAGATCAGACAGCTCCCATAGGAGCTGTCTGATCAGGGCTTGCCCTGTTTGCTTATGAAGTAATAAAGATCTGATTTAACAGTGTCTGCCTTGGCCAAGAATGTCTGTGTTTGTGTACAATGACAAAATATCAGCCAAACAAATAGTCATGGTGTCATTTTATCTTACATAAATATTCATGGAGTAAAGGGTCAAAGCATTCATGTGGCAATGTTGAATTGTGTCCTATGGATAAAATTCTAATCCCAGTTAACCCTTTCCCTTGTATAATCACTTGTCCACGCCTTGGCAAACAGTAGACTAAGATAAGAAGGCTCATGTAGGATCCATCAGATCAGGATCTACTCTGCTTATTCATTTACAATGACATACTTCTGTAGTTTTTACCGATATACTCCTTTGCAAACAGTGTAAACCCACATCAAGGTCTGCTGTTTGCTTCTGGAATTATATAAATCTGATTGTGCAGTTTCTATCATGGCCAAACATTCCTGGGTCCGTACACCGGTATAAAAAAATCAGCTAATTTATATTCATACTATCATTATTTCCAACATACAGTACAACCTCTCTATAACAGCCTCTAAATTATGTTAATTAGGTATTTAGGGCAGGTGGCTGTTTAAAGCAAGGTGAAAGTAAAACGGAACGCTCCTATAGGAGTGTTCTGTTTTACTTTCACATTGCTTTAAGCAGCCACCTGCCTTTAACACAAAATACTTGATGTAATTTAGTGGCCGTTATAGAGAGGTTTTACTGTATTTGTTCAGCAGGTAAAGTGTTATTGTACATTTTTTTTCAAATCAAAGTGTCAGAGTTACTCGCAGTCTCATGTGGATCTAAACCGTTTTCTAAAGTTACCTTAATTCACCAGGCTAAAGGTTACTCCATGATAATGAACTCTAAGGCCTACAATATCCAATTACATAATGGCCTAACTGTGTAAATTCAATGGTTATCAAATAAAATGAAAACAAGAAAAACAGTGAATGGTAGTTTAATTCTTTTCTTTGCAATTTGTAAAGGGTGCAGATTGTGACCCTTGGAGATCAACAATCAATAATTTATCTACTTGCCAGTTACACTGTTTTATCACTTTTCTTGCAGCAGATGACACACAAACACTCATGTTTAAATTGATGTTTAGCTTGATAAATGGTATTCTATAGAAGCATTCTAGTCTCATGATGCTGGTTATATGCTGTAGATGCTCTTTAAAGTGACCACTTAGTTAAATAAACACTGCCAACATTTACACGCAGGTGACTGCTTAATGCATCATGAAAGTAATACAGAAAACTTTTG
The DNA here is from genome assembly GCA_963576725.1 of Azorinus chamasolen. Classification (NCBI taxonomy): domain Eukaryota; kingdom Metazoa; phylum Mollusca; class Bivalvia; order Cardiida; family Solecurtidae; genus Azorinus; species Azorinus chamasolen. The sequence goes on from OY755242.1 coordinate 4,376,992, forward strand.
AAGGAGTTTTCTGTATTACTTCATTTATCTTTAAGCTACCACCTGTCTTAAAAATATCAACATTGAGTGGTCGCTATACTGAGAGTTTACAGTATTTTTTGTCTTTTTGTTTCCATTGTTCTTTCAGAGCTCCAGATGGGGGAAGTATTCTTTATTTCTCCACAGTCAAACTTTGGCAAATAGTGCAGATCCAGATCAAACAGCTTCTTCAGGGTTTACCCTATTTGCTACTATGTCAGTCTTGTTTACACTTTCCTTCATATAAACACTTCTTCATGCATTTGCAAACAGAGTAGACCCAGATCAGACGGCTGCTATAAGAGCAGTCTGATCAGGGCCTGCTCTGTTTGCTTTTGACATGATATAGATCGGATTCTACAGTTTTTGTCAAAGCAAAAAAATCATTTAAATGTTTATATAATATAGTATTGTAAAAAAATGAGCTAATAAATATTAATGGTTTTATTATTTCTTTCATGATACAGAACAGGGAAAGGGTTGAAGGGTATCAAACTGTTGTCGAGGGGAAACTGGGTGTCTGAATATTTAGGAATTAGGGCACTCATTAGAACGCTCTCTATGAGGTGATTCTAGTGAGTAGCCACACTTACGGGTTTGATGGAGAAATAAAGGAAATATGTATTGCTTTTTTAGCTTACCTCTTTTATCTGGAGGTGTGTTCCCATGAATGGAGACTTTGTATCTTGCTGTCCACTGCATATTATCTTGCTCATTCTGTGTAATGTTCTAGCTGTGATACTAGGGGTGTTTTATTGTGCTTGCCTTTAGGCTACTTTCTGGTAGCAGACATTGTTACACTTTATCGTTTCAAAGAACACATTGTCTTTATCCCTTTCCTCAATGAATATTCATATAAGAAAGATTGACATCATGCATATTTATTAGATTAATGTGTTTTAATAGTACATGGACACAGGAAGTTATTGTAATGACAGAAACTGTAGAATCATATCTTTATTATACCATAAGCAAACAGAGCAGACCCTGATGAGACGGCTCCTATAGGAGTCATCTGATCTGGGTCTACTCTGTTTGCAAAGGCATAGAAAAAGGGTATTTATGGAGTAAAGGGTTAATTGTTTCCAGAAACGGTATCTACAGTTGGTTTAATTTTCAATTGAAAATGTACAATAACTATTATTATACATGTATTTAAACGTTTCATTACTTGGGGCGGTATATTATGATAGCCTTTTGGAAATAGTTTGTATAAGATGCTGAGTAACTTGGCAGAAATTGTTTGACATTCTGTGACTAGTATCAAATAAAATACTGTTGAACTAACATGAATTTAGATGACTTGTTGAACTACGGGATAATCCAAAATTTACAATACAGAATTGTTCTAAAATGTATCACTACACATGTCTAGACATGCTTAGCCCATTCCCTCATATTTATCACTTTGTGAAACCATGCTCTATTTATCACAATGGTTTCAAACTACAAAATTCTAAAAAAAATCCTTTTCTCTTGTTAATGCTCTTTTTCTGTAGATTTATTCAAAGAGGATGGATCTAAAATAGCCTATGAGGTAATGGTTTAATGCAGGTTGAAAGTAGAGGAGTTTCAGTATTACTTAGACCTGTATTAAGCTGTGAACTTCAGATATTGTTCAGATTAGAAATTGGATGACTTGAATTTCTGTTTTGTGCAAGTTATTGGTATGGTCCTTTGAAGTTCAAGATATTGAAGTTTGATCCTTGTTTGGATTAGACACTGAGTATATTGTTTAACATTCTGTTTTTAACCCCTTTCTCCATGGATATTTATGTAACTAGTAATGACGTCATGAATATTCATTATAATTGCATATGACCATTACAAAAATTGTAGAATCAGATCTACATTATTTCATAAGTAAACAAGAGCTGTTTGATCAGGATCTTCTCTGTTTGTAAGGATATGAAAAAGCATATCTATGGAGTAAAGGGTTAATAATTTTTTGTAATAAAATATGCATTTCAAATTGTGACAGATGAATTTTTTTTGGCATTTGTTTATCCCTTTACTCAATGAATATTCATATAAAAAAAATATGCATAATGACATCATGAATATTGATTAGATTAATTTTGAAATAGCAGATTAATGCAGGAATTTTGTAAGAACATTAGCGTCACATGTACATTATTTCATAAGCAAACAGCAGACCCTGATTAGACAGTTCCTACAGGAGCTGTTTGATCTGGATCTACCCTGTTTGTAACGGCGTAGAATTGCATATTTATTGAGTAAATGGTTAAGTTACTTCGAGGATTGAATCAAATTACAATTTTTGCAGATGTCAGTATTGAACAAATTTAAATAGCAACAAATTGCAAGCCTTTTCTTTTCCTTTATGTTATTACAATATTCATGCAAATATTTATAAATAAAATATGTTTAAACCAAATAGCAACAAATATGGGTAAACGAAGTCAATTATTTATTATGTATCATAGTTTTCCATGTAACCATTTTATAAACTTGTTTAACCCTCCACTCCATAAATACTCCTAAGTTCTACACCTTTGCAAAAAGATAAGACCCAGATAGAAAGCTTGTGTAGGAGCTGTTTGGTAAGGGTCTCCTCTGTTTGCTTATGAAATTATATATTTATGATTGCACAGTTTCTTCCATGGCCTAAAGTTCCCATGTCCATGTGTCATAAGAACAATTCATGACGTCATTATCTCTTACATGAATATTCATGGCATAAGGGTTAAAGTGTAACTGCCATACATTTCTGATCATTTCAGATGAGCTTTATCATAGTAACCTGACTCATTATACCCTATAGGAGCCGTCTGATCTGGGTCTACTCTGTTTGCAAATGTGTGAAACACATTTATATGTAGGAAAGGGTTAAGAAAATAGTGGAGACCTACATCAAACTGCTCCTGAAAGACCAGCCTGATCTTGGTCTATACGATTTGAAACTCCATTAGATTCATTTAGACTGATCAAGACAATGCTGAAATTAACTTTTTCAGCTTTATTAATTGATGGAGACATAGATATTATAGTGAATACCATTGTAATGAACAAAAGCTTAATGTCAAGGATTTTTTCCTTAGATATAGCTGGTCTTATATGCAATGTGTCCAATGTCCATTTCATTTGATCATTTTGTATATATCTATATAGTGTCATTCATAAATGCTACTTAAGTAAAATCTCTCATACGGTGACCACCCAAAAGAAGATCAAATCTGTCTGTTTAACCCTATGCTTAACCCTTTACTCCTTGAATATTGATATAAGAAATAATGACATGAATATTAATTAGATAAATATTTTTATAATAGCACACATTAATGGAAAGAATAGTTTTTGAACATGGCAAACACTGTCAAATCATATCTGTATTATAGCATAAGCAAACAGAGCAGACCCTGATCAGACAACTCCTACAGGAGCTGTCTGATCAGGATCCACTCTGTTTGCAAGGTTGTAAAAATCATATTTATGGAGTAAAGGGTTATTGAATATTCATGTAAGAAATAATGAATACCAGGGGGTGTATGAGTATGAATCACCAGAACTTTGTATATGAGTGATAAACAGTAGGACTTTATAATGGTATATGGACATGTGAATGTGTGGCCATGGCAAGAACTGTAGTTACAGATCTATATGAGTATCTTACCATAAGTTAACAGAGCAGACCCTGATTAGACAGCCCCTACAGGAGTCGTCTGATTAATTCTGCTCTGTTTGCTTATGGAATAAAATAGATCTGGTTCTACAGTTTCTGCCATAGCCAAAATTTGCCATGTTCGTGTGCCATTAGAACAATAAGCCTAATTAATATTCATGATCTTGTTAGTGTAATTAATATTCACGATCTCATTATTTCTTACACGATTTGTGAGGTAAAATATTCTGAGATTTTGTTGCATAGCATTAATCCTTTACTCCATAAATAAGCCTTTTACAGAGTAGAGCCAGATCACATGGCTTCTGTAGGAGCTGTCTGACCAGGGTTTGCTCCGTTTGCTTATGAAATAATATACAGTAACACTATACAGATATTGATTCTACAGTTTTTGCCATGAAAAAAAAATCATGTCATACATGTACACTAAAACCTCTCTATAACGGCCACTAAATTACATAATGTATTTTGTGTTAAAGGCAGGTGACTGCTTAAAGCAAGGTGAAAGTAAAACCAAATGCTCCTATAGGAGCGTTCTGGTTTACTTCCACCTTGCTTTAAATACCAACTAATTAACTCAATTTAATGGCCGTTGTCGAGAGGTTTTACTGTATACCACTATAAAAGTTAAACTGCTTAATATTCATACATGTATGTATCATACATATATTATTGTGTTCATGAATATTCATGGAGCAAAGGGTCAAGATTACACAGGGTTAGGTGTTGCTGTTATCTTTATGTATCATCATTATTGTAGTTTATCAATCAATTTGGTACAGTAAAACCCCTCTAAACAGGAATCCGAGTAAAGAAGATTTTAGTTTAAGGCAGGTGGCTGCTTAATGCAGAGTGAAAGTCATGCAGAAAGCTAGAACAGCTGCGTTAAGCTGCTACCCGACTCCAAGACCGATATTTATGCTAAATTTGATATCTGGTTTAGAGGTGTTTTACTGTACATGTATATTGTCATAAACACATTAACTGACTATAATATAGACATACTGGTAAATTATTAGTTTATGAAAACATGATACTGTTTAACCCTTTCCCTGTTGAATATTCTTGTAAGAAATTATGACATCATGACTATTTACTAGCAGAAAATGTCCATAGGCATTCGTACACAGGATAGTTTGGTTTTGATAGGAGCTACAGAGTCGGATCTAACTTCATAAGCAAACTTGAAAGTGCATTTATATGAGGAAAGGGGTTAAAACACAAGGAGAATAAAAACACCTAGTAGTTAACCCTTTCCCTGTTCTATGTTTATTACAAATTTCAATACCTACTGAATATTCATGCACAAAAAGGTTATTATGAAATATGGAAGGTGGAGCATTGTAGCGAAGACACATATCTTTGAAATTCTGTTAGCAAACAGAGTAGACCCTGATCAGACTGCTCCTCTAGGAGCCGTCTGATCTGGGTCTACTCTGTTTGCAGATGCGTGAAAACACGTTTATATGAGGGAAAGGGTTAACCCTTTACTCTATAGATATGCCTGTAAACACCTTTACATACAGGGTAGACCCAGATCAGACAGCTCCTGTGAAACAAATATAAATATGATTCAACAGTTTCAAGTCAAACGTTTTGTATTTGTACGCCTCTGACAATTTTCGTCTAATTAATATTCATAAATTCATTACTGATATTTCTAACATTAATATTCATGAGGCCAATGGTTAAACCTTGTATTACGTATCTGCACTGTTTGATATTAACCTGCAGCTTTTTGCACACATCCCATAGTATTAATTATTGACACATGTTGGTTTAAACTTCAAGATATTGTTTTTGAAAATATTATATAAGCAACAATGATATTTCGTAATTATATTTTTTTCACAACGTTTCTTGACAATCTGTTTTTGGTGAATTATTTTCTTACTTGTATATTTTGCTACCCGATCCAATTGGAGGAATACATGTTCTCCATGTGTCTCCCATGTCCAGGGGCTTAGGGGAAAACTACCAGCGGGCAAAGACATGCTGACCTTTGCAAGCAGTCTTGATACAGACATACAGTAGAACCTGTCTTAAGTGACCATCAAAAACAGGTAAAGGTTTGGGTCTTTATGGGCAGGTGGTAGCTTAATGCATGTCAGAAATAATGCAGAAAGCTCCTATAGGAGCTTTCTGTATTACTTTTGCCCTGCATTAAGCAACCACCTGCTTTAATAGATTTATGCATTCAATCGATTCAGTCATTTAGACAGGTTCTACAGTAATACAGAGTAATATTTGGTCTCTACTTAAAGATTTAGGACACAAATTGTTTGATAGTATGATTGAAATTTTCATTAGAAATGGAAGAACAACAAATTGATTATTTAGACCAGCAATTTTATTATGTTAAATAATGTAGTTACAACAGGTTAGCACTAAATTCTTGGTTTTGATCATTCAGTTAGTCTGGAATTCATTCAGTATTGTTTATGATGGCAAATGTTGTACTACATGTATCTTGATATATCAGACTCTGACCATGACTTTTATCCTCTATTCTCTTGTTTCAGCAATATGTATTTGGTAGTGATTGCCTCTTAATGCTGGTAATTTTTGTATTCTAAGCAATGTCAATAGCACCACCAGAAAATGAGCCTATAGAAACAGTGAAGACTCTGACCAGTTGCAGCTTTGGAGAGATGGCTTCTGATCAGGGTCTACACTGTGTTTCACTCATAAGTAGTTTGGATTTGTGAAAAGAAAAAACCTTTTTAAAGTGACCATAGAATATACATGCATCTTTAAAAGCAAGTAGTTGTGCACTTTTTTAAAAGCAAGTAGTTGTGTAATTTTCTATCTCGTGAATATGCATGCCAGGAATTATTACTGTATGAATATTAATTAGCTAATTTTTTATAATAAATGACCACATGGTTGTTTGGCCATGGCAGAAACTTTTGGATCTACTTATATCTACCGTATTAATTTCTAATAAACGCCCCAGGGGTGTAATGTTTTTAAAAGGAGTTTATTGCATTTTATACCCTGGTGATGACTTAATGCAGAATGAAAGCAATGCAGAAAGCTCCTATGGGAGTTCTCTCTATTGCTTTCAGTCTGCATTAAGCTACCACCTGTATTTCGAAAAACCTTTATTTCTTTTTTAATGGTTATTTTATAGGGTTTTGTTTTATTTATCATAAGTTTTGGGGATAGGTGATTATTAGGAAGGATATGGTATATAAGTCAATAGAACAGAACCTCATCAGATGGCTCCTACAGGATATGGAATGATGGGTTAAAGCTGACCAAAAGTAATACAGAAAACTTTAATTAACCCTTTCCTCCATAAATATGCCTTTCTACAGGTTTGCAAACGGGGTAGCCATCTGATCAGGTCTGCCCTGTTTGCTTATGGTAAAATAATATACATCAGTATACATGCTTATAAAACTTTTTAGTTGAGTCTCGAGTTCGTTATCAAGTTTTTGATTGATCAAATTTGAGCCTTTGCAGAGGATTAACTAGTGTCTAATATTTTACCATGACAGGGTGTTATAATCTGTATATATTTGCAGTGAGTATTTGCATAATGCATTATCCAGGTGCTTTATTGTGTTGATTTGTTCATGTCCAAATTTTCTGTGGAATACTTAAATCTTGGAGGTCTCAAAAGGTCGTTGTTTGTTCAAATTCTCATAGTAAATTTTATTCAAATGGGGCCTGTAAAATTTACAGATTGTGCGACCAAACATTTACGACGCTTCTACTTACAAAGTTGAAATTTTTGCACAGTTTGGTGTGGAACAAATACTGCTAACTTCATACAACTGACATTTCAGTCATTTAATCTTATTTTTTAGACAGACCCTAGTTCCTTTAAACCTTTATTTTCATGCCTTTGCAAACAGAGTAGACCCAGATGAGATGTTTCTTCTTGGAGCCGTCTAATCAAGTTCTGCCATGGTTTTGCTTATGAAATCATAATAGATCTGTCATGTTACATGAGCCATTATCAAAAACAGATGTGTCTCAACAGTGTTTACCAATACCAAACATTCATATTACATGAGCCATTATAAAACACTATCAGCTAATGAATTTTCATGATGTCACTGATTGATACATTGCTTTTGTACTTGAAAAGAAATTCACCAAATGTGAATTAGAAGACAGTTCTTACCAAAAAAAGAGATTTGCTGAGAACGCTAAATGTTAAAATATGATCAGCTGTTCAAACAGGAGCTTTCTGCATTATGTTTGTCCTGCATTAAGCTTCCGCTTACCTTACATGCCCATAATTAGACCTTTTGGTGGTTGCTGAAGACAGGCTTCACTGTACTCAGATACTTCAAGTTCCATTTCTCCGCCAAACCCTGTTATGTGACCAATCTTTAGTATCATGTCTTCGAGACAATTTCTAAGAGGGGTCACACCATAGGGTTTGATGGAAAAGTGACGGAACTATTATTGAAATTGTTTTCATTTTAGCATCTTATCTGGACCTCTTGTGTTGTGTTCAATTTGTTATATGTTTGTGTAAATAGTATCCATGACAAATTCCATGTATGATGTACAATCAAGAATAGTGTTGCTACAGTTAAGAACGTTGTTGTTGAATGTTGTTAGACAATGTTGTATTGATAAATTAACTACTGAATACCAGCCTTTCATCCGCTGAATAGTTCAAACTGTCTCTCCCTTTTCTGAATATTAATGAAACAAAAAGATGCATCAATATTTATTACTGATAAACTGAGTTGTATGACAAACAATACAGACCCTGATTAAAGGGCTCCCTCAGGAGTCCCCTGATCTGGGTATACACTGTTTGTCTTTGTCCCATGTATATAATCACGGGTGTTTATGGTTAAATGAAGTAGTCATGAGTTCTTGACTTTGGTTTGTGTCCATGACACTGGTCTGAATCGAGGAAAAAGGACATAAAATCATTTGCATACAGTGTAGAACCAGACGCATCACCAAGTTTGAAGCAGCATTTTACATTTAACAATACTGTTTTCAGACAACTTGATCAAAACATAAGATCATATGCAATGTTTGAAACACACACAGCGATCTGGATCCATATTGGGTTTAACCCTTTACTCCATAATTGCGGCTGGCTATGTTGCAATCAGAGTAGACCCAGATCAGATGGCTTCTGTAGGAGCCATCTGATCAGGGTCTTCTCTGTTTGCTTACGAAATAATATAAATATTGTTCTATAGTTTCTACCATGGAGAAATACTTCTGGTTTCATGTGCCATATGAAAACTTGATCTAATTAATATTCATGGTATAATTATTTCTTACATAAATATTCATGGTGTAAAGGGCTAAATCTTCCCGTGGGCGCTGGCTCTTTCCCTATCACAAGGGCCCATCTCGTATCACATATTAAGCAAATTCGTGTTTGATGTTTATCGAGTTGTAATTTGTTTCAGTGTTAATCTAACTCTTTTTGTATATTTAGAAGATTCATATTTATTTTCTTCGTCTCTAATGTCTAAAATGTGATAATGGCATATATATTTGATATACTGCAATTACTCTAACTACTCGGTCAGGCAAAATTAGCCAGATAGTAAAGACCAGGTAAAACTGCCCTTGAATGCAAGTTTGAATAGAGTCTCTACTATTTGCTCTTCCATTAGTCCCGTTTAAAGCTTTACCCGATAGAGATGCATTTTGACACCTTTGCAAACAGAGAAAACCCAGCTCAGACGGCTCCTGTAGGAACCGTCTGGTCAGGGTCTGCTTTGTTCGCTTGTGAAATATTATAGATCTGATTTTATTGTTTCTGCCGTGGTCTGAATAGACTTTGTTCATGGTGCTATTATAAAAATCAGCTAATTAATGTTTGTATATTCACCATGGATATTCATAAGGTAAAGGGTTAAAATGGCCCTGAACTCGCAAAGCTTTGGAGAGGGGACACTGGATATCCGTGTTCAGAGCTACATAATTATATAGGTGCGTATCAAATACTAAAATCAGCATTTCTGCACCAAAGCCTATGTTGTGGCCACTCTTTAGAATTTTCTCTTCGAGACGATTCTAAAGAGTGGTCACAACATAGGGTTTTAAATGTACAGATTTTACCTGGAGGCCTGCGTGTAGGTAGGGTAAGTACGGTATACTCTGTTATTGTACATGTAGGATAAACATTGCTTTGTACCATTTCTACTTAAACATTTGAACAATTAAAATTGAAGTGAGACATATTCCGCTTTTTGTTTTTGTTATAAATCCATTTAGAACCCCGCTCCAACCAGTGTCCATTATCGATGTGCCGAGCGTAGTTTATTATCCCCCGCCGAAGGCCGAGGGGTATAGTGTTCACATTGTCCACCTGTCAGTTCTTCCATCCGTTTGTCCGTCCCAGTGTCATGGCCCAAAACAGTTTTGAGTTTTTTCTTTGAAACGGTCCTGCATGTTTCATATATATATATATATATATATAATCTTGAAATCGGGATACCAAAGTTATTGCCCTTAGCGAAAAATGTAACATTAATGTTTGTCTGGAGCCATTTCTCAGAACTAGTTTGAAGCTTTTCTATGAAACTGAAGTGTTAAGGACGTGTGGCCCTGCAAGTACCATTCTTATTGACCTGGAAACACCAGGTTTATGGCCCATTGTTTGTGGAAAATGTAGCGCTTTTGTATGTCCAGAGACATTACTCAGAAACTTGAGTGTTTCTATTAATCTTAGTTTAATGCTAAGTACCATAAGGAACTGCAGCCCTCTGGGTATTATTCACATTGACCTTGGAACACCAAAGTCAATGTAACATTTTTTTATGTCCGGAGCCACATCTCAGAAACTGAGTCTTTTTCTATGAAATGGTGTACATGTCTAGCACCATTAGAAAATACGCCTTTGCAAGTGACACTTATATTGAGTGTTGAACATCAGAGTTATAGTATTTTGTTGCCAAAAAATAACATTTTGTCTCAGAAACGGTTTTGAGTATTTCTATGAAACTTGGTGTAAATGTTTATATCCCGTGGGCAAGACAGGATTACCGTGCACCCCGTCTGACTTTTTTCATGGGTACCAGGGTGTTTGGTAGGGTATGCTGAGTGGAAATCAAAACATATATCCATTAAAAAAATTATTCCTGCTATGGGTATTTCCACCGTTTCTATGGCAACCATTGGTCTGGACAATGACGGTGGGTAAAGGCTATAATGTAGTATATCTATGCTATTTGGGACACTAATAGTTTGAAACTTGTGCCAAATTGAAGGTAAGACATTAGTCCTTAATTAAGAATATGCTTTTATTAATTACCTCATTTGCATAATCATGAATATTAATGAGAAAACCGAAAAAGAAGGAAAAAAGACTAAAGATGATGAAAACTAGATCTGAAATCACCTATGATGCTCCAAAGACACCCAAATATATTCTAATACATAGCACATCCACAAGGAAAGTATTCTATAAAACCAAATCGTGTCTCTATGGCTTATTTGCATTTTTATTGAGTTGATGAGTATCCATAGCAGACGTACGCTCGGAAAGCATCAGCGCATAGAGAAGATAACATTATATCTCGGGGCCTTCGAGAGCTGGTATCTACAATATCAACTTGTTACCAAACATTAAATAAATACACTGGTCTTTGATTTAGAATATCATGTTGTTAATGAGTTCATAAGCATATTCACGAATATTAATGAGAAAACCAAAAATCAAAAGAAAAGACAGGAAATGGTGAAAACTAGATCTGTGGTGTTCCAAATGCATAGAGATAAGTTCTTATACATACAAGCACACTCGAGGAGAGTAATGGGCATTAATCAACGCTAACCAACCAACTTTCTACAAAGTGGCAATGATCAATGTCAATCTTGCGCTCAATGTTGTTTGTATTGTGTGTCCGAGAATCTGTTCAAAATGAAGACGATGTAAGAGACATAGAAACTAAAGAAGTGTTTCAAAACAACAGGCTGGAAACCTACGTAAAGTTCTTCGAGTTGTTAAATACTGATATTGAAGACAATGGAATGTTCGGTGTTAGAATACTGGAAATACGGGAATAGTTTAATGCAATTACTAGTTCAATCATAAAGGTCATATATGAATATTGATCTTGGGGATCTCATGAAGCACCCCAACACCATTGCCATTCAGCATTGCAAAATCATGTATGGCAAATGAGCTGAATACCTAATAGAAGAGGTGGACATGGCAAACGTAATAACCCACGATGAGAAACACATTGTAAAAGAAGTCAGGAATGTTTTATTTCATTCAATGTGAGACATTCTAGGCATCTTCAAAAATATATAAAAGACTTTTCAGCATGACGCCTGAAAGTATTCATGAAATATATGTATCAGGAAAACTCCGCCACAATATGGAGAGAATGAGGGGATGAAGTTCAGAATAGCAACCTGCTGACTGGAAAACTTATTGATGAACGATGAGAACATGAGACAGTTTGTTCAAATAATTTGTAACGCATTAAGTCATGAAGCCTACGCAGAATACTGTTTTGAAGTCAGCACAAGAAGAAAGTGATATCAGGTTTTAGGCAGAGAATAAGACAGCATGACTGCCCACGTTAGAACGCTAGCCAACGGCATATTTTTCATACTGTTTGATTACACTGGCAGTTTCGAATATGTGTATGTCCTGTTGGGTCTTCATGATTACTGTGACACTACCAGCACATTTAAAGGTTATGTGTCACCAAATAAGGACTCATGGAAAGAGACCGAGGTTCGTTACTCCTGTAGTAAGTCTGGGAAACTTGCATGGTCCATCTGACCTAATTGGTAAATAAACATCGTTCACATACACAATGTACGCTGAATTGAAGCTAGTGAAATCTAAGGAGAATCGCAAAGATAAGTCAATAAATGGTTTGCATAACATTGGCATGGGTCTTTGCCACCTTGTTGAAAGTGCTTAAGCCGGCACCTTTACAGTTCATCTATCAGGTGCGAATTTGGACCAGCTCTCATATCAAGTAATACACCAAGCCTCTGAAGCACATGACTGGTGTCATGTCAATGTGTCTGTTATTAGTATCTTAATTAGTCTGTTATTAGTACTGAATTGTTAATTTGTATTCATACCAGAAGGGTTCACACTCGCGTCCGCATACGAAAAAGTCAATACCGGATAAAGACATCATCTTATGATATAATACCAGCTAAATCATAACTTGAAAGCTGTTACATACATTTCGATGTATCTCGAAGTTGTTTCGGTGTACTTGGAGTATAACGGATGATAATGACATTCATTTCTATAGTCTTTTTTTTAATAATTTTCATTCGTTTTGTTTATTTGTTTTTGATTTAAGCATTAATATCCATGAATATGCTTATGAACTGATTAACAACAGGATATTTTTAATCAAAGATAATTTGTATTTCTTATACATTTGGTAACATATTGATAACGTCAGCTCCCAGCTGCCAAAGTCTCTGTGATATAATGTTGTTACCTTCTCTATGTATTGACGCTGTCCATACGTACGTTTGCAATGGAAACGCTAATACTCAATAAAATGTAGATAACCCATAAGGGCACGTTTTTACGTAGTATCAAATAGTTTACTCTCAATGAGGAGGTTTTATGTATAAGAACAGATCTCTGTGCATCTGGAGCATCACAGATGATTTCAGATCTAGTTTTCACAATTTGCCTGTCTTTTGTTTTGTCTTTTTTGGGGTGGGGGGTGGGGGGGGGGGTGGAGGGGTGTCTTATTAATATTCATGAAAATGCTAATGAACTTAATTTCAAACATGATATGCTAAATCGAAGAGCAGTACATTTATTTTATGCTTGGTAACAAGAGTTGATACTATTAGCTACCAGCTCTCGAAGGTCTTGATATATAATGTTATCTTTCCTATGCGCTGGTGCTGTCCGAACATACGTCTGCTTTGGATACTCAAAAAATCAATAAACACGCACGTTTTTGTATATATAGTACTCTACTTGAGGATATTTTATGTATAAGAACATTTTTGGGTGTATTTGGAGCATTACAGGTGACCTCAGATCCAGTTTTCATCATATTCTAGTTTTTTCACTATTTTATTCGGTTTTCTCATTAATATTCACGATTATGCAAATGAGGTAATTAACAAAACATATTCTTAATTAAGGACCATTGTCTTACCTTCAGTTTGGGACCAGTTTTAAACTCTTAGTATCCCAAATAGTATATATATACTACATTACAACCTTTACCACCGTCGTTGTCCAGCCCGATGGTTGCCATGGGAACGGTAGAAATACCCATAGCAGAAATGAGCTTTTTCATTAGTATATTTTTTATTTCCATTCAGCAGACATTACCAAACACCCTGGTACCTATGAAAAACGTCAGACGGGGATGCACGGTAACCCTATCTGGCCCCGGGGTATTTGTACCATAAGGATTTCCGACCCTGTCATAGACGTAGCCAGAGCTTTAAAAATTATACGCACGTCGAGGCACGAAGTGCCGAGCGGGGAAGAGTGTGAGAGAGTGTTCCCTTCCCACGGCGGGGATTCGGGGGACCCCCCGGAAAAACATAGAAATTTATATGTCAAATGGTGGACTGTGGCATGTCTTGGAAAATTAGATCAATTTTGGACAGTCTGGTTATCATATACCCCTTTTCATAGGAAGTTCAGGATGTTTCGGAAATGAATACATTTAAATGCCTAGTTTCACTTCGAATGCGCAATCCAACCTCGTCATCATCCACAAATTTGTAAGTTACAATAAAGAATATTTCATATGGTGTTTGGATGGTGTGTAAATTAACTGTATGGATCTCCCAGGAGGTCTCGTCAGGCGGTGATGAGCTATAGAGGCGCGACCCAATCCCTCAGTGGTTCAAATCGTGTACCAAGTACAGAGAACCGTTATCTTCTAGGAATCTGACATCATAAGTCTGCTTTTTATATCGAGAGTTCATATATCTAGAAAACGTGCCCAAGAGAAACTGAAACCCTTTCAGAAGCATGAGAAGAAGAGGCATGAGTGACCGAAAGTTTGTGATTTCGTCGTCTCAGAGGAACTTTGATTTGTTCATGTTTCTATTGAATATTTTATCACTTCCGTCTCAGTCTGAGAGGTATACTTTTTCAAGACTTTGAACATGGTGGATTGTCCTAGTATTTGGCGAATGTTTCTTGTCATTGCCGATCCTGAGATAACGACGACTAGATTTATTTGGATCTAGATCATTAGATCTAGGCTAGATACTTTTTGCTTTCAAAGTGGTTGTGCATATAGATCTAATACTATTGAAGTTTAAATTTATACATCAATTAATCTACTCCTGTAAGCGATGATCTACAGTTATATTACTTTTAAGCATATCTTAATCTGGATCTGTAGGATCTAAGTAATGCTAGATCTTCTTTAATTTAAATCTAAATGAAAGCAGGAGTAGATCTAGATCTTTGAAATAAAAACTCAAAATGAAACAAAACACCGACATGTAATAGTGTGCAATTGAACCTACATGTGATTCACAATAAGATCTAGGCTGTCTAACTTTCCGCTTAGTTGCCGATTACGAAATGGCGATTAACCGGTTTCAAAATGCATAAGCGGTTAACCGGGTTGGTTACTTACCTCAGTTTTGTTAATATAATGCTAAAGGTTACAACGGTCATAAAAAGACTTAAATTTATTTTTTATCCTGAAAGTGGGAGATCCTTCGAAAGTAAAAGTAAATTGATGACTCTGTTCATGAGTAGTAATTAAAAGTGCAACACTACTCACGCTCTCTAGCACCGGCTTAAGCAGTATTCAAATTTCAAAACTAATAACATCAAAACTAATGATCCCGAAGGACCAGAAAATGTAACAACACTGAGAATGAAGTACGGGGCGACTTCTTACGGCCGCCTCACAATTAAGTAACACTTGATGTTGTGAAGTAAATATATCCTAAAAGTGTTCAATAAAACTGCTGAAGTATATGAATTTGTTTCAAAATTATTTTGTGTTGGTTGCTCTAGTAAGCACATCATACCGATCGATGTTCATTGTTCAGAAAGATTTCAAAAGAATTGTGATGGAAATACAAGCTTAACATGATTATGATAAGATGTTATAATAATATTAAAATATGTCATCAACATTTCTTTTCTCAAGTTTGAAGTCGCGTTCGGTTTATGCATAACACAAGTTTGAACGCTTCCCGCAATATAGTATTTTGAGAAGGTCTCTGAACTATACTGTATTCTCAGCTGATAGCTGTAAACAATGGCAGAAATACATGTGCTTGCAGTTTGCCCCTTTTATGCCAGGTACGGTGTCATTGGCGTTCGCAAACAGTTAAGATCCAGATCAAACATCGCGTAATGGGATGTCGGACCAGAATCCAAACTGTTTGTCATTCACAAAAGAAAACTCGCTTATTTATATTTGACGTGAATTTCCGATGATAAACTCGGAAATTATACGTTTCCTCTTTTTCTGTATTGATTTATTACTGTCCTGCTCTTCTCATTTAGACAGAGCCTCTTGTTGTATTAATATTCATATATCCTCATGTATTCATGTATTGTGAACTGAGAGAAATAAAGTGAATTTGAATTCGAATTTGAACATCTGTTACCCTTCTTGTCGGCAGAATGTTTGGAAACATATTATTATTAGCATATGCATTTATATATAATGTGCATATTGATGTGCATAATTATAGTGATGATATAACAGAACAGAACAGATGTTCTGATGCTATAACAAATGGTCCTCATTGCTCTTTTATCATATGATAATATATGCAGTCGCATTTTCGTTTGTTTGTTTTGTTTGTTTGTGTTGATTTACGTCCGTTTCTGCTCACTATGTGCTAATTGGACGCCTCAGGGAGGCATATACGTACCAAGATTTACGGTGTTTGAATGATTGTGTGACAGAGCTCCGATTAACTGGTAAATCGAGGTTACTTCTCCCGATTAATTCAGCACTATAATGTACTATAATGAACTTCAATATTATAATGAGTAAAATATGCTGTCAAAGCATTGCTGTTTGACGACGTTTGCAAGATGATGACGTAAATTTACAGGATGATGAGACTGTTCGCGTGACAACTATTGATTAAGGATGTCATAAATATGACTATTACATCTAAAGCTTTTTCTATCATGACGCACCATGAACATTAAACATTGGTTTTCCAGATAGACGGTCTAGATTCTGTTAAGCTTATAATTTTATTACTTGAATTTCAAAATAAATACAATGTAAGCAAAAAATGGCTCTTTGAAAATGTTGTCTTTCAAATATTTTATACGCACGTGCGTATTGTGCGTAATGGGCGCTACGCCCTTGCATGTAAGTTTCACTCATATTGATCTTGGAACACAAGAGTTGTTGTTCTTTGATTGCGAAAAACAAATTAATTGTCCATTTCGTATCTCAGAAACTGTTAAGTTTTCCAAACGAAACTTTGTGAATATGCTTAGTACTATTATATAAATATCACATTCTATGGAGGGCGACATCACGTATTATCAACCCGAGGATAGGCGTTAGCCGAGATGGACTTTACCATACCGAGGGTTTAAGTTACGGTATTTCAAATCCTGAATTTTATGGTGATGTGATTTACAAACTTCGTAAAATTATTGGACATACCCATTTTCTCACTTTGTTCATCAAATATATAAAACAATTCATTAAAAAGGGATATGGTCCTGTATTACTACAACATACTGCATGTTTGGTTGTGAACCCTTTTACAGTTGGCAATCACGCTGGCCTCTTTGCATGTACGCCGACAAGAAAGGTTTAGTACTCTATGAAGGCGACCTCTTAAATCCAGAAATGGAAGGAGAACGTCAGATATCTGTACTATTTCATTTTTGTCGTACCCTTTATTACTTTTCTACAGTTACTCTGTTTGCAGCTCAATCATCGAGTACACTAGCGATAGGTGGATACAGTATGTTCAATTAAATGTTTTTTTTGTTATACATGCACTTTACCACTGTATTTGCTGTCGCGGTTGTTGTAGATTAGTCGGAGAGGGGATACGTTTATTTACACTGTTTGTCTTTTAAGATGGGGATGGAATAAGGGTGAGGTTGGGCGCCTATACACCGGTTTAAACCCCCGGTGACTTTTGTCACTGACCGTTCCAAGGCGGTACTTCCATCTTCCTCCTATTGTATGTTTGTTTTGTCTTTGTGCGTCTCTTGTTGTTTTTTCTAGTTATGTACATTTGCTGTTTCCTTGTGTTGCTGTTCGGGCGAGTGTTTGTTCTGTATGTGGTGTTTCCTGCATGACTCATTTTTGTACTTTTATAATACACGCTATTGCCCCCATGGGATGTGATACTTATTTTATTATACCGAACATCACAATCATTTTCATTAGCAAAACCGTTTATTCAGTGGGAACAATAAACCGCTTGAAACAAAAGTTATACTCACTGCTTAAAAACCATGGAGTAGCACTTCTACTCATTACACGTTCGGTAATGGTGAAGATCCAATCTTGACAGATCTTCCTCCGAAATAGTCGCAAAAGGAGACATTTCTCAAATTTTAAACAAAAACAAAACAACTGTCGAAATGACGTTTAGTGATCAAATTGCAAGCGTCAGTAGGATTACGTCGCGCACATCGTTTAATTAGCGCTCACTGATCTAGACGAAGTGTTGTTCGCACGAGATAATGTTGCATGGAACATTACAAATTGTTTCATAGCAGATATATGGAAAAGTTGTATAGGAAAGTCACGTGAGGTATAATAAATTAACGTGACATTCCTATACAATTTTTCATATACATGTACCTGCCATGAAACAATTTGTATTGTTCCATGTAACATTAACTTGTGCGGGCTACATTACGTCTAGATCAGTGAGCGCTTATTAAATGATATGCGTGACGTCACCCGCGTCATCCGACTGACGTCATCCGATGCTTGCAATTTGATCACGAAGCGTCATTTTGACAGTTGTTTGTTTTGTTTTTGTCTATTGTTTTGTTTTTGACTATTTCGGAGGAGGACCTGTTAAAATTGGATAGTGAAAATGACTCCGCAAGTACAAAGCGTGTAATGAATGGAGGCGTGAAGTTGTTCCGTTATTTTTAAGCACCGAGTATCACTTTTGTTTCAAACTGTTTATTGTTGTCATTGAACAAATCGTTTTGCTGATGAAATTGATTGTGGTGTCCGGTATAATAAAATAAACATCACATCTCATGGAGGGTTACAGCACGTACAATCAGCCCACGGTATGCTAATGCCTCGCCGTCGGTGGACATTACCAACCCCGGGTTGACAAAAGGTGCTGTCGCCCTCCATGGGATGTGATATTTATATACATGTACATGTAATACAGTTTCTGCCATAGCAAAAAAAAACCCGTGCCCCTGTGCTATTATAACAATTAATCTTATTGCTATTGACTATGTCGTCATTCATGGACATTCATGGTGTAAAGGGTTAACACGGTTTATTAATAATCCATCAATAAGACTGAGAATTCTGAACCCCCGCAGTTCCGTAATGACTAAGCTTATCGTATCACTTATATTGGCTAGTGAGCTGTTTGTTCAATAAAATAAGAATTTAGTGGTAATACACCAGTACACTGTATGTGTATTCATTTAATTCTAATGTGCACTGACAATATAAAATAAGGTATCTGATTCACTATGGCAAACAGAGATTCGGGTCTGTAGCATATGCGCCGCACAAAGAGCAAGACATCCTACAGGAGCTGTAAGGATCTGCATTTAAAATCATTCCCTCCTAGACTATTTAAGACCAAACCTCTTTGAATGAATCTGCAAAACGTGAGTATTAACTAGAGAAAGGGAATTTTTATCCTATGGAGCAAATGCTCTATTTATCAAACTCACTGGTTTCAATAGGCGTCACTAGGAAGACAATGGTTAATCGGTGTTAAAAGGTGAGGTTGTCGAGTAAAAGGTTAACCCTTAGCTTGCTGCAAAAACTGATCTCCGTTCAAACTCTGGCCTGCCACACTTTTTTTACTTATACAGTAGAACCCCTCTAATGCGATAACTTAATGAATAAATATTACTGTCTTTATAAGCAGGCGGTTGCTTAATGCATGACAAAAGTAATACAGAATGCTCCCCTAGGAGCTTTCTGCATTACGCTTGTCCTGCATTAAGCTACCACCTGCATCAAGCACCCAGATTATTACCTCTTTTAGGTGGTCGCATTAGCGGGAAATTACCGTATTCGACTCGTTAAAAGTTTTGCTAAAACTAATGACTGAATGTGAACTAGCTTGGATCCTGATGAGACGCCGACTTACTCACCGAGTTACTCGGCGTCTCACCAGGATCCAAGCTGTTTGTAAATGATTGCTAGGTGCCGTTACACGTGTTATAGGTTATAACAGGACGAATACCGTGTAAAAAGTTGTCTAAACCATGCGTGTTTGTGTGCGTGTTAGGGGTGTGTGTGTGGGGTGGGGGGAGGTGGGGGGGGGGGGGGGGGGGGCGATGGTTACGTGATATTGACTTTTGTTCAAATTTCGGTCTGAGCTCTTTCATGCGAGGGGTTTTCTGTAGTTTTACCTGGGTGTTATACGTACGAAATGCATGTACATGTATTGCAAAAAAAATCTGAGTGCCGCGATATGACTGAAATACAAAAGTACTGTTAAAAGGGACATTAACACTGAAAATGAATAAATAAATAAACAAACATCGCGTTGACCTAATGTGACCCAGTGTTTTATAGTACTGCAGTAAAGCCCTTAGAGTTATTTAAGACAGTTAATAACAACTTAATTGGGAATTTTATGCGTAACTTTCATCGTACATTATGTTACCATCTGTCTTAACCCTATACCCCAAAGATGCGCATTTTAACGTCTCCGGAAACAAAACAGATCCAGACTAGGCTGTTCCTACTGGAGTCGTTTGATCAGGGCCAGTTCTGTTTGCTTGTGGACTTATATAGATATGATTTTACAGTTTCTGCATGGTCAAAACATATTGTATTCATCGTTACGGTGGAACCTACCCCTAAGCGGTCTCTCATGTTTGAACATTGGGGTCTTAAAAAGAAGGTGGTTGCTTAATCCAGGACAAAAAATAATGCAGAAAGCTACAGGAGCTTTCTGCATTATTATTTATAACCTGGATTAAGCAACCACCTGCCTTACATACTCATAACTAGTCCCCTTTTCATGGCCGCTTAAGACAGGTTCTACTGTATAAAAACTTAGATGACTAATATACAGTAAAACCTCTCTTAACCGGCCGTAAAATTTAGTGTGAATATCGGTCTTGGAGACAGGTGGCAGCTTAATGCAGGGTGAAAGTCATGCAGAAAGCTCCTCTAGGAGCTTTCTGCATGATTTAACTCTGCATTAAGCAGCCACCTGTCTAAAAGTATCTAAATTCTTATCTACTAGAATTCCGGTTAAGAGAGGTTATTCTATATTAGTCATCTTGTCAATACTTCTAATATGAATATTCCTGGGGTAAAGTATTAAGAGCGATTTTGATACTCAATTGAACGTATAGTATAACCTGTCTTCAGTGACCACCAAAAAGAGGCATAATTATGGATCTGTAAGACAGGTGGTAAGTTGGTGCAGGTCGAAAGTATTGCAGAAAGCTCCTTTAGAAGCTTTCTGCATACTTTTGCCCTGCATTAAGCAACCGCCTGCTTTTTAAGACTCCTATATTCAATAAATTAGTGGCCACTTAAGACAGGTTCTACTGTATAGTTCAAAGAGGTTTTTACTTATCACCTTATTGATCTTATGGTTTCGCTATATCAAGTGTGACTTGACAAAATCTATTTTTATCTTGACCTTGCAAAGACCCAACAAGTTGATAAAGAAATATGTGCATAAGTACTCGGAAACTCACTGCCTGTTCTAAGAAATGGACCTCTTTTTCAGAGTTTACCGGAAGCAGCCGAATAGTCATGATTGAACAAAGGTCAACTATTGTGAACATACGAGCACGCATCATTAACAAGACCCTCAAGGACATTAACATTTAAACCTTTGAACGGTTTGATGGCTGGGTGTCTTTTTCAGACATTTATTTTCCACGGTGGATTTTCAACAATGTTTTCTTTCCTGTTCTCAGCATGAATGTATGTGAGTAAAGATTATTTTATTACAACATTGAAAACAGTGTTACTATCAGTAACACTTTACTCCATGAAAATGCGTGTAAGAAATGATGATATCATAAATTGTTATTAATTACATGTATATTGTTTAAAATGTCAATTATTCCCATGGAAGAAACGGTAGAATCAGAGCTCTATTAGTCAATAATGCCTAGGTCACACATTCACGGATCACCTCGCCGGTTCCACTACGGTTTAAATTTCACGGTTGATCCCGAAAATGCCAATTTCCGTAGTGCGCTACGGATGCACACAATGGTGTGACAATGGACTTTGGACTATGTAGTCATACCTGTATATCTGCGACAATTTTTGAACATGTTCAAAATTTGACCACAGCTCAAACAACCGTAGTACATCCTTACTAAACCGTATTAATACGTACTTATTCTGTATTAAACCGTGTTATTTCCGTAATGATCTGTGTCATTTCCGTATTAAACCGTGTCGTTCCGTAACAATCCGTATCCCTCGTGGCCAATTCCTACATTTTCGTACCATAGGTAAGTCAAAACCCGTAGTCACACCGTTGTGTGCATCAGTATCGGACTACGGAAGTTAGTATTTCTGGGGTCGTTCGTAAGATTTAAACCGTAGTGGAACCAGCGAGGTGACCCGTGAATGTGTGACTTAGGCATTAATACGGAACTGACACGGTTTAATACGGAACGACACGTGTCAGGGAGTGTGCACTACGGATGAACAACGGTTTGCTACGGTATAGTAGTTAGTACGAATAAGAACGGTCTAATACCCAATAGCACGGATGCATTCACAGGGGCCCATTTCGTGGGTCTACATGGTCTAAAAAGTAAAAAAAAAATGATTGGGTCGACTTAGTGTTATTTTATATACAAATAACACTAAATCGACCCAATCATTTTTTTTTGGACTTTTTAGACCATGTAGACCCACGAAATGGACCCCTGTGGATGCACTACGGTTGTTTGATCCGTGATCAAATTTTGAACATGTTCAAAAATTGTCACGGATATACAAGTACTACTACGTATGACTACGGCTAAAATACGGAAAGCTATGGATATACAAGTACTACTACGTATGACTACGGCTAAAATACGGAAAGCTACTGACCAATACAGAATGCCACGAATGATGCCGGATCGTATCCGTAGCTAATCCGGCGTCAAATCCGTGAATGTGTGACCTAAGCATTAGCAAATCAAAGCGTTGTAGACGCTGCAGTATTCTTTGCATGGTATCAATCTGATATCGAATAAGTTCGCTTTGGCATGGAATTGCGTATCTATAAGGGAAGGCATTAACACTCTGTCCAGTTGGTGATACAGTTGCAGCTGACACTTCAGCCGATTCCCACTATGCTTATTATTATCGCATTGACCACTCGCAGTTGTTGGCGTGATTACCTAATCGCTTGCATAAGGTCATCCGACTCGCGCTTCTTTATTCATTGAGTATTTTCATTCATGTTATGATCACGTGATTTCTTCATGTAACTGATATTTGTATATCCGTGCGCCCTTCTTACACATTGCTATATTTTGTTGGTTTTGTTGATTTTTGCACATACTAAGCCGACGCTTATGTTACGAAGCTTTTTCATGTCAGATATAGCATACCACGATTGGTTCCGGATGCCATGTTATTAAACACCCTTTGTATCCATCGAATGCAGGTCAGCAATTTGCACTATTTTGTCAGGCCGGCTAGGGTACCATGGTTTGGCTGTGGAACGCCACCTTTGTATTCTATTGCTTCGCAAAGAATACAAAAAGGCGAACCCTGACCAGACGATTCTTATAGGAGTGGTCTAATATGGGTTTTAGACTATTTGTCATAATGCGTTTTTATGGAATGAAGGTTTAACTCTTTTGCCGCTAATACTTTTTAGCTAACTCTACTTTAACCCTTTCCTTCATATAAACGTGTTTTCACGTATTTGCAAACAGTAGACCCAGATCAGACGAACAGATAAACACTTTCCATATTTCCGTATAACTGTTTTGTCCATGAATATTCCGTAGGTACTGAAAGTTGGACTAAATATAGAACAGGGAAAGGGTTAATGCTTGTGTAATTGTTGTTGGTTTGTTTGTTGTTGTTTTTTTTATTTTTACTCAAACCTAATGAGAGTATCAGCCAGTTTGGATCCAGATGAGGCGCCGAGTGACAGTATCAGGGGCTCATCTGGATCCAGACTGTTTGCTGTAGTATCAGGAGCTCATCTGGATCCAGACTGTTTGCTATAGTATCAGGGGCTCATCTGGATCCAGACTGTTTGCTATAGTATCAGGGGCTCATCAGGATCCAGACTGTTTACTACAGTATTAGGGGCTCATCTGGATCCAGACTGTTTGCTATAGTATCAGGGGATCATCTGGATCCAGACTGTTTGTTATAGTATCAGGGGCTCATCAGGATCCAGACTGTTTACTACAGTATGAAGGGCTCATCTGGATCCAGACTGTTTGCTATAGTATCAGGGGCTCATCTGGATCCAGACTGTTTGCTATAGTATCAGGAGCTCATCTGGATCCAGACTGTTTGCTATGGTTATCACTGACTCGATAATGGTAACGAGAAAGTTAACTCTTCTCTTGCTGAATTTTAAAATACATTTATCCTTCCTTACCCATGCCCTGTTGTATAATTACATATATCTTCACTGTGTACACGTATTTCGCTGTGCAATCACTGCTGTGGAGTGCACTGGTTGCACAATCAACTTGTAAATAGTGCAGACCCTGATGAGACAGCTGCTGCAGGAGCTGTCTCATCTGGATCTTCACTATTTACAGGTAGGTATATTGACGTGAATAGCAAGCGAAGGGTTAACACTTTCTAAAACATAAAGAGATACGATCTAAATCACGGGGAATGTACATAACCCTTAGCTCCATAAGTGCACTGTGTAACGCCTTTTCAAACACAGTAGACTCAGGTCTGTCGGATCCTTTATTTCAAATACTGAAAACGTCATTTTCCACCAAATCCTATGTCCCGATCCCCGTTTAGAATCGTCTTTTCGATGCTATTCTAAAAAGGAGTTCAACGCATAGGGTTTAAGAAAAGATTATAAAAAAAGGAAGCGACATAATGTTTGGTGGTGAAATACCAATTAAGTAATTACGAAAACGGAAAGGGGATGCAGTGGTTTGAAGCGTTTTACTTGTCTTGCGGAAGTACATGTCTATAACCCTACTAAACTTAGTAAATGTACGCACTTACTTATAGATGGCGACTTACACACATAATAATAATAAAACACAATAACCATTTCCTTCATATAAACACCCTTTCACAAATTTGCAAACACTGTAGATTCATTGTTATCAACTACCCGACTGTTTGCAGACGATAGTTCCTTAGCAGTATCATCATCAAACACCGCAGAGATTGAACTTAAATTGAATCATGATTTGGAAAGGATATCTATGTGGTCCAAGCAATGGCTTGTAAATTTTAATCCAAACAAAACAGAAGTAATATTTTTTACTCTAGGCAATACTGCATCGCCTACTTTATACTTCAATGGTACTTCGCTAAATTTTGTTGAGCATCATAAACATCTTGGCGTCATACTAAGCAAAAACGGTTCATGGCACGAGCACATTGCACATATCATTTTGTCTGCATCAAAGATTTTTAGGTTCCATGCAAGCTTTAAAATATAAACTCAAACGTGAAACCCTGAACCAAATGTATGTATCATATTTAAGGCCAGTTTTGGAATATGCGTCTGTAGTCTGGGATAATTGTACACTGTACGAAAAGGAAAAGTTAGAAAAAATACAGTACGAAGCAGTCAGAGTAGTTACAGGACTGACACGCTTAGTATCAATTAACAATTTACTTAAAGAAATAGGGTGGCCTTCTCTTTCAGACAGACGCAAAATGCAGAAATACATACTTGTTTTTAAACAAAGAAACGGTTCGATTCCGGACTATATAAGTGAACTATTTCCATATACAGTTGATATGTCTACTCAATATAGCCTCAGAGACAGTGACAATTTCGTAAATCCACCAAGAAGAACTGAGATCTACTCTAATTCGGTCATACCCTCATCCATAAAAGTGTGGAACGACCTTGATAATGGTATTCGCGAAAGTCAATCACTCAATTCATTTAAATCAAGTATATTAGATATGATCAGACCGCTAAAAGTACCTAAGTTTTATCTCTCTGGAGATCGTTTCTATTCAGTACATCATGCCCGTCTAAGAAACAACCGCAGTAACTTAAATAATGACCTTTTCTTGAACCACTTGCGTGACGATGCAACTTGTAATTGCAACTCTGGTCCTGAGGATGCGGAACATTTCTTTTTCATTTGCACGCTATATTCAAACCAAAGACTTGAACTTTTCCGGAATACCCGCACTTTTCACCCATTAAGTACTCAGAAATTGTTTTTTGGTATCCAGACACTTTCAAATGACGAAAACGAAACTCTTTTTCGTGAAGTACAGAAATACATCAAGAATACCAAACGATTTGGTTGACTGGCAATAAAATACAACATTGACAAAACTAATTGCAGTACATACTCGGAATATTATATTATATACTTTGCCCGCCATGCTATAATTTAAGGATGAAATTGGGGAGGGGTTCCGGTTTGGCGCAATGGTAGGATTTGTGAGTTAGAAGTTTATTCTGTAAGTTTTTATTCTTTCTCTCAGTTTCTTTAATCTGAGGCAAGTTTTCAATTTTCATATTGATATTTGCATAGCTCAAATAGAAAATAAGACGTTTACAAATGAGTTTATGCCTACACGGGGGAGGGCCGAATCTAATGTTGAAATAACTTGTGGCCCAACCCTTTTGCTTGAGTTTTAGATTATATATATATGAATGTATGTATGACTATGTTATATGTATATGAATGTATGTATGACTATGTTATATGTAATATAACAAGCAATAAAATATGATTAAACAGCAGTCTGGTCAGGGTCTGCTCTGT
Organism: Azorinus chamasolen; assembly: GCA_963576725.1. Classification (NCBI taxonomy): domain Eukaryota; kingdom Metazoa; phylum Mollusca; class Bivalvia; order Cardiida; family Solecurtidae; genus Azorinus; species Azorinus chamasolen. The sequence goes on from OY755242.1 coordinate 4,403,685, forward strand.
TTGCTAGTGGACTTTGAAATATATGTTTACTTTCTAAAATGGCTACAATGTTCGACCTTCCATATTTCTTTGTAACATTTTTGTCCACGATTATTCAGTAGGAATTGAAATTTGGAATAGACATAGAACAGGGAAAGAGTTACTAGGCATATACTCTATACTCTACGAATATTCATGTAAAAAATTGCAACGCAAATATTAATTAGATTATTTTTATAATGAAACATGAACACAGGAAAGTTTAGCCATGGTGAAACGGCCGATGATTCCATAAGCAAACAGAGCAGACCCCGACCAGACAGCTCCTACACGAGCTTTCTGATCGGGGTCTAATATATTTGAAAAGGCTCTAAAAAGCGTGTTTATGGAGTAAACGGTAACCTTATCATACTAGTCACAACAATCTGACTTACGTTTGCAAAAACTTGTTTCCAGATGAGACACAAATCATACCGAAATCTTACCGGTATCCAAGCTGCTTGGCATTATATCAAGCTTGTCAAACATTAGGGCGGATGGTGGAATAACTAAAACTGACTTCTGAGCGATTGTTTGAGAAGATATCAATATTTAATATTTTTTCCATACATACGTCCCTCCAACGCCATTTTAAACAGCGTATACCAAGATCAGGGTCTTCTTTGTTTGCTTATGACATAATATAGATCTGATTTTATACATTCTGTCATGCTAAACCTACCACTCTTTGGAATCGTCTCGAAGAGGCGAATTTAAAGAGTAGTCACAGTAAAGGGTTTGGTGAAGAAATGAAGTAGCTATTCCTGAAAATGCCTCAATTTATGCATCTTATCTAGTCCTCTGGTTAAGGAAAGATAAGGTAAAAAGAGCTTTAATAATGGGATGGGTCGTAGAGGCATGCAGTAGCTTAATACATCGCTAAAGTTATGCAGAAAGCTCCAACGGTTTTAGTTTCGTAACTATTCGAGATAGGCCGATAATATTTTGTTGTGCATCTAACAATAATTATAAGTAGGACCTATCGACGTAATCGGTTTATTTTTAATCACAAATGCCTTTTTTGATATAAGTTAAAATTGACAAATCTTCATAACTGGATAATTGAACAATAAGCACCACGAGTTTATTGAAATTTTGCGGCCATTGCGGACACTTTCACTTTAACCCTTTCCCTGTTCTATTTCAAATTTCAATACCTACTGATCATGGACAACATAGTTATAATGAAATATGAAAGGTGGAACATTGTAGCCATTTTAGAAAGTAAAAAAACAGATCTTTCAAATTCCACTAGCAAATAGAGCAGACCATGATCTGGGTCTTCTTTATTTGCAAATGCGTGAAAACACGTTTATATGAGAGGATGGGTTAACCTATATCGAGAGATGCTTGGCTAAATACATGTAACACATTTTATCCAGTCACCAGGCTTCTCTAGTGACATAATAAAGGGGGTGCAAATAAACTTAGGTTTATTTGGTTACTTCCGGTAGTGGAAGGTTTATTAGGTTAGTAGATGGGCGTAATGATTCTATAACCATGGAACTATTTTAGTTTTCTGTAAATATTCATAAACATGTTGATGGAATAGATCTAACAGATCTATTTGGTCACCAGAAGAATTATTCAAATGGGAAAAAATAAAAATAATTGGCTACAGCTGGATTCGAACCCGCGCCTGATCCTACAAAAACTAATTCTAATCTCTCTAGAGACGTCGCGCTTACCGATTACGCCACTGAGGCCACATACAAAATGACGTTGATTTATCACTTTTATTAATTTAATCCACCGCTGGCAAAACCCGTTTTTGATAAAATCAAACCTGGAACCAAAGATTGACAGATAAATAGTAAATGTTTTCTTATTACTCTCACGATTATTTGATTGATAAACTCTTACAGGGGCGGTGATAGTCATAAACCTAAATATAGCCTGTTCAGTTCCATCGATTTCTGAGTGACGTTAGGTAGAATCTAAAAATAGAAACCGAGACTACGTAACTCGAATTTGACCAAAGAATATAAATCATGTCTGTTTGAAATAACTTATCGACCCTCGATTCAAATCATCTTATTTTTCAAATTCAACCACGTTTCCCTTCTAGTAATACAAGTATCGAAACTATATTCCTCTGCGGTAGCTCATTAGATCTATTTACGTCTAAATGGAAGTGAAAAGGGAGGGATCCGTTGATCGAAAAACTGCATTTTCAATGTAAATTATTTCAAGAGTGTTATGAGTCTATAAAAGAGATTTAACTATATTGACTGGATAAATCGAATAATAGGTTAGTGCCGTAGATGGGACGCCTTTATCCGACTCGGAGAGAAAACAGTTGAGGCTCGGCAAGCCTCGCCTCAACGTTTTCTCCCCTCGTCGGATAAAGCGTCCCATCTACGGCACTAACCTATTATTCTCTATATCTTGTGAGCATTTAAGAAATATTGACGTCGTGAATAGTAATTAATTGAATTTTTATTCTACCATACGGGCACATTAATAGTTGGCCATCTCAGATATTGTAGAAGCAGGGCATTGTTTGTTGGCCTTTGCAGAAATTGTAGAATCACATTTATGTTATTCCACAAGCAGTCAGAGAAACAGGTGGAATTTTTAACCAGAACTATTATGGGTTCTGTTAAATAATTTGCGCCTATTAAGCCTTTGCAAATAGAGTAGACCCAGATCAGACAGTTCATATAGGAGCCATCTGATGCTGGTCTGCTCTGTTTGCTTATGGTATAACATAGATATAATTCTACTGTTTATGTCATGATTAACCCTTTCCTCCATATGCTATTTTAGACCCAACCTCTTTGAATGAATCTACCAAAAAAGAAGCATTAACTAGAGATAAGGAAAATTTTAGAATTTTGTATTTTGACACCATTGTGATAAACAGAGCATTTGAACTCTGACCTCTGACATGTTTAACCCTTTCCTCTATAAATACGTCTTTCTACGCCTCTGTAAAAGTCATTTTTTGAAACATTGTGATAAATAGAGCATTTACTCTTACAGGAGCAAATGCTCTATTTATCACAATGGTTTCAATAGGTGATTTTTACAGAGGCGTAGAAGGGCGAATCTATGGAGGAAAGGGTTAAAATATGCTTTTGTTCATAGTGTCATAACAAATTAGTTAGTTAATATGTATGGTGTTATTATTTCTTGACTGAGTACATGTATTTATGGAGTAATGGGTTCACCATTTCCCTCATAAAACGCCTTTTCACGTATTTTCAAACAGAGGAGACACAAGTCAGGCGGTTCCTATAGGAGGATTAGGGTCTGCTCTGTTTGCTTTTGATATGATATAGATCTGATTCTACCGATTATGTCAAATCAAGCAGTTTCCTTAAACGTTTACACTATACATTTAGTTGATTAATATTAACGATGTCATTATTTCTTGACTAAGTATTTATGGAGTAAAAGGGTGAAAGGATTTAATCTTCATCGAGAGATATTTCCTAGTTGATTCTTGACTAAACAGATATAACATGTTGCCTGGTGAGCATGTAAGACCTATTGACACCATGAACATCATGAGCAGTAATTAACTCAATGATTATACTGGCCTATACATAGTAATTACTGGTCACGAAAGACAATTTCGTTACAACTATGAAGGTTGATCTATTGTTCTGGATGCATCATCAAACTGATTTAATTCCATAACTCAAAACAAATACACTTACAATTAGGAATTTTCGATCTTCATCAGCTGTTGTGCTGGGTCAGTGGATCGAATTACGTGACGTAGTAAGGTCACGTGACACAATGAGAGTGGCGTAGAACAGAGGCGTTCGGCTCATGAAATATGTCTAAAATAAGTTAAAATGTCTCTAAATTGACGTTTTGTAGCATTTAGAGCCGACAAAATAAAGTTTGGGTCGTTTTGAGACAAAGTTGAAATTTCGTATATTCTATATAAGAGAAAGGCAAATAACTATCGGGCCATCCGATCCACGGGTGCTCCGCTTCAACTGCAATTGTTTTCGACCGGATGGGAATTTTCCCACAAAACAAAGATTATATAGAAAGAAAAATGTTTTATCTACACGCTGGTACCAAATATCCTATACTTTGTCTCCGTTTTAGCGAGTACGAGGGGCAAATACCTTTAGAAAGCCGTGTTTTTTATTTAGTCGGAAACGATATAGTTGGAGACCAAGTGCTCCCTTTCACTAAAATCCCTATTCGGGAGCGAAACTGACGCTTCTTTCTGGTAGATACTAATGAGAAATGATGAAACAATTTCAAAAGGAGTCTTACATGCCGGTGACATCGCATTTTATTACCACATATCCGATTATATCCTTTCCGACAATTTCGAGGACCAGAAACGGCTAGTTTCGTTTTTACCATGTCAAGCGCTCAGAAGATTGACCCCGCCGGTGATGCTTGGCAAACTATTTCCCCACTTCGCCGTGCACAATCACGAAGAAAGCAGGGTTCCATACTCTGAATGTTTACATAATTTGACAAGTCGGTTACTAAATCAATTCGAATAGACGCTTGCTGGTCAAAATGGTTGAGTCTGTTAGCGCTGAAGTGGTCGAAAAAATATAATCGGATCTGTGGCAGTAGAATGCAATGTCACCGGTATGTGAGATTCTTTTTGAACATGTTTCATCATTTCTCATTAGGATCTACAATAAAAGGGCGTCAGTTTCTTTAGGGATTTTAGGGATTTTAGTGAAAGGGAGCACTTGGTCGCCAACTATATCGTTTCCGACTAAATAAAAAACACGGTTTTCTGAAGGCATTTGCCCCCCGTACTCGCTAAAACGGAGACAAGGTATGAGATATTTGGTACCAGCGTGTAGATAAAACATTTTTCTTTCTATATAATCTTTGTTTTGTGGGAAAATTCCCATCCGATCGAAAATAATTGCAGTTGAAGTGGAGTACCCGTGGATCGGATGGCCCGATAGTTATTTGCCTTTCTCTTATATAGAATATACGAAATTTCTGGTTTGTCTCAAAACGGCCCAAACTTTATTTTTTCTGCTCCAAATGTTACAAAACGTCAATTTAGAGACATTTTAACTTATTTTAGACATATTTCATGAGCCGAACTCCTGTGGCGTAGAATGGCGATAGCAATTCAACAGCGACGGCCATCACTAAACTGGGACGAGGGGTTAGAGCTGCCACTCGTCTACAACACCTCCTTGTGCGACGTGACCTTCCTACGTCACGTGACTCGATCCACTGTCCCAGCACAACCACAGGGGTAAGACACGTTTGAGTCAGTATATGTATATATATATATTTCTATATATACATATACTGACACAAACGTATCTTGCCCCTGTGAGCACAACAGCTGATGAAGATCGTGAGATACGATCGAAAATTCGTGTATTGGCATGAGTTATGGAATTAAATCAATCTGATGATAATTACATGTATGTTATTCCACAAGCAATTTAGTAGGCCGAAAGCTTTTATAACCCTTTCCCTCATACAAACGCATTTTCCTGTAGGAGCCATCTGATCAGAGTCTGTCCTGTTTGCTTAAGGAATTACATAACTATGATACATATAGATATGATTTAAACACTCTCTACCAAAGTCAATTTTTTGTTAATAATGGTTTAGCCTAGTTAAATAAGTTTTCATGTCGTCATTATTTCTTACATGGTTATTAAACAGGTTAAGGGTTAAGACATCAATATTTATAGTAAGATAATGATCAGTTAGCAATTAGTCCTTTACTCCACACATACACATTTGTACGCCTTTGCCAATAGAGTAAATCCAGATCAGACGGCTCCTATATGAGTCTATTTGGATCTACTCTGTTTGCATGGCATGGAACGGCAAAATGTTTCTCTATCAAGAAAAGGGTTTAGCCGATACAGATATGTGTTCATCTGTGTATGGTAGAAATACTAACACTGATTAGATTATGAACCGTGATATATATATTAATCTTAATTAGAGTCTCATAAAATGTATATTATGTGTACCATATGTTGAAGTAAAACCGCCCTACAGTGTGTGCCATAGTAACATCTCCATGTATTCATATGACATTATAAAGCAAAGCGTTGCAGATGCCGCAGTATTCTTTGCATGGCATCAATGCGTTGAAAATCAAATTTCTGATATCGAATAAGTTCGCTTTGGCATAAAATTGCGTATCTATAAGGGAAAGGATTAACACTTTTTCCAGTGGGTAATTAAGTTTCAGCTGACACTTCAGCCGTTTCCCACCATGCTTATATCAAACTCACCACTCGCAGTTTATGGGCGTGATTACCTAATCGCTTGCATAATGTCATCCGACGCGCACTTCTTTATTCATTGAGTAACTGCCTCTGGGAGAATACTTTCATTCATATTATGACCACGTGATTTCATCATGTGACAGATATTTGTATATGCGTGCGCCCTTCTTACACTTTGCTATACTTTGTGGATTTTGTTGCACATACTAAAAGTACAAAAATGAGTCATGCAGGAAACACCACATACAGAACGAACAGTCGCCCGAACAGCAACACAAGGAAACAGCAAATGTACATAACTATAAAAACATCAAGAGACACACAAAGACAAAACAAACATACAATAGGGAGAAGATGGAAGTACCGCCTTGGAACGGTCAGTGACAAAAGTCACTGGGGGGGGTTAAACCGGTTTATGGGCGCCCAACCTCCCACTTATTCCATCCCCACCCTAAAAGACAAACAGTGTAAATAAACGTATCCCCTCTCCTACTAAACTACAACAAGCGCGATGGCAAATACTAAGTCGAAGCCAGAAATAGTACAGTAAAACCTCTCTATAACGGCCACTAAATTACATAAAATATTTTGTGTTAAATGCAGGTGACTGCTTAAAGCAAGATGAAAGTAAAACAGAACGCTCCTGTAGGAGCGTTCTGTTTTACTTTCATCTTGCTTTAAGCAGCCACCTGCCCTAAATACCAATTAATTAACACAGTTTAGTGGTGGTCGTTATAGAGATGTTTTACTGTATACCTCGATTGGTCCCGGGTGCCATGTTATTAAACGTCTTTTGTATCCATCGAATGCAGGTCAATAAATTGCACAAGACTGCTATGCGGAATGCCAGTTGTCAAGTAGGCGAGTTTACCACGGATTCGGCGGTGGAACGCCACCTTAGTGTTCATTGCTACGCAACGATTACAAAAGCATCAAAATCAATATTAAGGTGTCATTATATCTTACATGAATATTCATGAGGTAAAGTTATTCAATTGTCCTACAGCTGTACTACTTGTTTACCTTATTTCTGCTACTACATCTACTACTACGACATCGTGCTGCATGGTGGACCCGCCAGACTTTGAAGATTATCGTACTCCTTAGATGGTGGTTTATGATAAGTATAATATACAACAAGTAATATATTTGCGCTATCTTAAATGTGCTCAATATGAATATATACACATATATGTACACCATATATCAAGGCAGATATGGATGATAATTATAAATATTAAGATGGTTCGACACATATCATACTACTACTATTGCTACTACTACTACTACTCGTACTACTACTACTACTACTACTACTCGTACTACTACTACTACTACTACTACTGGTACTACTACTACTACTACTACTACTCGTACTACTACTACTACTACTACTCGTACTACTACTACTATTACTGCTGCAACAGCAAAAACTGCTACTGTTTCGTTACCAAACAGAGCAGACACAGACCAGACAGCTCGTTAAGCAACGGTCTGGTTTGGGCCTAGCATTGTAGCTGTCTGGTTTGGGCCTAGCATTGTAGCTGTCTGTTTGGACCTAGCATTATAGGTGTCTGGTTTGGACCTAGCATTGTAGGTGTCTGGTTTGGACCTAGCATTGTAGGTGTCTGGTTTGGACCTAGCATTGTAGGTGTCTGGTTTGGACCTAGCATTGTAGCTGTCTGGTTTGGATCTAGCATTGTAGGTGTCTGGTTTGGACCTAGCATTGTAGGTGTCTGGTTTGGACCTAGCATTGTTTGCAAATGCGTATCAATGCCTCAGATAAACCCTTTTCCTGCCAAGCATTGTTGTCTGCATTCTTTGTCGTTATGTTACCATTTAATTTTCATAAATTTAACATTCTTCCATTTTCTTTCAAGAATGATAGGCTCAGCATCAAACAGTTTGGATCCTGATGGGACATAGAGTTACATTGTATATTATCTGCATGGGTATTCACAGCGATAGGGTTAAATGATGACTTTAGTTCGAACTAATTGTGATCGAACGGATGGTTTTCGTGAATAAATATTGTTCTTGTATGATGATGACGATGATGACAATTCAGTCCATAGTGATGACAACGAGGATGAGAAAGTGATGATGAGCATGGTTGTATGACCATGTTTTACACTGTTTGCCACTCATAAATATATTCTGTTTAGCTGACTCGTGCAAAAAGCAGTTCAGAACCTAACAAGACGCCACGTTGTAAATGCTTTGTCTGGTCTGGTTCTACACCGTTTGTAAAGCATTTTCCGTTTAGAGGGGGTTATATCAACAAGAAGAATGGTAATATATGTATATGGTCCGTCTGATCAGGGTCTGCTCTCTTTGGTTTTGAAATAATATACATGTAAATCTTATTCTATAGTTTTTGCCATGGTAAGACATTCGTGTTTAAATCACCATAAACACTTATATGTATACAGTAAAATCTCGATTATTCAAATTTTCTGTATAGAAGAATTTAGACCCTTTTAGGCAGGTGGCTGCTTAATGCATGGTGAAAGTCATGCAGAAAGCTCCTAGAGGAGCTTTCTGCATGACTTTCACCATGCATTCTGCTGCCACCTGCCTTACAGATCGACAATAATACGTATTTTAGTGTTCGAAAATAATCGAAGTTTTACAGTATTATGAAACAGTGGTAATGTTGTGTTCTGATTGTACCGATGCGGAACCTATACCCTTCAATGCGGGTCGGTGATATCGTACGCAAACGGTTTTTGTCCAGATGAGACGCCGAGTAACTCGGCGTCTCAACAGGATCCAAACTGTTTGACACACTGTTTATCTTTTTTATGCATGTATACATTGATGAAAGATGTGTGCAGTTGTCGACAATGCTATTTCTGAAAGGGTTAATTGCGGCTACACCGACCCTGTAACTATGTAGCCGATCACATGTTCTCATCTATCGCTACTCTGCGTTCCCACTCGGAACACCTCGGCTATTTCTATCGAAATAAGATTTTCCGAACTCTGACGGAATACGGCGAGTAGTTACGATTGACTGCGTTCCGATTTAAGAAGGATTGCAGTACAGTAGCGCCTGTCTTAGCGGTCATAAAAAGAGGTGTAAACCAGGTGGTAACTAAATACAGTAAAACCTCTCTATAACGGCCACCAAATTACATCAAATATTTTGTGTTAAAGACAGGTGGCTGCTTAAAGCAATGTGAAAGTAAAACAGAACGCTCCTATAGGAGCGTTCTGTTTTACTTTCACCTTGCTTTAAGCTGCCACCTGCCCTAAATACAAACTAATTAACACAATTTAGTGGCCGTTATAGAGAGATTTTACTGTACAGGTCAACTGTAATGCAGAAACTCCTACAGAAGCTTTCTGCATTACTTTTGCCTTGTATGAAGCAACCACCTGCGTTTTAATACTTTAATTATGATCGATAAATGAATTGTCCGTCTAAGACAGGTTTTACTGTATGTAGGTATCTCCTGTCCGTGGCTGTCATTGCTAATATGGAGTTTATCCGGTATGTCACGCTGTCTCGTCCAGATCAATCCTGTTCGAAGCTCTGTCATTAGTTTCTCAAACCTTAAACAAATCGGTTGTAAGCAATCTTTTACATCAGCTCGGAGGTTTTAGTGCATGTTAATTACCATTTGAACGGGTGTACTGGCGTTTGCAAGCTGTTGTAGAACCAGACAATTAACCCTCTGACTAGGATCTGCACTGTTTGCATTGAAAATCCTGTACATTGGAGCCTGTTTAAGCCTTTCACACCGAATGGACTTATGGAATCTGCGGTAAACCTTTACAGTGCGGGACACGGGTCACTAATGTCCTTTACAAACATTTGTAGACCCAGATAAAAGGATCCCTAGAGGAACCCTCTCACCAGGATCTGCACTGTTTCTCATGTTACATTTTTCTTTAGAAAAAGCCCTAAATAGTCACCGTAAACTCGACCTTTTTTTGGAATAGTCCATTTGAATTTCAGCGTTGTAAGGGTTAAACACTAATGGACCATTCCATTTATATTCAGCATTCAACGGTTAAAGGTCAACTTCACACGAGGTTCAACAAGGAAGCAGTATTTTAATTAGGTCATTTAGGCTGGCGTTTGGCAGAAATATGACACTGTCGTATTTTCAAAAGATATTTACAGAAGGTAATCGTGGTCTATACTTGTTATTAATCATCAGAAGTATTAGTTTCTGCTTATTCATTGCTGCACACAGTGCAGATCCTGATCTGGATTTTCATTGTTTCCTAAAGACGAGATGATATTTTGCACAACTCGTCCGAGTGTGACCGTGACGAGTTTTACCATAAACGTGACGTGCATATTTTGTACTATATCTGTAGCTGGTAAACTTCTACAAACTGGTGTCTTCGTATTAACCGATCTGTTTCAATTTTCACCTACTTCCAATTCGTTTGAACGTTTGAGAAATTACTGATCGTGTGTCAAACAGCTTGGATCCTGATGAGACCCCGAGTAACTCGGCGCCTCATCTGCATCCCAGCAGTGTGGAAATGCGAGTAAAGTTGCACTTACCATGCCAAGGGTTCACTTGACACTGGAGTATGGAATGAACGATGACATTCTCGCGAGAGAACGCTGACTGGTAGGCGTAAACGGAATGGCTTCTCGAAGACAGTGGTCTGCTTGGATCTAGAGAGCATCCGGTGTCAGCAGTATCGACCCAATTGATCATGATTCAGAGACAGCTATGCATTGTGTGAAGCCAAAATTCGATGGATTGAGATCAGGTGTTTCTGTGTGTGTATTATTGTGAGTCGATACTTGTCGTTTTAACCCAATGATTGCGTGAAACGAGTACACTTGCCTGTACAAACGGCGTAGATCCAGATCGGAGGATGAATGGGTCATCTGATCAGAGTTTGCACAGTTTGTCATTCAGAACGCTTTTGATGTGTTTCCCCCCACTTCAATCTTTCGCTCACAACCGATTGGTCATTCTACTTTGAACTATTCCACACTGAAGAGGTTACTGTGTACAAGGAGTATAACACTCGAGAATAGTAAGCTTACATATTCTTTTCCTAACACCTCACTTAATGCGTATTGGTGTAAGAAAGAATATCATGACTATTAATTAGATGACTTTTTAAAATGTGATGTGGAAACAGGACTTTTCGGCCATGGCAGAACGTGCTGAATAAATACATATATTATTACATAAACAAATCACAGATGCGACATTGGCATTTAAAGCAAAATCGTGTCAAGCATATTCGAGACCAGGGTGTTGTTTTACATTTTTCGGAGGATGCTATTAACTCTTTGTACGCTAGCGGCGAAACTGTGATTACCTATGTAAACAGTTATGCAAAAAGTTTGGATCCAGATAAGACGCCGCATAATGCGGTGTCTCATCTGGATCCAAACACAGGGGTAAGACACGTTTGAGTCAGTATATGTATATATGTATACTGACTCAAACGTGTCTTACCCCTGTGGATCCAAACTGTTTGTCATCTTGACAATATTTTTGCTACAAAATGAGAGAAAGTGTATTTTAAGAATTGAAGCAGACGACAATTGTTGCAGACGAAAAATTATTTAGCGTGCAAAGAGTTAAACGTAGAGTTGTTTGATGGAGAAAAAAATCGTAACACGTGCATTGCAAACGGCGCATACCCAGAGTAGTATGCAAACATAACTGTAGATAATTTACAGATAGTATGTCAAACCGACATATGAATAAAATAGTTTTAAGGACATCTAGGTAAAAAATAAAACATGTCTCCATCAAACGCTATCTTGTTCGAATACATTGTGTGTACCAAAATGAGAACTGGCAGAGAAATACTATAATAAATACATTGTGAGTATCAAGATGAGAACTGGCATAGAAATACTGTAATAGATACATTGTGAGTACCAAGATGAGAACTGACAGAGAAATACTATGATAAATACATTGTGAGTACCAAGATGAGAACTGACAGAGAAATACTGTAATAAATACATTGTGAGTACCGAGATGAGAACTGGCAGAGAAATACTGTAATAAATACATTGTGAGTACCAAGATGAGAACTGGCAGAGAAATACTATAATAAATACATTGTGAGTAGCAAGATGAGAACTGGCAGAGAAATACTGTAATAAATACATTGTGAGTACCAAGATGAGAACTGACAGAGAAATGCTATAATAAATACATTGTGAGTACCAAGATGAGAACTGGCAGAGAAATACTGTAATAAATACATTGTGAGTACCAAGATGAGAACTGGCAGAGAAATACTATAATAAATACATTGTGAGTAGCAAGATGAGAACTGTCAGAGAAATACTGTAATAGATACATTGTGATTATCAAGATGAGAACTGTCAGAGAAATACTGTTATAAATACATTGTGAGTAGCAAGATGAGAACTGGCAGAGAAATGCTATAATAAATACATTGTGAGTACCAAGATGAGAACTGACAGAGAAATGCTATAATAAATACATTGTGAGTACCAAGATGAGAACTGACAGAGAAATGCTATAATAAATACATTGTGAGTAGCAAGATGAGAACTGGCATAGAAATACAGTAATAAATACATTGTGAGTACCAAGATGAGAACTGGCATAGAAATGCTATAATAAATACATTGTGAGTAGCAAGATGAGAACTGGCAGAGAAATGCTATAATAAATACATTGTGAGTACCAAGATGAGAACTGGCAAAGAAATGCTATAATAAATACATTGTGAGTACCAAGATGATAACTGGCAGAGAAATGCTATTATAAATACATTGTGAGTACCAAGATGAGAACTGACAGAGAAATGCTATAATAAATACATTGTGAATACCAAGGTGAGAACTGATGCTATAATAAATACATTGTGAGTACCAAGATGAGAACTGGCAGAGAAATGCTATAATAAATACATTGTGAGTACCAAGATGAGAACTGGCAGAGAAATACTATTATAAATACATTGTGAGTACCAAGATGAGAACTGGCAGAGAAATGCTATAATAAATACATTGTGAGTACCAAGATGAGAACTGGCAGAGAAATGCTATAATAAATACATTGTGAGTACCAAGATGAGAACTGGCAGAGAAATACTATTATAAATACATTGTGAGTACCAAGATGAGAACTGGCAGAGAAATACTATAATTAATACATTGTGAGTACCAAGATGAGAACTGGCAGAGAAATGCTATAATTCATACATTGTGAGTACCAAGATGAGAACTGGCAGAGAAATGCTATAATTTACCATTTACTACTCCGTGGATACGTCTTTTCCACGCCTGTTCAAAGAGAGTGAACCCTAAACAGAATGATCATATAGGAGCAGTCTGATCTAGGTCTGCTCTATGTGCTATTGGAATTATTTAGGTCTGATTATACAGTGTCTGCCACGTGAAAAAAATGTCCGTCTCCATATCTCATTTTAAATATTCCATCTAATTAATATTCATGATGTTATTATTTCTTACAATGAATATTTATGAAGTAAATGGGTAAAGGAAAAGACTATGTAAGCTAGTTGTTCTCGAGTGTTTAAGCTCCAATTTGACAGTATAGCTTCAATGTGACTAATAGGTACGGTTAACACTTTCCCTGTTGTGTATGTATTGTAAGTGTCAATACCTTCTTGATATTCATGGTCAACATAGTTACAACGAAAGGTGGAACATTATAGCCATTTTTGAAACTCAAGAAACAGATCTATCAAATGCCATAAGAAAACAGAGCAGACCCTGATCAGACCGCTCCTACAGGAGCTGTCTCATCTGGGTCTTCTCTGTCTGCAAATACGTGAAAGTGCGTTTATACGATGAAAAGGGTTAACACTTTCCCTGTAGAATATTTATATAAGAAATAATGATATCATGAATATTTATGATCTGCATTTTTCTAATGGCATATAAACACAAGATTATTTAGCCTCGGTAGCAACTGTAGAATCAGCTATACAGGTACATCATTCCATAAGTAAAACAGGACAGACCCTGGTGGGGATCGTCTTTCCTAAAGTGTCCGTATTTATTACACAATATTCGTATTGTGACATAGTAGCAAACAGTGTAGACCCTGATCAAACTGTTCCTGAAGGACCGGATTGATATATGTCTACGCTATTTGCTTAGGTATGTCTGTCCGGATATTAAGAGTAATTAAGGTATACCATACAGATGAAGGACTGTTTTTCTGATTGGTGTCAAACCATGAAGGCCTGTGATCAGACGCCACGTCATGGACGCCGGAGACTAATTTTGATCGACTCTGTTCTCAAATGCAACATTTTGCGCTGCGTTAACGCCGGTTGACCGGATCAATGGTCCCTTTACTTTGTTAATATTCATGAAGGAAGTCTTCACATTATGAATATTTATTAGCTGAAGGTTTACAGTGACATAGATACTGGAGATTTGGCCATGCCAGAAACAATAGAATAAGGTTTATATACAGGTCCCTACAGGAGCCATATGATCTGTATCTACTCTGGTTGCAATGAAGTAACAAATGTTTATACATGTATATGGAGTAAAGCCTTTTATCACAAAACATTGCTTGTCTCCTGGTTAATATAAACATTACGTATGTCTTTTTATCTAACCTGAGTAATATAAGATATAGACTGACCAGTATGGATCTAGCCAACATAACAAAGATGAAACGAATTTCTACCCCTTTGTCTAAATATCGAAGTTAAGCGAATCAGGTTATAAAAATAATCTCATATTTATTGTCATTTGAGAAAAAAACTTTTCTTAAACGAATCTAGACGAAAGTTACCATTTGCTCCCACGATTCCATATATGGGACGAAGGTAAACAGTGTAGACTCTGATCAGACGCCGCATAACGCGGCGTCTGATCAGAGTCAACACTGTTTGCTGATAGGAAATTCAATATAAAACAAAACAAAAATGAAAATTTAGACCTGATATCTCTTAGATAAAAGATAGACTAATCCAATATATAAGCATGGAAGAATACACTGAGAGCAAATGGGTTAAGCGAGCCTTTCTCAAATGACAACTCGTGACATATCCATTATATATTATATACATGTATATCAAACTCAGTCACAAGGGTCTTATTGCGGTGCAAACAATGTACACCCAAATCATCCGTCTCGCCGAAGACTCGGTCTGACAATGTTGACGACAATGATGACACTGACGATCATGTTTTTGTTGCTGTTGATGATAATATTGATGTTAATTAGCGATGACGATGTTGAAAATGACGACGATTATAAAATTAGCCACACCTCAACCCTAAACCTTTCCCTGTTCCATGTTTATTCCGAATTTCAATACCTACTGAATATCCATGAATGTTCATCAACAAAATAGTTATAATGAAATATGGTAGGTGGAACATTGTAGCCATTTTAGAAACTAAAGAAACATAATGATATATCAAATTTATAAGGGACGTCTGATCTGGGTCTACTCTGTTTGCAAATGAGCGAAAACACGTTTATATGAGGGAACTGGTTAATGTGCGGGAACCGATTATATGTCTTATTAAGACATTGCTAACAAAGTCGCAATATTTATTTCTATTTATAAGTAAATGCTTTATCTAATTTGTATGTATGATTCGTATACAATAGAGTTTGTGATTTTCAATACCGAAAATTATTTATATGTAAACTAATTGTACGAGTTTATGTACCTGATGAAAGAGGTAATTTAGAATTTGTATGGAACGAAACACATTGTTGGCGACCATAGGTTCAAAGGTTACAGCGTACAGCAAAACCCCTCTAATGCGACCACATAATGAACAAACATGACTGTCTTCATAAGCAGGTGGTTGCGTAATGCAGGATGAAAGTTATGCAGAAAGCTCCTATAGGAGCTTTCTGCATAACTTTCGTCCTGCATTAAGCTACCACATGTATTTGCCACTGTGAATTTTGCCCCTTTTTGCTGGTCGCATTAGAGGGGTTTACAGTATTACCAGTTGAATAAGAGGTTAAAATATGTCATGTGTGTGCCTTCTTGGGTTCGAATCCCCATTAAGGCATTTCCTCCTCTTTTCTTAAAATTTCTTTAGCGCGACTGTGGAAAATAATTGATGTTGCTGTATAGGTCTACTTAGAACTGTGTTTTGTTGGGATGGCAGATCTAGATTGTGTTGAGGTGATAAGTGGCATTTAGTAAAAAGGTCAAACTATGGCCCTGGGCCCGTATTCATGTAGCGCTGAGTCTGAAACTTAGACTCAAAGCTCAAACTGAATATGCCAACATCTCAACCATGCTCGGCAAAACGGAATGAAAATTGCCATAAATAATTATTTTACAGCTTAAATTGGCATAATCATTTCTTAAGATGTTCAAAACAATATTATTCAAGTTGTGGTAGTTTTCATTCTTCTGAGTCTTGAGTCTGAGTTTCAGACCCGGCGCTTCGTGAATACGGGCCCTGTGTGTGCCATAATGGCCAGAAGGCACACACAGGCCATAGTTTAATCTCTTATTAACGTTCTATACGGCGACAGCTCTATGAAACTTCACTCTTTAGTGTAATATGAATTGCGTGCATGCGTTAAATCTTACCTTATGCGTATAAATGCAAATAACTGATCTGCACTGTTTCATGATTTTCTTCAGTGATAAATTTTGATACAATTTTTAGTTTAACTATTGGCCAGACTAACCCTTTACTCCATAAACACACCTTTCTATGCATTCTCAAACAGAGTAGACCGAGATCAAACTGCTCCTATAGGAGCCGTCTGGTCAGTGTCTGCTCTGCTTGAGATTAATAGAGATGGTATACATGTACCTATCTTTGATAATAAAGTAAGGGAAACATAGTACGTGTACGTCCTGAAAAGACTGCGATAGTCTCTTATAATTCATATTTGAATGACATGGTTCATTGACATTGATGTATACGTAAAGTATGTGTATATTTGTTGTAACCATGATGAGAATTTAATAAAGATATTAAACTAGTTAGAGGCGTATTATCCGATTTTCCCCGTCACGCGCATTTGCATCTGGCAATTTTAACCACTTTTAGGATGCAAGTTTATAAAGTCACTTGGCGTGTAGTATAAAACATTGCGTTTGTTTTGTCGTACAGGATTGGTCGAGCAACACACGTGAGTCGTTGTTAGGACTGCTCCTTTTGATACTAAACCAGGAAGGACTTAGTCGGATATATTGTACACTGACTTGCAGGAGTCTCGTTGTAATACGGTAAGTCATAGTTTATAAATTGTTTAAAACAGGTTAGATAGTAAAGCTCCTGTAAACAGACATCTTATTAATTTGTAAGACGAGTTTAGATCTTGTTAGGTAGGTGACTGCTTAACCCTTTACCTGTTCAATATTCATGTAAGAAATAGTAACATGAATATTTATTAGCTGGATCTGTATAATGATACGTGGACATTGGATGTTTTTATCTGAGCAGGGACTGTAGAATCGGCTCCATATAACTCCTTAAGCAAACAGAGCAGACCCTTATTTCAGGTGCGGGTCCAGGATTTCAGATTAGGTGGGCGTAGAAATTATTTTGGAAGGGGTGGGGGTGGGGGCGTAGATTTTTTTACGGTTAATGACATAAATAAATAGTGTGTTTGTAATGCATGTTGAAAAAGAGCTTAACTGGATGAGGGAAATATAACACTCCTACTGAATCATTGTTTTATTGATTTTTAGTAGATACAACGACCACTAAATTACATTCAATTATTTTGTGTTAAAGATAGGAGCGTTCTGTTTTACTTTCATCTTGCTTCAAGCAGCCACCAGCTCTAAATACAAACTAATTAACACAATTTAGTGGTCGTTAAGAGAGTTTTTACTGTATATAGGTCTAAAATATTACTAGAAAAATGTTTTGGCAATTTTAGGGGGGGGGGGGGTACGCCGGCTCCGCCCCCTCTAAATCCGCGCCTGGATCTGGGTCTACGTTGTTTGCAAATCCGTGAAAATGTGTTCATATGAAAGAAATTACTAACCTTCTACACTCTGGGAAAGTGTCGTCTATGTCAGAGTGACACACATTTTTGATCGGTGTCTCATCTGGATCCAAACTGTTTGCAAGGTTACAGCAACGCCGCCAGTAGACTGCTAAAGGTAAATGCAAGGCGAATGTCGTGCATTAATCTCATTTGGGAGTTTTCTGTGTGACGTTCTCCCTGAAATAAACTACCACTTGCACAGGGGGGGCATTTCCTGGGTCTACATGGTCTAAAAGGTCAAAACAATTGATTGGGTCGATTTAGTGTTATATTATATATATGGTCTAAAAGGTAAAAATAATTGATTGGGTCGATTTAGTGTTATATTATATATAATATAACACTAAATCGACCCAATCAATTTTTTTTTTACCTTTTAGACCATGTAGACCCACGAAATGGCCCCCTGTGACCACTTGTATCAACGATCCTTACTGATACAGTAAATCCCCTTTAAACCGGATGTTAGATTTAGTATAAATTCTTAATTCAGGGTGAAGGCATACATGGAGTTCGTCTCAGAGCTTTCTGCATGACTTTCACTCTGCATTAAGCCGTCATCTGCCTAAAGGTATTTTCTCTGCTAGGATTCCGGTTTAGAGGG
This sequence comes from Azorinus chamasolen, assembly GCA_963576725.1. NCBI lineage: Eukaryota > Metazoa > Mollusca > Bivalvia > Cardiida > Solecurtidae > Azorinus > Azorinus chamasolen. Next base: position 4,422,461 of record OY755242.1, read on the forward strand.
GTTTAATGTACTAATCTAAAAGTCCTATTGAGAGAGGTTTTCCTATATAATTATTACCTACATGTATTTATGCTTAGTGCTGCTAACCAGACACGAGGCAAGTGAATACCAAGATAAGAAGCCCTCTGAGGGAACTGTCTGGTCGGAGTCTATACTGTTTACTTCAAACATTATTTCCAATGTACACATCGACAACGTAGTGCTAGCAGACTTTACCTGGTGAATATTCATATCAGAAATAGTACCTTTATTTATATTTATTTGGTTAATTTTGATAATAGCATACATGAATACAAGGTTTGGTCGTGACAGACACTATAGAATCGTATACAGAAAAAACCTCTCTGTAACGGCCACTGAATTACATCAAGTATTTTGTGTTAAATGCAGGTGGCTGCTTAAAGCTAGATGAAAGTAAAACAGAACGCTCCTATAGGAGCGTTCTGTTTTACTTTCACCTTGCTTTAAGTAGCCACCTGCCCTGAATTCCAGCTAATAAACTCAATTTAGTGACCGTTAAAGAGAGGTTTTACTGTATATACAATTCCATAAGCAAACAGAGTAGACCCTGCAGGAGCCGTGCATTTGCAAAGGCTTCTCTATCACTTTAAACTGTGTGTCTTCTCTATCACGTTAAACTGTGTGTCTTCTCTATCACGGTAAACTGTGTGTCTTCTCTATCACGTTAAACTGTGTGTCTTTATCACGTTAAACTGGGTGTCTTCTCTATCACGTTAAACTGTGTTTCTTCTCTATCACGTTAAACTGTGTGTCTTCTCATCACGTTCCAAACTACTTCTCAATCGGGCAGTAGTTTCTCAAACGCTGGAACGCAGAGGAAACAAAAACAATCGAGATGTATTTACCTCGTGTAAACGATTTTCATGCCATTGCAAACAGAGTAGACCCGCACCATACGGCTCTTTTAGGAACCGTCTGATGCGGGTCTGCTCTGTTTGCTTATGTAATAAAATGGATATGATTATACAGTTGCTGTCGCAGTCTATACTCCCCTTGTTAACAATATCGACAGATAAAGCCAGAGCTACAGATAAAGGTGCGTACTCAAATACTAAAATCGTCATTTCTCCACCAAAATCTATATTGTGACCACTCTTTAGAATCGTCTCTTCGAGACGATTCTAAAGAGTGGTCACAACATAGGATTTGGTGGAGAAATAAAGAAGTTATTCTTGAAAATGTTTTGATTTACGCATCTCATCTGGACCTCTGATAAAGCCATTATTTCCTTCAGGAATATTTATCAGAGAAAGGATTAAGCTGTCACCACTTATTGCAGCAGAACAAGTTTGGGATATTCACATAAACTCTTACTATTCACCATTAATCCTCTCTAAAAACATAATGGATGCCTGCTCAAATATTGTGCAATTTTGACAACGTCCAAATTTAATAAAACTGTTCAGAAAGTATTGATGGGGTGCCAAACAGCTTGGGTTCTGATGAGAAGCCAGTGTGTATGGAGTCTCATCTGGATACAAGTTGTTTGCCATTGCCAGTCGTGGTTACTGTGCAAAGAGTTAACAGTTGCGAATGTTTTTCCACCCTGAAATGTCGGTCTCTTGAAAACACATCCTTTTACATGACAATACAATAGTAAAAGCATCTACAGTAAAAACCCGCTAATGCGACCACTTAAAAAAGGTATAATTATGGGTGGGACAAACGTAATTGCAGAAAGCTCCTAGAGGAGCTTTCTGTATTACTTTTGCCCTGTATTAAGCAACCACCTGCTTATAAAGACATCCATGCTTATTCCTTAAGAGGTCGCATTATATCAGTAGTTTCATGACTGAGCCATCTGATCGTTAGCGGTTTATACCAATCAGTCGGTCACTCCCTCCACGTGAAACTAGATTGATACCAAAAGCCACTTAACCCTTTCCCTGTTCTGTGTTTATTAGAAATGTCAATACCTACTGAATATTCATGGACATAAAGGTTATAATGAAATGTGGAGGGTGGAGCATTGTAGCAATTTTAGATACTAAAGACACAGATTTTCGAAATTTTATTAGCAAACAGAGTAGACCCTGATCAGACGGCTCCTCTAGGAGCCGTCTGATCTGGGTCTACTCTGTTTGCAGATGCGTGAAAACAAGTTTATATGACGGAAAGGGTTAAAACGAATTTATCATAAATAATATATGGTTCCATAAGCCTCTTTGGACGAGTATATCGTTAGTAATATATGAGTAGATGAGTGAAAGACAGATGTATTAGATGCAGTGTGTTGTAAAGTATTTTAGTTTGACTTTAATTTTGTACTGGAAATGGGACTTCGGTTTCATATAATGTCAGGGATCGGTCATGGACTAAGATGTTATCGCCCATGTTGACCCCTTACTCCATAAAAACACATTAAACAGTCTTAAATGTCTTACTTGTGTTGATAAGGTTTGATGGAGAGTATTTCAACCCTTTCCTGTTTTCACGCATTTGGTCAGAGGGCACCCAGATTAGACAGCGCCTATATGAGCCGTCTGGTCAGGTCCTGCTCTGTTTGCCTATGAAATTATAACATACATGACTTTTCAGTTTCTTCAAATACCAGAAAAGTATCTGTATTTATGTAAAATTTAGTTTAATAAATATGCATGATGTCATTATTTCTTACCTGAATGTCGAACGGGCAAGCGTTAATACGCACCTTTTTATCTTTATCTATGACCCCGGGTCAGGATAGTGTTCCTAGAAGTGGACCAAAGGCTCACAATGAACCATTAGCCCGACTAATAATAAGCATATCACAAGGCTTGACCGTTACCCCGCCGTGAAACATGTCAGCTCAAATTTATACCTGGTGCAATTTTGACCACTTCCGGTTTGATCCAGTTTTTAAGGACCTATTGATCAACGCTTTTGAGAACGTATTTACCAAGTGTCAAACAGCTTGGCTCCTATAATGAGACACCCACTGTACCGAGGGGTTTGAAAATGCGAGTCTGGGCCCATGCTTATTAGGCTTTTTAGTTGAGTCTGAGTTTGTTCTCAAGCTTATGATTGGTCAGATTTGAGTTCTCAAGCTTTTGATTGGTCTGATTTGAGCCAAAGGCTGAAATCTGACCAATTAAAAACTTGAGAACGAACTCAGACTCAACTAAAAGTTTTATAAGCATGGACCCTGGTCGCAGTTAGTGCAATAAGGTAAAGCGTATCGACAGTGATAAGTTGAGTGCCAGGTGGCAGTTATTCAGGATCTGGGTGTACCCTGTTTGCAAAGGTGTGGAAAATCGTTTGTCCTAGGAGAAAGGGTTATAAATTTCTATCAACCAATAGTTGGGTTGCTAGGCGATAACCTATTGTGGAAGTCTTGTTAAATATTGCCGATTGATTAACTTTATCATTTTGCATCTAGTACAGACCTAGGACGACTAAACAGAAACTGGGTTATGGAATCAGATACATGTATAATACCTAGAGACGCATTTTAACACATTTGCAAATAGAGTAGACCTAGATCAGACGGCTCCTATAGGAGCCGTCTGATCAGGGTCTGCTCTGTTTGCTATTGGAATTTGATTCGGACCAGACGGCTGTTATAGGAATCAGGTTATCTGCTTGCTTGTGGTATTATAAATATGATTCTGTAGTGTGCAACATGATAAAACATCTCATGTTAGATAAGGAAAAGGTCAACAACTTAATAGTTGTACATGTACATTCATTATCGAAACTTTAAACTTATTTTATGTACAGTAACACCCTTTTAAACAGGAATTCAAGGAGAGCAGAATTTAGATATTTTTATGCAGCTGGCTGCTTAATGCAGGGTGAAAGTCATGCAAAAAAGCTCCTAGAGGAGTTTTCTATATGCCCTTTATCCTGCATTAAGCTGCCACCTGTCTCCAGACCGATGTTTGTACTAGATTGAACGTCCAGTTTAGAGGCGTAATGTCTCAGTTACAAGGGTCTATTTGGCTATGAAAGAAACTGTATAATGAGTTCTATGAAATTCCGTAAACAAACAGAGCAGATCCTGTTCAGACGGCTCCTACAGGAGCATATGCATGTATTGTATTGTTACAGGTGAAACTCTACCAAGATAGTTCAAACTATTGTGACATGTCGAAACCATGTTTTTTAGAGGCATGACTAAATTTCCTTATATATATTTATTGAGCTGTTAAACATCTTCTCCCCTGACACCACAGACTAAATTTTAATATCATTTTTACAAGACTCTTAGATGCCACTCCACGATTCTGTGTTTAACCCTTTATGGAAACTTTACTCCATGCATATTCATGTAAGATAAAATGATATGAATATTAATAATACTTATTTTTAAAATGGTATATTAACACATGGAATTTTTGCCGAAACAGAAACTGCAGAATCAGATCTATATCATTCCAAAAACAACGAGAGCATATTGTGATCAGACAGCTCCTATAGGAGCCGTTTGATCTGGGCCTACTCTGTTTGCAAAGGCTTATAAAGTTGCTTATATTCACTAAGAAAGTTGACTACCAGTGTCGGGTTGACTCATTTATTTCTGGTGTCCACTTAAACGAATATAGGCACACAGTGTAGACACAAACCAGCGGGTTCCAGAAGGAGCCTTCTAATCAGAGTCAGCACTGGTAGCTGAACCGGTCCATGTTAATGGCGTCTACCAGTGAACTGGTTGTATACCATGTCTACCAGTGAGTAGTTTGTTTACTATATCTACCAGTGAAATGGTTGTTTACCGTGTCTACCAGCGAGTAGTTTGTTTACTGTATCTACCAGTGAACTGGTTGTTTACCGTGTCTACCAGCGAGTAGTTTGTTTACTGTGTCCACCAGTGAACTGGTTGTTTACCGTGTCTACCAGTGAGCTGGTTGTTTACCGTGTCTACCAGTGAGTAGTTTGTTTACTGTGTCTACCAGTGAACTGGTTGTTTACCGTGTCTACGAGTGAGCTGGTTGTTTACTGTGTCTACCAGTGAGTAGTTTGTTTACTGTGTCTACCAGTGAACTGGTTGTTTACCGTGTCTACCAGTGAGTAGTTTGTTTACCGTGTCTACCAGTGAACAGGTTGTTTACCGTGTCTACCAGTGAGTAGTTTGTTTACTGTGTCCACCAGTGAACTGGTTGTTTAATGTGTCTACCAGTGAACTGGTTGTTTACCGTGTCTACCAGTGAACAGTTTGTTTACTGTGTCTACCAGTGAACAGTTTGTTTACTGTGTCTACCAGTGAACTGGTTGTTTACTGTGTCTACCAGTGAGCAGTTTGTTTACTGTGTCTACCAGTGAGTAGTTTGTTTACTGTGTCTACCAGTGAACTGGTTGTTTACTGTGTCTACCAGTGAACTGGTTGTTTACCGTGTCTACCAGTGAACTGGTTGTTTACCGTGTCTACCAGTGAGTAGTTTGTTTACTGTGTCTACCAGTGAACTGGTTGTTTACCGTGTCTACCAGTGAACTGGTTGTTTACCATATCTACCAGTGAGTAGTTTGTTTACGGTGTCTACCAGTGAACTGGTTGTTTACCGTGTCTACCAGTGAGTAGGTATGTTTACTGTGTCTACCAGTGAGTAGTGTGTTTACTGTGTCTACCAGTGAACTGGTTGTTTACCATGTCTACCAGTGAGTAGTTTGTTTACTGTGTCTACCAGTGAACTGGTTGTTTACTGTGTCTACCAGTGAACTGGTTGTTTACCGTGTCTACCAGCGAGTAGTGTTACTTGTCTACCAGTGGACTGGTTGTTTACTGTGTCTACAAGTGAACTGGTTGTTTACCATGTCTACCAGTGAGTAGTTTGTTTACTGTGTCTACACCAGTGAACTGGTTGTTTACTGTGTCTACCAGTGAGTAGTTTGTTTACTGTGTCTACACCAGTGAACTGGTTGTTTACTGTGTCTACCAGTGAGTAGTTTGTTTACTGTGTCTACACTAGTGAACTGGTTGTTTACTGTGTCTACCAGTGAGTAGTTTGTTTACTGTGTCTACACTAGTGAACTGGTTGTTTACCGTGTCTACCAGTGAGTAGTTTGTTTACTGTGTCTACACCAGTGAACTGGTTGTTTACTGTGTCTACCAGTGAGTAGTTTGTTTACTGTGTCTACACCAGTGAACTGGTTGTTTACTGTGTCTACCAGTGAGTAGTTTGTTTACTGTGTCTACACCAGTGAACTGGTTGTTTACCGTGTCTACCAGTGAGTAGTTTGTTTACTGTGTCTACACCAGTGAACTGGTTGTTTACTGTGTCTACCAGTGATCAGTTTGTTTACTGTGTCTACACCAGTGAACTGGTTGTTTACCGTGTCTACCAGTGAGTAGTTTGTTTACTGTGTCTACACTAGTGAACTGGTTGTTTACCGTGTCTACCAGTGAGTAGTTTGTTTACTGTGTCTACACCAGTGAACTGGTTGTTTACCGTGTCTACCAGTGAGTAGGTTGTTCACTGTGTCTACACCAGTGAACTGGTTGTTTACTGTGTCTACCAGTGAGTAGTTTGTTTACTGTGTCTACCAGTGAACTGGTTGTTTACCGTGCCTACCAGCGAGCGGTTTGTTTACTGTGTCTACCAGTGAGTAGTTTGTTTTACTGTGTCTACCAGTGAACTGGTTGTTTACTGTGTCTACCAGTGAACTGGTTGTTTACTGTGTCTACCAGTGAGTAGTTTGTTTACTGTGTCTACACCAGTGAACTGGTTGTTTACTGTGTCTACCAGTGAGCGGTTTGTTTACTGTGTCTACACTAGTGAACTGGTTGTTTACCGTGTCTACCAGTGAGTAGTTTGTTTACTGTGTCTACCAATGAACTGGTTGTTTACTGTGTCTACCAGTGAGCGGTTTGTTTACTGTGTCTACACTAGTGAACTGGTTGTTTACCGTGTCTACCAGTGAGTAGTTTGTTTACTGTGTCTACACCAGTGAACTGGTTGTTTACCGTGTCTACCAGTGAGTAGGTTGTTCACTGTGTCTACACCAGTGAACTGGTTGTTTACTGTGTCTACCAGTGAGTAGTTTGTTTACTGTGTCTACCAATGAACTGGTTGTTTACTGTGTCTACCAGTGAGCGGTTTGTTTACTGTGTCTACACTAGTGAACTGGTTGTTTACCGTGTCTACCAGTGAGTAGTTTGTTTACTGTGTCTACACCAGTGAACTGGTTGTTTACCGTGTCTACCAGTGAGTAGGTTGTTCACTGTGTCTACACCAGTGAACTGGTTGTTTACTGTGTCTACCAGTGAGTAGTTTGTTTACTGTGTCCACCAGTGAACTGGTTGTTTACTGTGTCTACCAGTGAACTGGTTGTTTACTGTGTCTACCAGTGAGTAGTTTGTTTACTGTGTCTGGTTGTTTACTGTGTCCACCAGTGAACTGGTTTGTTTACTGTGTCTACCAGTGAACCGGGTTGTTTACTGTGTCTACCAGTGAGTAGTTTGTTTACTGTGTCTGGTTGTTTACTGTGTCCACCAGTGAACTGGTTTGTTTACTGTGTCTACCAGTGAACCGGTTTGTTTACTGTGTCTACCAGTGAGCAGTTTGTTTACTGTGTCTACCAGTGAGTAGTTTGTTTACTGTGTCTACCAGTGAACTGGTTGTTTACCGTGTCTACCAGTGAGCAGTTTGTTTAATGTGTCTACCAGTGAGCTGGTTGTTTACTTGTCTGCCAGTGAGTAGTTTGTTTACTGTGTCTACCAGTGAACTGGTTGTTTACTGTGTCTACCAGTGAGCAGTTTGTTTAATGTTTCTACCAGTGAGCTGGTTGTTTACTTGTCTACCAGTGAGCAGTTTGTTTACTGTGTCTACTAGTGAACTGGTTGTTTACCGTGTCTACCAGTGAGTAGTTTGTTTACTGTGTCTACCAGTGAACTGGTTGTTTTACCGTGTCTACCAGCGAGTAGGTTGTTTACTGTGTCCACCAGTGAACTGGTTGTTTACTGTGTCTACCAGTGAGCTGGTTGTTTACTGTGTCTACCAATGAACTGGTTGTTTACCGTGTCTACCAATGAGCAGTTTGTTTACTGTGTCTACCAGTGAACTGGTTGTTTACTGTGTCTACCAGTAAACTGGTTGTTTACTGTGTCTACCAGTGAACTGGTTGTTTACCGTGTCTACCAGTGAGCAGTTTGTTTACTGTGTCTACTAGTGAACTGGTTGTTTACCGTGTCTACCAGTGAGTAGTTTGTTTACTGTGTCTACCAGTGAACAGGTTGTTTACCATGTCTACCAGTGAACTGGTTGTTTACCGTGTCTACCAGTGAGCAGTTTGTTTACTGTGTCTACTAGTGAACTGGTTGTTTACCGTGTCTACCAGTGAGTAGTTTGTTTACTGTGTCTACCAGTGAACTGGTTGTTTTACTGTGTCTACCAGTGAGCGGTTTTGTTTACTGTGTCTACCAGTGAGTAGTTTGTTTACTGTGTCTACCAGTGAACATGTTGTTTACCGTGTCTACCAGTGAACTGGTTGTTTACTGTGTCTACCAGTGAGTAGTTTTTGTTTACTGTGTCTACCAGTGAACTGGCTGTTTACCGTGTCTACCAGTGAACTGGTTGTTTACCGTGTCTACCAGTGAACAGTTTGTTTACTGTGTCCACCAGTGAACTGGTTGTTTACTGTGTCTACCAGTGAGCAGTTTGTTTACTGTGTCTTCTTGATTGGTTCCAGCATATGATCTGAACGGGTTTTCCTTAAATAATATGGGAAGTGTGTGGTAAATGTTCCATACATAGCTATAAGGAAAATCTCAAATACATTCTTGAGGCAAACGGGCAGATAAGGTGAGTAAATGAAACATTTTCAATAATTACTTCTTTATTTCTCCACCAAAACTTATCCTGTGGCCACTCTTTGTGGTCACAACATAGGGTTTGGTGGAGCCATGAGTAGCTGAGTACCTGAGATTTATCTGTTGCTCTGTTGAGGGTTACGTCTACTGTACTTTTGTTTTCTTTACCTCATAGAAACGCATTTACTAAGCATTTGATCAGTACATCCTAGATCAGTCAAACACTTGTAGGAGCCCTCTGGCCAGGATCTTCTTGTAATATAGATCTGAGTATACAGTGGCTGTCATGGCCAAACTATTTCTGTTCATATGCCGTTATAAAATCCATGTAATTAATATTCATGATATCATTATTCTTGGCAATTAACCATTTATAGTGCGGAGAACGAGTCGCAGCTGTCCTTTGCAATAAGTGTAGACCCCAATCATCTAGGTCTACACTGTTTATCATTTTAAAAAAAATGAAAACAAAATATTCTACAGTAAAACCTCCATATAACGACTACTAAATTGTGTTAATTAGTTGGTATTTAGAGCAGGTGATTGCTTAAAGCAAGGTGGGTGTAAAACGGAACGCTCCTTTAGGAGCGTTCTGTTTTACTTTCACCTTGCTTTAAGCAGTCACATGCCTTTAACACAAACTACTTTATATAATTTAGTGGCCGTTTTAGAGAGGTTTTACTGTAATTTAGTGGCCGTTATAGAGAGGTTTTACTGTAATTTAGTTGTCGTTATAGAGAGGTTTTACTGGTAGTCTAACACTACTTGCAAAATTCAATAATTATATTTCAGATATTTCACAGAGGTGTCTCTCTACCTGTAGTGTTCAAACTATGTTACTCATTAAGAAAACGACCACCAGTTCATTTTCCAAATATATGACGATATGGAATAACTACAGCTTCTCTGATATATTTTGTAAAGATATTCCTGAGGTAATAATCAACAAGTTTTTTCAACTATACTGAGCAGCTGATAAATGCGCGTGCTCAGATACTAAAATCGTCATTTCTCCACACAGGCCTATGGTGTGTCAACTCTTTAGAGTCGTTTCGAAGAGAGACGATTCTAAAGAGTGTTCACGGCATAGGATTTGGTGGAGAAATAAAGGAGTTATTCTTGAAAATGTTTTAATTCACGCAACTTATCTGGACCTCTGTTATATTGCTACATGTATCAGGAAACAAATAAGGCTTCGTATTCATTGAAACTATAATTTTATTCTCTTAACTCATTCCCTCATACTGACACCTTTTGACTTCTTTGTAAAAGGCATTTTTTGAAATACTGCTCAAGCCACGGTATGTCCAAAACACACCACCACCACCAGGACCTTTAACTGTTGGTCTTATTTAAAACAATTTGATCGATTACCTCTTGACGTATTGATTCAGGTGAACAATATAACTTAACTCTCATTAAGTAATGCATATTTAACCTGTACATGATTTGCACACAGAGAAGACCAGCTAACATGCTTCGTGTAGGAGACGTCTGATCCGGGTCTGCTCTGTTCGCTTATGAATCGATATTGACATCATGTTACGGTTTCTAAAGAGATATGTTTTTAACCCTTCTCTTGCTGAATTTTAAAATACATTTCTCCTTCTTTACCCATGCCCTATTGTAAAATTACATATATCTTTACTGTGTACAAGTATTTCGCTGTGAAATCACTGCTGTGGAGTGCACTGGTTGCACAATCAGCTTGTAAATAGTGCAGACCCTGAAGAGACAGCTCCTGCAGGAGCTGTCTCATCTGGGTCTTCACTATTTACAAGTAGGTATATTGACGTGAATAGCAAGCGAAGGGTTAATTATATATTAATAAGCTAATCAACATGGATACAGTATGTATCTCTTTAACCCTTTAATCCATGAATTTGTATATAAGAAAGAATGACGCCATGAATGTTAATTAGCTTATGTTGTTATAATGGCGGATAAACGGAGGACATTTGGGTCACAGCAGGAGCTGTAGAATAAGATCTATATTATGTTATAATCAAACTGAACAGACCCTGACCAGACGGCTTCTACAGGAGTCATCTGATCTTGGTCTGCTGTGTTTGAAGGCGTAGAAAACGTATTTATAAATAACGTGTAAACAAATAATCACCAAGTAAAGGGTTAAACATGTCTAATATGTATTGGTGTAATTGTAAGATGTCCTGCTATGTGCTCTCTTAGGTTCAAAGTGCATTATGGTATACACAGGCTTTTTCACGCATGTACTAACGGATAAGCCAAATACTGTATAGGTACGTATATGAATATACCCTAAACATGTGTGTACATGTGCTATTACAAAACCTCGACCAGTAACTATTCACGGTATCATCATTTCTTACATGAATATTCAATAGAGAAGGGTTAATATAAAGAGACACGGGTGTTACATTTGCTCTTGATATTCGAACACAATGTCTCCTCGTTCCATATGTTTGTAAAACTGAATCATGCAATCTGATACTATTTTGATCAAGTTAACCCTTTCCCCCATATAAACGTTTTGTTTCACACATTTGCAAACAGAGTAGAATCAGATCAGACGGCTCCTATAGGATCCGTCTGACCAGGGCATGATTTGTTTGCTCATGAAATTATAATAGATCTGACTCTACAGATTCTACCAATACCAAGATATCATGCGTACATGTTAATATACAATTTCATCTGATAAATGTTCATGAAGTTATTATTTCTTACATAAATATTCAAACAAGGAAAGGGCTAAACCAGACTGATACAGTAGCAATTAGTGTAGACCTTTATCAAACTGTTCATGAACACTTAATTTGATCTGGGTCTACACTGTTTGCCTAGGTATGTCTGTCCGTATATTTAGGGTATTTATGGTACGCGATACATATCAAGAACTGATTTTCTGATGAGTGTCAAACACACTTTGTCACAGTTTTTCCGAATACTTAGGTTACTAGCATGGATTCTTTGAAAATAATAAAAACTCGGTAATTCGAAAGTTAAGTAATTAAGAATGGGTACCTTTTCTGTAGGTGACAGCTTTCTGCATGACATTCACCCTGCATTAAGCTACCCCCTGTAATCACATGCGAATATTCTCGTCAGGGTACACACTGTCTTGCTGACAAGTGAAAGTTAATGTTTGTCATATATATCTGACTGTCATTATTTTGGAATAATAATTATATCTATATACATTGCAAATTTAAGCAAATCATTTAAGGTGACATATAGGCCCATGGGGCCGGGTGATTATTTATGTTTGTATATAATTGAATCGATTCATGTTGTGTATATCACATGTCACTATAATAAACAATTTTCTTCTTCTTTTCTTCTTACCCCCTGTCTTAAAGATCGATAATGATGCGTATTTGAATGTTCGTATAATCCAGCTTTTACTGTATTACTTTTGAAAGGACTTCCTCATAGGCTTGGTAGCGTCTCTGATATAATTTGTTTAAAGCTTATATCCAGTTGAGGAACACAGAGTTCAATTGTTTGATACCCTCTATTGCGGTTTTTGTTATCATTTGAAAAACTTTTTCGATGGCGATGAAAAGACGTGGAGGAATAAATCTATGACACGCTGTTGGGTGGGGATGGAATAAGTGTGAGGTTGAGCGCCCCATAACCGGTTTGAACTCCCAGTGACACGTGTTACTAACTGTTTCGAGGCGGTACTTTCACCTCACCCCCTAATTTTTGTTTATTATGTCTTTGTGCGTCCCTTTTTTTCTTGAAGAAGGCACACGCATTTACTGTTCTTTGTTGTCATGGTACTGTTCGAGTGACTGCGTGTTTTGTATGTGGGATTTCCCCTGTATGACTGATACATTTACCTTTATGTGACTTAACCTTTTCTCTGTTGAATATGAGTATCGTCCACTTCCCTCTTATCGAACCTCACCTTGCCTTCGAACCGTTCAATGTTTTGGGTTTTATGCGCATACGGTAGTGCGCACAACGTCATCAATTCGTGTGTACCGGTGCTTTATTTGGCTAACAGCACGTTATCAGTGTCGGCTTGAAATATGCGACAAAAACAGGTAAATACAGTATATTTTTGCTGCAACTACTCTAAAAATGATAAAATACTTAATACTTTATTCAATCAAATCAGAAAAATATAGTATATCAACATAAATTTAGAAGTTTACCGACACAGAAAATGTTTTGACATCTCTCCTCTTCGGCTGCTGCTGCAAAGGTCACGTGACCATGATGAAATCACGTGACCATGGTGAAAATCATGTGACTATGTATTTATACAATACAGTTCAAAAATTCTATTCCATTGAATCTTTGACAGATTTTTTTTTTAAAAAAAATTCTTACATTTTTCAATTAGTTTCAATTTATATTTCAGCTCCATCCAGTCCAAACAGTCAGAAAATATCGCCAGGGTTACTCTCCATCAGCATTGACTAATGCTTATAAACTTGTGAAAGAGAATAGGATCCCTGTAAAGACTGCAGCTAGGCAGTATGGTGTGCCACATAACACTCTACGAGATCGTGTGAAAGGTCGGGTTGATCCAGAGGCACTGATGACAGGCCCAGGTCCAATGTTTACACTAGAAGAGGAGGTTAAACTGGTGCAACATATAAAGTACATGGCAGATCTTGGTTACGGATTCACCATCAGTGAGGTTGTTTGCAAAGCAAGCAACTATGCAGTGTTTCTGAAGAAACGTTCAAGGGACAAACCCCTCTCAGTCAAGTGGTTCTATGGCTTCAGGAAACGGTGGCCTGAACTTAGAGTCAATAAGCCCAGATCATTATCAAAATGTAGAGCAGCATCCACCAATCAGCAAGCTGTAGATAGCTACTTTAGTAACCTTGAAAATGTGATGATGGACAATAACCTGCTGAACAAACCCCAGTGCATATTTAACATTGATGAAAAGGGCATACAGACAGAGCATTCTCCACCATTCATTGTGAGTGGTAGAGCAAGTGTTCCTGCTGTTACTTCACCCAGGTCAGCTTTAACAACTGTTATTGGTGGTGGAAATGCCATTGGAACTCAAGTGCCTCCATTTTTTGTTTTTAAAGGTCAGCGAATGAATGAAGACTTACTAAAGGGTGCTACTACTGGTTCAGCTGGAACTGTGTCAAAAACCGGGTGGTCTAACTCATTCATATTTCATGAGTATCTTGAGAATCACTTTGTCAAATACATACAGAGACAAGATCCGAATCAGCCAATACTTATCATTTTTGATGGACATAAATCTCACATAAATGTACCTATCCTAGAATGGGCTCAAAAGAACAATATAATTCTCTTTGTGCTACCTGCCCATACCAGTCACTGTCTGCAGCCACTGGATGTAGGATGCTTTGGACCCCTACAGAAGATATACAACAACACATGTCATAAATTTCTGAGGGAAAACCCATCCTCAAAAATTACAAGATTTAATGTTGCTACTCTAGCTTCCAGTTCTTATGTGACAGCACTATCAAATCATAACCTCAAGGCAGCCTTTGAGAAAACTGGGATATTTCCCTTTGATAAAACTGTCATAAACACTGACAACTTCAAGCCATCTGAACCTTATGTTGCTTCTGTTAAAGAACCTTCCAAATCGGTTCCTGATGTTCCGCTTGCTGATCTTGATGCGTATTTCAGTGCAGCCGAGTCAGTAATTGAAATGAAAAGGGAGTTCCACCAGGCATCAGCCAAGAAATCTGTCAGCAATACAGTGTCTGGACAGGACATCACCAGGTCTGACATTTCAAAGCAAATTTTGGACATGTCTCAGACTAAAAATGTTAAATCTGTTACAAAGGCATCACACAAACGCAAATCAAAGGAGCAATTGGAATCATCAAAGAAGACTACCAAAAAACAAAAGCCTTCCGTAGCGATACAGCCCAGTTGTTCCCCACACCACAAAGCTGTTCCTGGACCGTCTCATATTAATCTTCTTCTAGATACAGATTCTTCATACGATGATGATATATCAGACACAGACACAGACAAATGCTGTGTATGCAAGTTATTCCAGCCGGTGCAACTCCAAAACTGTGTTTCTCTCGTTTTTACAAAATGGGCACAGTGTGACTTTTCGGGTTGTGACCACTGGACACACCTTATATATTGCTGTGATCAGAGGGTTGTCAGACATAAGGACACATTCATCTGCCCTTGCCATTCTCAAGAAAATTCTGAAGAATAGGAAAACATTTAACTTTACACAATCACTTCAATTTTTTGTTCAATATATTCAGAATGTGAGAGATCATTCGAAATCAACAGTAGAAATGCAAGAGAAAATTGCAGACTCGGTTTTATTGAGTTTGTACATGAGTAGTAATTAAAAATGTAACAATACTCACGCCTACTAGCACCGGCTTAAGCAGTATTCAATTTTCCAAAACTAATGACATCAAAACTAATGAACCTGAAGGGCCAGAAATTATAACAAACTGAGAATGAAGTAAGAGGCAACTCTTTATGGTCGCCCCACAATCACTAAACAGCTGCTTTTGTGAAGTGCATTAATTCTGAAAGTAGTAGATCCTTCTAAAGTAAAAGCAGCAATGCAAAAAGAGACATTTAGCTAATGTCCAATGTTAAAATTTACTTAGTTAAATTTATTGACTGTTTTGGATCGGACTTTTTGAACTGCACTGTTATTTTTAAAAGGTTCGGTACAGAGGTGAACTTTATTGTGACCGCCATTTTGTTTTGGCTGTTGGGGTGGTGGGGAACACTGGATGATTTGTTTATTCTTAGATGAGGGAAAACATAATATACTATTTCAAGGTATGTATAAAAGATTATTTTGAATTGATGATTTATTACTTTCTTCATTATTCACGGTAAACGTGTTCTGATCCTGGTCAAATATTTAGAGGTTCGATAGACGGTGAGACCACGCTATATGTAATAATGACGTCATGAATATTAATTAGCTGGCATATGTACACATCATGAATATTAATTAGCTGAGTGTTTATAATGGCATGTGTACACAGAATGTTTTGGTTTTCGTAGAAACGGTCTGGTCTGTCATAATTTATTGCTACAGGAACCGTCTGATCTTGGTCTTCTCTGTCTGCTTTGTCGTGAAAAAGACATTTGTATGAGGCAGGGGGTTAAGCAGAGCAGTGTATAAGATATGCAGTGGTATGTGGTCAAATGTATGTACTCGGGAACATGCATCGACTGAATGCATTTCAAAGCCCTATCGGACAAGGCTTAACCCCTTTTCCGTTCTAGCTATATGTATTCCAAATTTCAATACTTACTGAATATTCATGGACAAAATAGTAACAATGAAATATGGAAGGTGGAACATTCTAGCCGTTTTAGAAACGAAAGAAACTAAGCTATCAAATTCCATTAGCAAATAATTATTATATCATACCCTTATCAGACGGCTCCCATATGACCTGTCTGATCTGGTCTACTCTGTTTGCAGATGAGTGAAAATGCGTTTATATGTTGGAAAGGGTTAAGGCTGGCTAAATTTCATTTCGTAAAGTTTTTGATACTGAAGCACAGATACTGGTTTGGTATTCAAAATGAACTTTTATAAGAAAGCAAAGTGGAAAAGACTACGTTGTGGAAGTCCATTGGCACACGTGGGGCACATTTGTAAATTAAAGTCTATTCCAACTGAATATGTTAAAATGATGGCTCGGTTTCATATAGTGGTTTGGACACGTAATTTAACTGTTCTCACGTTGATTCTGCTGACATATTTAAAAAATGAACCAGCTTTCATATTTCTCCATACTCTGTTCAAATTTTCCTTTTACAACAGTAGTGCGCCATCGATCTTGGCCTATCCCAAAGTCAACAAATGACTTATGTGATCCACTATCTTACGGGGCATATCTCTAGTGTCACCTATGTACAAGATGCATTGATTTATACTAAACGTACGGCGGTCAAACTAGGCTGGTAAAGGCAACACTACATTGAAGAAATAAAGAATCTGTCTACAGTAGACCCTGTCCTAACCAGCCATTCATTTTTGAACATAGGAGTGTTAAAAAGCAGATACAGTAAAACTACTCTAATGCGACCAGCAAAAAGGGGCGTAATTCACAGTGGCAGAGGTGGCAGGTAGCTTAATGCAGGTTAAACGTAATGCAGCAAGCTCCTATAGGACCTTTCTGCATTACTTTTGCTCGCAGCGAAACCCTATCGTGCTACTACTTTATTAGACTTGTATTGGATAGGCCATTCTAATGAGCGGCAGACATATAGTGCTTGGTAGCGAACATGTGAATATATCTTTCCTCAATACACACATTATCTACAACTCTGATTTAAAGATTAAACGTACAAATAATTTGGATTTAGAAGAAAATATGTGATGTCATTGGCCAACAGTTTTGATCCTGATTGAAAATCGGGTAAACTGGCATCTTATCAGGTTCCAAACCTTTTTAATAATCAAACTCTAATTCGATCACTTATTGAATAAACATGGGTGTCTTTATAAGCAGGCGTTTGCTTAATGCAGGACAAAAGTAATACAGAAAGCTTCTGTATTACTTTTATCCTGCATTAAGCTACCACATGCATCTAGCACCTATTAATTATACCTCTTTAAGGTGGTCGCATTAGCGGGGTTTTACTGTTATGTTTGTCTCGAGATATATAGCAGATATTTCAACACTCTACCTTATGAATACTCGTGTAAGGACTAATTAGTTTTGGATATTAATGTTTTATAAGAGCATAATGAACATTTGACTGTGGTATTGATCAGATCTATACCAGTCCATACGCAAATAGAGCAGACCCTAACTAGACAGTTCATACAAGAGCTGTCTGATCTAGCTGTACCTCGGATTGTAACACGTAAATGTACTTAAATATGTATCTTTATCAAGTTAATAGTTAACTTAAATTCAGTCATTCATTCATGAATTCATTTCATCCATTCATTCAACTGAAACTGGCTGAGAAGTTAGTCCAACAAGATTCACCTGACGTTGACCTTTATGCAAGAATAAATTAAAGTGAGATGACGCAGTATATATCAATACTCGCCAGTACAGAATAAAGTGCACGGGAGACACAATATAATCAATCTGAGGCACATTCTTGGAGATACATTTGTCAATGGTGAATGGTATTTAATATGGTATACCTGGATATATAGTCAAACAACTAGGTCTGACGGGTCACGGGTTCGCCGAGTCCATTTTTAAGGGATATCAGCATATCGGATATCCACGTGCCATTTTTAAAAGAAAGGGTTTAGTTATAGGTATTATATAAACAATAAGCGCATTAGTTATCGGAAACATAGTGTAGTGGATAAGTCCTAGGGCCATAAAGAAATATACGACCGGCGAACATTTTTATTTGGCGCACGTTCGAGTCTCGCATCTACCAAAAACATTATTTTTTTTGCTAAAATATTAAGGATTCTATAATTACTTAAAATTATATTTTGATTGATTTTTACCCTTTTCTTTCGTTTCCAGGAGGGGGGGGGGTATTCTTTTATTTCCAATTTTATTTCAACCATCGTATATTTTATTGTTATATATCTACGGTGAAACATCTCTAAATCGGACACCCAAAACTTAAGTCATTGTTGGCCTTTAAGGCAGGCGGCAGCATATTTTTGAGGAAAAAGTCATGCAGGAAGTCCTCTTAACCCTTCGCTTGCTATTCACGTCAATATACCTACCTGTAAATAGTGAAGACTCAGATGAAACAGCTCCTGCAGGAACTGTCTCATCAGGGTCTGCACTATTTACAAGTTGATTGTGCAACCAGTGCCCTCCACAGCAGTGATTGCACAGCGAAATACTTAAAAGCATTGGTTTTGTTGTGCACTAAGGACACTAAATCTTATATTGATATTTTAGCATGTATTTATTTTTGAAAATAGGGCTCGAACTCAAACAAAGGCACCCTTCCCTAATATTGACGAACATGTGCATAAATGGGCATTAGAATTATACAATATGACATAAATAATATTTTACTATTCATTCAAGATGAACCCATGCTTAATAAAAAACTACTCTCGCAATGCCTTCTGCGTACCGAGACTTTGCCTACTGCGCTAAACTGCTGACAACAATTCGCCTTCATTTTTATCTGATATACTGAACTCGTCTGTTTAAAAAATGGTCCGAGAACATGCGGAATGCTGCTCTCCCTAAAAATGGACTCGGCTGACCTTTTACACGTCAGACCTAGTTATTTGACTTTTTTTAAAACCATATGCAACCTGGTATAAATAATTCACGGAGACTACCGAAGTTATATATAGAAAACCCTAGCGTAGTGTGAAATTATGATAATAGAGGTCAGCAACGTCAGGTGAATCTTGTTATACTATACATGCCCTTTCTCTCAGGTAGCATAGTAGACCTAGATTAAATGGCTAATCAGGGGCTGCTCTGTTTGCTTATGAAATTATTATAAATCTGACTTTATAGTGTCTACCTATAAAACAAGAGTACCGCATACGGTACTACGGTACATGATACGCCCAGTTGCAAACTGTCTCTGATTCAATATGCCTTATACGTGTTGACATTGTCTAATCTTTGCTTCAGATCTTGATTTTCATAGTAAGGTGATATTATATAAAAAAAAATCGAAGCGAATATTTTATTAAATAAAAAAGTTACGGCCATCCTCATATTTGCAGATGTTCGTAAAGTGCAAGGGCCATAACTCTGTAACGACAAATTGAATTAACCTCAAAATTAACTCAGCTTCAGATTTTCTTGCATAAAACATTTGTGTGAAAATTTCATTAATATGCGTTTAATAGTTTTCCCAGAAAACAATAGACAAGCCAAAAGTTGACAGACGAACAAAGCAACAAATGCACAAAGCTCAAGGGCCATAACTTTAAAATAAAATGACATATCAAAAAAACCTGCAATGTATGTGAAAATCCATATTAGGGTAATATCATATAAAAACTTTGAAGTAAATATCATTTAAAATAAAAAGGTTACGGGCATCCTCATATGTGCATATATATATTCATTAATTTTAGGTGCAAGGGCCATAACTCCAAAAACGACAAATCAAATGATCCTCAGAATCGACCCAGCTTCATATCTTGATGCATTAAAGATTTATGTGAAGTTTCATTAATATCCGTCGAATAGTTTTCTGAGAAAACAGCGGACAAACAAAATGTTGACGAACGAACGAACGAACGAACGAACAAACGAACGGACGGACGGACGGTCAGGGCCATACCAATATGCGACCACCTTATTAGGTATAAAACGTAAAGTACATGTACCTAGTTATAGTCTACTTTCAGTCCGAACGACCGCTCCGCCGACTGTACGTTTAGGCCATTAGCCTACAATATTGAGCACTGCTAACACATGGCACTATTACGCAGCCGCAGTACCGGCTAGTGTCCCTCATATGCACAGGTGCTAGGCGTGTGGCCATTTCACAAATACTGCTTATAAATACCTTCAAATACGTTTAGACATCATAACTTGACATTATAAAAAAAAGAAAAAAAAATGAAAAAAAATTATTTTTTTTCGTATAATATATTACTATATAAAGGTATGTAACTAAATGGTCCAAAGTGGCAGAAAAAATGCACCAACTACATTCCGCGTCTTGTTACGACGTCAATTTCCGCTCGATTTCAATCAAATATGAGTCAATGCACGCAGAAATGTCCAGTCTTTCAAATATACACCATTGATTGCCGATCATAAGCCGAAAAATTACTGTTTTGAGACGATAAACTCCAGATTAGATTTAGTCGACCGAGTCACTACCGACACATACATGCACATTTTCACCACTGATGACATCGAAAGTCACACTAGATCTCATAATATGGTCCGTTTTCCACTCTCATTCAATAAAACTAACATAACCATTCAACTTACTGTCGATGTCAACCTCAAAGTTACTACCGGTTCTACGAAACTGAAGAGTTTTCGAAACAACCCGCGGCTGTCAACATTCGGCCAGCCATGATTTTTCGTGACCCGGAAATGCTTGAAGCGAAGAAGCGACTGGTGCCCGGCAGACCATTTGACTACTATAAAGCAGGTAACAAGTGCCCTGTAAACTGCTGATTATGTTCGCCCAAAATTTAGATTTTCTATTCTAATAAGACTGAAAAAAAGAGAGAACTAGCTCTATTTAAAATTTAATGACAGCCTTCATTTCATATATATATTAGGAACAATGACTATAGTTACTTGGTAATTATACTGATTATTTTATAATCGTTTGCTTTCTAATATATGTGTTAATTTATTTTTCATATATAGTGTCCAGCACATGACTGAAAAATGTATACGTCGACTGCATTTTATTTTCCAGTTAACGTTTCCCTGTTCAATAATCATGTAAGAAAAAGTAACACCATGAATATTTATTATAATGGTATAGAATTATATCTATATATCATGGCACAAATGGAGTAGATCCTGGTCTTCTACGAGCTATCTGATTTGGGTCTATACTGTTTTCAAATGCGTGAAAAGGTGTTTATAGGAGGGAAAGGGTTAACAGGGTGTTTTATACAGAAACCGGGCACCAGTAATCATGTTTACAGGGCACTTGTTACCTGCTTCATAGTAGTCAAATGGTCTGCCGGGCACCAGTCGCTTCTTCGCTTCAAGCATTTCCGGGTCACGAAAATCATGGCTGGCCGAATGTTGACAGCCGCGGGTTGTTTCGAAAACTCTTCAGTTTCGTAGAACCGGTAGTAACTTTGAGGTTGACATCGACAGTAAGTTGAATGGTTATGTTAGTTTTATTGAATGAGAGTGGAAAACGGACCATATTATGAGATCTAGTGTGACTTTCGATGTCATCAGTGGTGAAAATGTGCATGTATGTGTCGGTAGTGACTCGGTCGACTAAATCTAATCTGGAGTTTATCGTCTCAAAACAGTAATTTTTCGGCTTATGATCGGCAATCAATGGTGTATATTTGAAAGACTGGACATTTCTGCGTGCATTGACTCATATTTGATTGAAATCGAGCGGAAATTGACGTCGTAACAAGACGCGGAATGTAGTTGGTGCATTTTTTCTGCCACTTTGGACCATTTAGTTACATACCTTTATATAGTAATATATTATACGAAAAAAAATAATTTTTTTTCATTTTTTTTTCTTTTTTTTATAATGTCAAGTTATGATGTCTAAACGTATTTGAAGGTATTTATAAGCAGTATTTGTGAAATGGCCACACGCCTAGCACCTGTGCTCATATGTATCCATTTTAACCCCTGGGTGGAGAGGAGGCAACCTCGTGCGGATAGGAAACACTGAAAAGTTCGACCTGGTCTAGTCGGTATTCGATCTCCGGACCCCTGGGTTATCAGCTCAACGCTCAACTACTAGGCCATGCCACCACCACCTATACCAAAAGCATCATGTGCACATAATTTATGCAATCATAATAATATCTGCAAATAAATATTCATGTCATTATTTCTTACATGAATATTCAACAGGGAACTCTTCATTAAGAGTTTGTCTGCTCGGCGTACATGTCTACATCCCCATCCTTCTAAACACGACCTCTACGTCACATCAGGATCGAAACCATTCACCACTCGGTCAACACAATACTCAGAAGCTCGAACAGAGCGCAAGTAAATAAGAGTACTAGATATCAACTGTTTAGCAGACATCATTTTTACAAAGATGATGGTAAAAAGGTTTGACATACCGTTTGTAGACAGTTGGTTGTCATCTGTCAGATATGTTGTAATTATATACACTAAATGACATATTAGTTAGGCTATTGTCTCGACGAGGGGTTTGTCAGGACTTACATTGTGGACGAACAGTGACTCGATAGATGTATTAGATAATGTATGTGCAGTAGAACCCGTCTTATGCGGCCATTAACCCTTTCGCTGCCAAACTCTGTCGTCTGCTTTGTCGTCTGCTATAAATTTTCATTCTTTTGATTTTCTTCATTTTTGTTTCAAAAACATAGTAACAGTAACACACAGTTTGGATCCTGATGAGACGCCGATTTACTCGGCGTCTCATCTGGACCCAAACTGTTTGCATAGGTAATCATAGATCCGGCATTGGCAGCGAAAGGGTTAAAATGAGGTTAATTATGGTCTGTAAGACAGGTGGTAGCTTAATGCAGGTTATACGTAATGCAGCAAGCTCCTATAGGAGCCTTTTGCATTACTTTTGCCCTGCATCATGCAACCATCTGCTTTAAGACCCCTATGTTCAATAATTGAATGGCTGCTTATTACAGGGTTCATGCTTATAAAACTTTTAGCTGAGTCTGAGTTCGTTCTCAAGTTTTTGATTGGTCAGATTTGAGCCAAAAGCTTGATAACTCAAATCTGACCAATCAAAAGCTTGAGGTTCTACTGTATGACAACTATGTTAACATTTAAATGACATTTTATATAACAAGAAAGGGTTTGACCCTGGTAAAATTTGTTTGGATCAGATCGGTTTAATTCCAAAAGCAAACAGAACAGACCATGATCAGACGTCTCCTACAGCAGCCGTCTGCTCTGGGTCTACATTTTAAAAAGGTGTTGAAGGGTTACTTTGGAGTGAAAGGTGAAGCCAAACTAACTGTATACTATCAGAATTTGACGAAAACCCAATCTGTTTACTTGACCTTTAAGACCCATTAAACAATAGCAATATTACCTTGACAGTGTAGACTCAGTTCTACCACATACTACAAGCAAACAGACAGTTCCTACCTGGTATTGGTCTCCCCTGTTTGTAAATGATTGAAAAGGCGGGGTTATCAACTAAAGGCATATCTGGCGTGTCCCTTTCGAAAAAAGATACACAGACAATTTCAAACAGCGTAGACCCAGATCAATCGCCATATTAAACGTTACCAAGCTGATCAAATTATCGCCATGGTTAAATGCATTATATAAAACATGTTTTTTCTTAATTTTCTTTTCTCAAACCTATCACAGAGACAGTTTGGATACTTATCTTTTGATTGGGCTGAGTAACCATATGTCTCATTTTGACCCAGTTTGCAAATAAAATCTCCCATTCGCCTGTACCATGATGAAGATTAAATTGCAGACTTCTGTTGGAATCTTATCCTTTCGCTTGCTACTCACATCAATATACCTACCTGCAAATAGTGAAGACCCAGATGAGACAGCTGAGTAACTCGGCGTCTCATCAGAATCCAAACTGTTTGTTACTGTTACTATGTTTTTGAAACAAAAATGAACAAAAATGAAGAAAATCAAAAGAATGAAAATTTGTAGCAGACGACAATGTTAGCAGACGGCAGAGTTTGGCAGCGAAAGGGTTAAAGACCCGTGATAATGCTTGATTTAGAGCTCGAGTTAGAGAGAGTTTACTGTATTTATGATCCCGTAACGAGCGCCAATCGTGACTACTCGGCTTTTTCCGACTGACTCCTATAATGTAGAACAGTGTCGACACGGATAAAATTCAACATTCAACCCATTACTCCAAATATACGCCTTTAACGTCTCCTATAGCATAGGTCTGATCATGATCGTGCCTGTTTGTTTCAGTCGAATAATGTTGATGTGATTTTACCACTTCTGTCATGTCCAATTTAAGATTATGTAATCATGTGATTAATATACATTATTTCATAATTCCTACCATGTATATTCATGACGTAAAGTGATAAACGCGGAGGCTGGTCTGGTCTACACTGTTTTCAAATTTGTCTCATCGTCCCATTTCCCTATATCATAGTTCAATCATTTTGCAACTTTACACGAGCAGGCGCAATAGCATGTATGCATATCGAGGGCTTGGTGCAAACTATTCTAACTCATTCACAAAGTGAAGGAGTTAGAATAGTTTTGCACCAAGCCCTCGATATATACTTGACAAGTTGACAATGTGTGACAGTTTACGTTGTATTACGGAATCTACGGCGTTAGTTACAATCCAAGATGGCCGTAACCCACCACCTGTAACTGAAATGCACGTGAGTTTTTATCGAATTGATATTAATGTCTTGACGTTTTCAAATTAGTTTTCAAAAGATCATTATTCCGTTCATTTAATTATTTCGAATGCCAAACCCGAATGCAAAATGTCAATCACAATCTATGCCTTTGGGCATAAAAATTATGTACTCTATTGAGTGTGACTGGCTATAAAAATACACGTATGCTACAATACAACTTGCCTATATAGATTGTATAATAAACAAACACGAGAGTCTATAAGAACCGGTGATAGCTAATGCATGATGAAAGTTATGCGAAAATCTCCTAGAGGAGCTCCCTGCTTTACAATCGTCCTGCATTAAGCTACCCCCTATCTTTAAAACCAAGAAGTAGATTTATTTTAAGCGGTCGTTGTAGACACGTTTTACTTAACCCTTCGCTTGCTATTCACGCCAATATACCTACCTGTAAATAGTGAAGACCCAGATGAGACAGCTCCTGCAGGAGCTGTCTCATCAGGGTCTGCACTATTTACAATTTGATTGTGCAACCACTGTGCACTCCACAGCAGTCATTGCACAGCGATATACTTGTACACAGTGAAGATATATGTAATTATACAACAGGGCATGGGTAAAGAAGGAGAAATGTATTTTAAATTCAGCAAGAGAAGGGTTAATGGCCAAATCGTGATATCTTGCAAATACGTTTTATATTGTATAAACCTTTGACCTGATGGAGATCTTGCAAACAGGGTAGTCCCAGATCAGACGACTGATTAAAGTCTCATAATTGTTCCCCTACATGTAATATATGACGCCTGTCTCCGGTATAATATACAGAATAAACCCTTAGCCTGTTAGAAAAACGATGTCTGCTTAGTATATGACATGTTGTAAGTAGTGTTGCACTTTTAATTATTACTCATGAACAGACTCAATAAAACCAAATCTGCAATTTTCTCGTTTTGCATTCCTACGTTTGCTTTCCAAGGATCACCAATTTCCAGAATATATGTTAAAAGTTTCGCTCGTGTGTGATTCGTTCGAGCTTTAGAAAACTAACTATTTACTTAGTGTCAAACAAAATGGATGCTGATGAGGTTCTATTACCTGACAATTGGTTAATGAAATAAAATAATTTTGATTCAAGCTCTTTGTTGTTTTGTCAACTTTATGTTAAAATGCAATTCACATTTAATCATTTTCTCCATATATCACATTTTACAAACCGTATAAAAACAGCTAAATAGTATTTAAGATGTCATTATTTCTTGCATTAAAATTGGACAGGGAATGGGTTCAATGGTAAAGGATGAAATGTAGAATGAAGATATAATGGGTTTCCGCCATGTTGGATTTATCCAAACACGTGCATCCCGTCCTCTCATTCAGTAAATAACAAACAGTGTGACAATTATTCTTCTGAATATTGTAGAATGTCATTTGACGACACAGGACATCCTGTGGAATGTCGTCAGAGCCATAGGACATTTTAACCCTTTACCTCATAAAGATCCCTTTTCACGCCGTTGCAAAGTAAGTAGGTCCAGATCAGACAGCCCTGCTCCTTGCTTATTGCTTGTCTCGGGTCTTTTATCTCGGGTTTCATTATTCATGTTTTGTCTCAGGTCTCGTTGTTTATTTTTTACCAGGCCAGTTTTAGCTCACCTGAGCCTGAGCTATTGTGACTGCGATCCGTCCGTCGTCCGTCCACATTTTCAATGTTCGGGTATGATTTTCTCTTATCTTATGGCTGATGTTTTGTCTTCGGTCTATTGTCAATAACTGTTATTGTTTTTTTGTTTCGGGTCTCATTGTTTATGTATCGTATCGTGCCTTATTATTTATAGTTTCACTTGGGTCTCATTGTTTATGTATCGTATCGTGCCTTATTATTTATAGTTTCACTTGGGTCTCATTGTTTATGTATCGTATCGTGCCTTATTATTTATAGTTTCACTTGGGTCTCATTGTTTATGTATCGTATCGTGCCTTATTATTTATAGTTTCACTCGGGTCACATTGTTTATGTATCGTATCGTGCCTTATTATTTATAGTTTCACTTGGATCTCATTGTTTATGTATCGTATCGTGCCTTATTATTTATAGTTTCACTCGGGTCTCATTGTTTATGTATCGTATCGTGCCTTATTATTTATAGTTTCACTCGGGTCCCATTGTTAATGTATCGTATCTTACCTTATTATTTATAGTTTCATTCGGGTCTCATTGTTTATGTTTCATCAATGATCATATTTATATGCCCCCCCCCCCCGATCAAATATGTGGGGCATATTGTTTTTGCCCCGTCTGTCTGTCTGTTTGATTTTAACGTTTCAACCAGTAAAGATAGAGACTTTGATATTTGGCATGCATGTGTATCTCATAAAGCTGCACATTTTGAGGGGTGAAATTTCAAGATCAAGGTCATCCTACAAGGCCAGAGGTCAGATATATAGGTCAAATCTACGACTTTAACATTGGTCATAACTTCTCAACCGGTACAGATAGAGACTTGATATTTGGCATGCATGTGTATCCCATGAAGCTGCACATTTTGTGGGGGTGACATGTCAAGGTCATCCTTCAGGGTCAAAGCTCAGATTGGGCGGGGGCATAGTGTTTCACAAACACATCTTATTATGTTTTTTCGTAGATCTTATCATTTATGTTTTGTCTCGGGTTTTAGTAAGTTTTTATTCTGGTCACATTGTTAATACTTTACTCGTGTTTCATTGTTTATGCTTTTGTCTCGGGTGTCATTGTTTATGTATTGACTCGCGTTTCATTGATTATGCCATTGTTTCGGGTTTCACTGTTTATGTATTGTCTCGTGCTTCATTGTTTATCCTTTTATTTCAGGTCTTATTGTTTATCTATTGTCTGTGATCTCACTGTTTATGTATTGTCTCGTGCTTCATTGTTTATCCTTTTATTTCAGGTCTTATTGTTTATCTATTGTCTGGGATCTCACTGTTTATGTATTGTCTCGTGCTTCATTGTTTATCCTTTTATTTCAGGTCTTATTGTTTATCTATTGTCTGGGATCTCATTGTTTATCTATTGTCTCTTGTTTCATTGTTTATGCTTTTGTTTCAGATGGCCTGCGGTTTTTAGGAGTTATTTCCCGTTGATACACAAATATAATATATTCATTGCCCTTATCCCATGCTGAAGGCAGAGGGATACTTTTTTCGGTTTGTCCATCCATAAAGATACTTTTTTTCGGGTTGTCCATCCATAAAGATCCCCCCATCTACCCCTCCCCACCCATAGTTTGATGTTTTACTAGGTAATACCTTTGGCAGGATATCAATTCTATGAATTTGCTTATTAAATTTTGTAGTGGACCCTGCGACCCGTTTTCTTAGTAACGTTGAAACATGTAGTAATCGCTACAAACTGGTTACAACGGGGTAGTAACGTTGCATGTATATAACATTAAATACTAATCTAATATAAGACGCCCCCCCCCCCCCCCTGTGTGTGGCTGTAATGTTCGCTCAGTTGTTATAACCCTTTTCTACATTGTAACAATACCTGAATAGTCATAAGTGAGAAAGGATCACCTTGTCATTGTGACAGATGTACTTCAGTAGAACCTATCTTAAGCGGCCAATAATTGATTGAACATAGATGTTGCTTAATGCAGGACAAAAGTAATACAGAAAGCTCCTATACCTACATTCAGCTACCATCTGCATTGCAGATCCATAATTAGACGTCTGTTCGATGACTGCTTAAGACAGATTCTACTGTAGTCTCGATAATATATACCCCTTGAATGATGCTGGATAATATATACCCCTTGAATGATGCTGGATAATATCTACCCCTTGAATGATGCTAGATAATATATACCCCTTGAATGATGTTAGATAATATATACCCCTTGAATGATGCTAGATAATATATACCCCTTGAATGATGCTAGATAATATATACCCCTTGAATGATGTTAGATGATATATACCACTTGAATGATGCTAGATAATATATACACATTGAATGATACTAGATAATATATACCCCTTGAATGATACAAGATAATATATACCCCTTGAATGATGCTAGATAATATATACCCCTTGAATGATGCTAGATAATATATACACATTGAATGATACTAGATAATATATACCCCTTGAATGATACAAGATAATATATACCCCTTGAATGATGCTAGATAATATATACCCCTTGAATGATGTTAGATAATATATACACATTGAATGATACTAGATAATATATACCCCTTGAATGATACTAGATAATATATACCCCTTGAATGATGCTAGATAATATATACACATTGAATGATACTAGATAATATATACCCCTTGAATGATGCTAGATAATATATACCCCTTGAATGATGTTAGATAATATATACACATTGAATGATACTAGATAATATATACCCCTTGAATGATACTAGATAATATATACCCCTTGAATGATGCTAGATAATATATACACATTGAATGAGGCTAGATAATATATACCCCTTGAATGATGCTAGATAATATATACACATTGAATGATACTAGATAAAATATACCCCTTGAATGATACAAAATAATATATACCCCTTGAATGATGCTAGATAATATATACACATTGAATGATACTAGATAATATATACCCCTTGAATGATGCTAGATAATATATACACATTGAATGATACTAGATAATATATACCCCTTGAATGATGTTAGATAATATATACCCCTTGAATGATGCTAGATAATATATACCCCTTGAATGATACATAGAGAATATATACCCCTTGAATGATACTAGATAATATATACCCCTTGAATGATGCTAGATAATATATTGAATGGTGCTAGATAATATATACCCCTTGAATGATGCTAGATAATATATTGAATGATGCTAGATAATATATACCCCTTGAATGATGCTAGATAATATATACCCCTTGAATGATGCTAGATAATATATACCCCTTGAATGGTGCTAGATAATATATACCCCTTGAATGATGCTAGATAATATATTGAATGATGCTAAATAATATATACCCCTTGAATGATGCTAGATAATATATTGAATGATGCTAGATAATATATACACCGTGAATGATGCTAGATAATATACACCCCTTAAACGATGCTAGATTGTCAAAGTGGAATGATCCATTTATGTTAATGAAATAGTCCAATATAAACTTTGCTACTTTGAATTACAAACAGCACAGGACCGGATCAGACGGCTTCTCATGGAGTCTTCTGATCTGGGTCAACACTGTAACAAATGTCAGTATACTCGTTCCCCGCATTCAAAGATTTGACGAAAACTGATGGAGTACCAGTAGCTGCAGATAACACGGAATTTTCACTGAGATATGTGGCAGTAAATATATTGTTTGTTTCAACATAAATAACTACTATACAGCTCGTTCGCAAAAGGCCCTGCAAACCTAAACAATGGGTTTGGATCCAGTTGGCGCTTTATCCTCTCACCAGAATCCAAACTCTCTACCTGCCTTTCTATGCCTTTCCAAACAGAGAAGACCAAGCTCAGATGGATAGGGGCCGTCTGATCAGTCTGTTCTGTTTGATATGACTAGTTTTTTGCATGTTTAAAAAATTCTATGTTCATATGTCATTATAATTTTTCTTCTAATCAAAATTTTTCTCAGCACGCTGATGGTTAATAACACCCCACCCCGACTAAAGATACCACTGATACTCTCTAAGCAATGTAGACTTCGACATACAGTAGACTTCGTCGTGCTGTTGACTTAGACATTCTGTCGTTATCGACATACTCATCACCTGTATGTAGACTTTGATTTGCTGTTCGACATACTTTTGACTTCGACATTCTGTTGACTTCGACGACTTCGACATTCTGTTGATCTCGACATATTCTATGAAGACTTCGATATGCTATACAATTCAGTTTGCTGTTTACGTCGATATGATTTTGACTTTGATACACAGCCTGTAAACTTCGAGATGCTGTTGACTTCGATATACTGTCTGTTGATTTTGATATGCTATTATCTTCGACATACTGACTGTTGACTTCGACGTACCGTCTGTTGACTTCGACATACTGTCTGTTTACTTCACATGCTATTGACTTCAACATACTGTCGGTTGACTTCGACATACTGACTGTTGACTTCGACATGCTGTCTGTTGACTTCCAAAAACTGTCTATTGACTTCGACATGCTGTCTGTTGGCTTCGAAATGCTGTCTGTTGACTTCGATATGTTGTCTGTTGACTTCGACATGTTGTCTGTCGACTTCGACATACTGTCTGTTGACTTCGACATACTGTTTGTTGACTTCGACATACAATTGACTTCGACAGACTGTCTATTGACTTCGACATGCTGTTTGTTGACTTCGACATACTGTCTGTAGACTTCGACATGCTGTATGTTGACATCTACATTATGTCTGTTAACTTCGACATACTGTATGTTGACTTCGACATTCTATTGTCTTCGACATACTGTCTATTTACTTTGACATGCTGTCTGTTGACTTCGACATACTGTCTGTGCACTTCGACATGCTGTTGACTTCGGCATACTGTCTGTTGACTTCGACAGACTGTTTGTTGACTTCGACACACTGTATGTTGAATTCGACATGCTATTGACTTCGACATACTGTCTGTTGACTTCGAGATGCTGTCTATTGACATCGAAATGCTGTCTGTTGACTTAGACATTTTGTATATTGACTTCGACATACTGTATGTTGACTTCGACATGCTATTGACTTCGACATACTGTCTGTTGTCTTCGACATACTGTCAGGTGACTTCGAGATACTGTCTGTTGACTTCGACATACTGTCAGTTGACTTCGAGATACTGTCTGCTGACTTCTATTGGCATCGGAATGCTGTTTGTTGACCTAGACATTATTTATGTTGACTTCGACATACTTTCAGTTCACTTCGACATACTGTCTGTTGACTTCGACATGCTATTGATTTCGCCATACTGTCTGTTGACTTCGACATACTGTCACTGTCTGTTGCCTTCGACATACTGTCTGTTGACTCGAACATACTGTCTGTTGACTTCGACATACTGTCAATTGACTTCGCCATACTGTCTGTTGACATCGACATGTTGTCTGTTGATTTCGACATACTATCTATTGACTTCGATATGTTATTGACTTCGACATACTGTTTATTGACTTCGCTAGACATACTGTTGATTTCGACATACTGTTTATTGACTTCGACATAGTGTATGTTGAATTCGACATGCTATTGACATCGACATACTGTTTGTTGATTTCGACATGCTGTCTGTTGACTTCGACATACTGTCTTATGACGTCGACATGTTATTGACTTAGACATACTGTCTGTTGACTTCGACATACTGTCATTTGGCTTCGACATGCTGTCTGTTGACCTCGACATGCTATTGACTTCGACATACTGTCTGTTGACATCGACATGCTGTCTGTTGACTTCGACATACTGTCTGTTGACATCGACATGCTGTCTGTTGACATCGACATGCTGTCTGTTGACTTCGCATATAATGTCTATTAACTTCGACATGCTATTGACTTAGACATACTATTTATTGACTTCGACATACTCTCTGTTAAATTCGACATACTGTCTGTTGATTTCGACATGGTATTATCTTTGACATTCTGACATACAGTCTATTAACTTCGATATGCTGTCTGTTGACTTCGACAGATTGTCTGTTGACTTCAACATGCTATTGACTTTGATGTACTGTTTGTAGACTTTGACTTTCTACGTCCTCCAGGGCTTCATCGTTTGTCTTATTTTATAATAAACTAATCCTGCAACTAGATGCTTGTTCTTTAATTCGACAACTGGATTGTATCTGCACTGTTTTCAAAACTGTTATTGTATATATTTTGGTTGCACATTACTTTTGCAGCTTAATTACCTCTTTCATCAGCGAAGTTGCTGTCACGCGACTCACAGTACTTCCTGTAGCGGGCGAATCAGTGATCCACTTTGCCGACTGGTTGGATCCAGAGGAGACGCAAAGGGGGTGATCCCCAGAGCAAAAATTGCAACACAAAAAGAGAAAATTGCAGACTCGGTTTTATTGAGTCTGTTCATGAACAGTAATTGAAAGTGCAACACTGCTCACGCCCCGTAGCACCGGCTTAAGCGGTATTCAATTTTCAGAACAAGAAGTACTGAAATTCATGATCTCGACGGATCAGAAGGTATAACAACACTGAAGTCGAAAACCAGTTGGATCTTAAAGAGATGGCCATACATGGAGTATTACAGAATAAACCATCCTTATTCCACTCACGAAGCCAATAATGTGGCTACTCATTAGAATTGTCTCGTTGAGGCGATTCTAATGAGTAGTCCAGATGTCCAGATAAGATGCGTAAATTTCAACACTTTCAAAACTGCTCCTCTATTTCTCCAAACCCTATACTGTGACAACTCTTTAGGATCGTCTCTTCGAGATGATTTTAAAGAGTGATCACAGTATAGGGTTTGGTGGAGAAATGGCAATTTTAGTATATGGGTACGCAAGTTTTGGTAGTCACAATTATGGGTGTGTATGAAAAACAAAGAACATGTATTTGTGAAAAGCTTAGTTTATCTCCGTTTTTATCAAGGAGTAAATACATGTTAGCTTCTCTATTTTCCACTTCAGATTGACACACGATGTTGAAATGTCGGATGAGGGTTGTTTCAATTTTAATTATAACCACCGTCATACTTGTTTCAATCCTGAGGTCCGAAGAGCTTTACAGGATAGCCAACCTTGGCAAAGGACTACGGAACTCATTTGTTAGCCAGCCAATGACATTATGGACGGTAAAGAGCCAACCCTTAGAACATGATAGTCCTACTGTAAATCATACTGCAGAATCGAATAACAAGAGAGGCGTAACAAAGAAGGACGCTACCGATCGAACGAGCGCGTTTAGGCAAGCTGTCGAGGACACAACTGTCCGCCCCATGCTTAAAGCTAAATTCGAAGAAAGAAAAAGAAATACATTTCAGTGGTTTCCAGAATCCAAGAGATACGATTTTCCGTTGTCTACATTACCGGAACCATATCTCATAAACAATAAAGTTGCATGTGCATCTGTTGTCAATCTGGATTATGTATTCCTTGTATCTTCGGCGCCATCGCACATGGATCATAGAAAGTATATCCGTGACACCTGGGGTAATCACACTTTATACAAACCGAAAGAAGTGAGGGTAGTGTTTGTTATAGGTCGAATTAAAGCCATGGATATACAGCAATCAATTGACCTGGAAATTGAACGTTTTGGTGATATACTTCAAGGGACTTTTGATGACAGTTATCCTAATCTTATTCATAAGACCGTCCTTGGTTTGAGATGGGCCTCCGAAAATTGTATGCACAGTAAAATTATTGTTAAAATGGACGATGATGTGTTCGTTAATATGTTTAGATTTTTATATGATGCAAACAATACATACGACCGTGCGTCAATGGAAATGTTTTGTTATTCAAGAGCAAATGGAACGAGTCCTATTCAACGAGACATGGGGAAATGGAAAATAGGATTCGAATATTTTAAAAATATGACATATTTTCCATTCGTGCATTGTAATGGTTTCTTCGTTGTCATGACAGCGGATTTAATCCCCGTGCTTTACAAAAGCGCAACGGAAACGCCAATTTTGATACTAGATGATGTTTGGCTGACGGGCATTCTACCAACAAAGCTCGGAAATGTCACTGTTACTAAGCTAAAGTCACTGAGTTACGACGATGTTAGGGCATTCGGCTGTTTTAATTCTACAACTGAACGCTGTGGTATAACAGCAGTAAACCTCTCTGGAAGAGTGGACAAATACAAAATGTGGAATAACTGTGTATCGAATCAACATGGCAGATAAAACACACAAATGTTTCCCAGAATCATTTACTGCATGAATATTCATGTTCAAGATAATACCACCTTGAATATTGATGACTTTAATGTCTATAATAACATATTAAAACAGCAATATTAAATTATGGCACAACAACACAGCCCAGTCTACTTTTTATTCCAAAAGCAAATAGAGCAGATCCTGATCAAACGGCAAAAAGAGCAGACTGGTCAGACGGCTCCTATAGGGCTCTGATTGCAAATGTGTAGAAACGCATATATATCGTACTAAAATCGTAATTTCTCGAAGAGACGATTCTAATGAGTGGTCACAACGTATGGTTTGGTGAAGATATAAAGAAGTTATGGTTGAAAATGTTTTAATTTGCGCATCTTATCGGGGCCTCTGTTATGAACATTCAGAATTTTCTAAAATTGTCAACTGATTTTTGTCTATTTTTTTTAAATAACCATAACAACACACATAGTGTCAAACGTCGAGTCATCGGCGTCTCATCTGGATCCAAACTGTTGGCAAAGATCATCGCTAGTTCGTCCCATAGAAATGTACGTAGTTACAGCCGTTGTACGCTGTATCGAAATAGAAATACGCTATAATTCAAGTCGAAACACCCCATAACTGGTCTATAAGGTATTGCCCTGGTCTGATAGCATGAATGGATATCGTGTTTTCACAATTTCTTCAAATGATATTTTTCTAAAAATCTCTACAAGCTTGATATTGATGTCGGCGAAAGTCATTACTTTCGGTTTGTGACTTCAAGCGTTGAAGCCAAAGACAATAATTTGTAGACGACATCACAGACGGCAAGTTAGGCGTCATCTATATGACGAAGATCGTAAACTTGAAACTTGACGAAAGTGTGGAACTAGATCAAAATATTTGTTGACAGACTGTAAGATCTAAAACGGGGAGTAGATAGGGTGTAGGGTATGAAATAAAGTTTAACGAAACGGTGTATCATGATACAAAATCTATTTCTAAGCAGTGGAAATATTAGTTTGAATCCTTATATAGTTATTCAAATAATACCGATAATGATTCAGTCTGGGAGAAAACGGTTAACTCCGAGGTTGAAAATATCCGCTTATCACTGGAGCAAGTGTCTTCTGAAACAGTTCATATGTCTCAATACACTCTGTGAACTACCGGAATTGTGTAGACGCGGTAAAATATGTGGTTACGACAATGTGTATTATGAACACATAATGTTTGGCGGTCCAAATTTACTTAATTAGGCTTGAATGAGACTGTTTTCTTCAATGCTTTCATTTGGTTATATCCCTCCAAAGTTTAACAGATGTGTAATTGTAACGTTACACAAGGGAGGTGGCAAACGTAAAGATGAGCCACAAAACCATATGTTACGCTCACGTCCTTCATTCTTAAATTATTTAGAAGTATTCTGCTTCTACGCTTTGAACAGAACAATTTAGAAACACTTAGTCCTCAACAAGGCGGATTTCAACGAAGCCTAGTGTGCATCATGACGTCATTTGCATTAAAAGAGACTGTCAATTTTGCGCGTGAAAATAACAGTAAGACGTTCGTTGCTTGCCGCGATATGACACGATGGTCTCATTTTTAAACTTAATGAAACTGGTATTGACAGTTGTTGTCTTAAATCTATTATAAGTTTATATAGCTCTATGCAGAACTGTGTAAGGTATAAAGGGTGTCTTTCTGACTGGTTCAGCGTTTCACAGGGTACCAGGCAAGGCGGGAAAACTTCGTCTATATTGTTTTTTTTATATATATAAACGAACTTAAAAAATTACTGGAAGAGTCGAATCTTGGATTCTGTATATATAATATGCCTTTCTCTAGTCCTACCGCTGCGTATGACATGACTCTACTCACCCTATCCAAAGACAGCCTTAATGAAATGCTCCATATATGCTATAATTACTCCATGAAATGGAGGTTTGAGTATAACTCGAAGACGTGTGCGGTTGTTCTATATAATGAATCGAAGTCGAATTATGAAAAGTGTTCAAAAATCTCGAAACTGGGAATCAATGTAATTAAGGAAGATCTAAAGTATGATAATTATCTCGGTATCATTTGTAACAAATTTAGTGATATGTGTGAGATCTCATGTAATAAACTGCGAGGCACACTGTTGAGTATAGATACCAGTGGGTTAAGCTCTAGTGCTCTTAATCACATTACACTTTTTAAAATATCATAGTCAGTCGTTACACCGAATGCTTTGTATGGATATGAACTATGGAATTCACTTTCTCCAACCAATACAGGGGAGTTAAATAAAACTCGCCCGTTTTGCTTAAAATGTATCCAGAAGCTGTCTAAATATGCAAACAATGATGTATCGTATCAGTCAATATGTGGACTGTCAATTGTATATGCAATATATTATAGGAAACTCCAGTTTTTGGGACAGTTCTGTAATTTACCCTGCCATTACTTAGCCAAACAAGTGTTTGTTCATAGACTATTTCGATACTGTAGTGGTGCAGAGAGACAATCCAGTGGTTTTATACCGGATATTTTTAATATTCTACACAAGTTTATAAACTACTTACGTATATACACTACTTTATGGAAACTTCGAATTTTCCAAATAAGTATATGTGGAAAACGGTGTTTAACAGGCACGTTTTTAACCTGCATATGACTCGCGTATTACACGTATTAGTGCTATCGTACCTACTGACAGATCCAGTGATATATTTCCAGATATAGGTTCTGCCTATATTTGGCATGTTGCTCGCCTAAACCCATATAGTTGCATTTCTGTTTCAGTGCTATATGTATATATTTACAAAACTCATGTCAACAAAATTTCCCGAATGTTGCAGTCTATGCTCTACCTCAATTGAGAATAATGTTATACACAAAATGATCCAATGCATAGGATTCTTGGGTATAGATAAAATTAATATAGACTATACATCTTGCAAACGTCTGAAGTTCATCTTTTGAAACCCTTTAGTTGCAGTTTCTTCTCAATCAACAAGACGGCCATTAGTTGTCTAAAGTTATTATACGCAATGACATTGCGATAAAGTCTAGTTTCCTTTTCTTCATGTGAAATAATTAGTTATCAACCCTTAATGGATTACGTACTTTTTAACACCCCCTAATTAATGTCTATGTCTTTTTATATTTCTTGCATTTTATTTCGGTAAGATTCGTTATGATTTCATAGCCTTCGCTGTCAGTAGCATCAATTGTACTGGCATGATTGGTGATAGGAATGATAATGATAAATGTGATGATGATAATGATAATATCAACAATGATCGTATAGTTGTTGTTGTTGTTGTTGTCATAATTGTCATTATTTCCAACCTTTTTTTAATCGAAGGTTATTCTTATCCTAGACCCCATCCCTTCAAAATATGGTTACGGTTTACCCCGGCTACTGATATTATTGTGTTCTATGTAATTGCGTATTGGTATGCCATGGCCGTGTTTTTCGTATTGTTTATTGTAAACTGTGTTCTGTCGAACTGTATATCATATATTGTTTCGTTCAATTTTGTATTTCCCATGCGTATGTGATTATCTTATATGTGTATATGTAGCTCTCTATGAATGGAGGTAATAAAGATCTATTATTACTACTTAAAGCAGACTTTGAAGACGACTTGCTAACGTCACATTAACTCTCCATTACCGGGAAATAACGTTTCAGATGAAGAGTGTTGAGGAGGGTTTTGAGGACTGTTCAATACAGCCAAAGTCAGGCAGTTTATTTGAAATTTTTGAAAGGTTGTCTGCTGTAAAATTTGTGGATGACAATAGGTTTGTGAGATCGCCTGACACGAAGATCATCCCTCTCTCGGGTGGTGTCGCCTCTGTCTAGGATGAGGTCGTCCATAGTCACACCGATCTAAGACAAGGTAAAGGTCAAGGTCATAGTCAAGGTCATCCCGTTCTATTACATGTTAAAGGGCAGGGTTAAGTGGCAGCCACAGCCACAAGGAATGGAAACAGGGTAAACTATACTATTTTCCCACTTTTCCCATTCATTAAGGTCCTTTATATTGTAGCATCGCCTTCCCATGTTAGACATTGTAAAGATCGATTTTTGTCAAAAGATGGTTTTAAAAAACTAGCAAACCAGTCGGGATGCTCCAAAACTGGTCCATTTCGAAGGAATAAATTGGATTAGCCATGGGGATCCCTAGTTGATACTTCACATGAAAGTACAATAGGAAATCAGAAAATACAGTTAGAAATTGACTGTTTGGGTGATAAACAGATTTGACTCCAATGAGACTCCGAATTACTCGACGTCTCATTTGGATCTAAACTGTTTGTAAATATGACCAAGTCGTGTTTTGGCTCAAACGAATATCAGCTTGTATTGTATCAATAATTAACCATTTCGCTGTCGCGTGACATCATCTGCAAACTGCCTTGTCATCTACAATGTTTTTTTTAATTTACTTTCATTTTCTTTTATCCCTTTACTCCATGAATACGCTGAATACGCCTTTCTACGCATTTGCAAACATAGTAGACCGCGATCAGCCGGCTCCAATAGGAGTCGTCTGATCAGGGTCTGCTCTGTTTTCGTATGATATTCTATATATATGAATTTACAGTTTTCTGTCATGATCAAAATATTCCGTGTCCATGTGCTGTTGTATCAAATAGATTAATTAATATTTTGACGTCATTGGATTAACATGAATATTCATGGAGTAAAGGGTTAAGTCACATAACGTTAACATCAAATAGTTAAGGACCCTTGTGAGTCGGAAATTCATCCATTGTCTCATCTGGATCCAAAACATCTGTATAGGTAATTACATATTTAGCATGGGCAGCGAATTAATTGATTATTATCTTTCAATTCAATTCAATTCAAATACTCTTTATCTTCTCAGTTTGCATTTATATACAAAAACATGAGAACTTTCCCTCATACACATTCAACATTTAGGTCAGGCACATCTTTTATAATATAACAAATAGGATGATTTCTTAACCTGATGTGACTCAGTTCTACCTAATAATTTCGAAAGGAAGAGAACATCATATGTAAAAGTACTATTGTAGTTGGTAGATCTACATGGAAGGTCCCGAGGATATTCTGCTATTTGCAGTACTTCCCGGGACTTTCATGGTATGATAGTTTATGTCGATGATTGTTGCGTTTTCTAAATCGGATTAAGTAATATGTTTAACCCTGTCACCTCGTAGAATTTCGAATCTCATCGTATACCTGTCGTTTATATAGGCCACTTTAATAATACAAGGAAAACAGTAAATGGTTCAAACAGGACAATGTTTAACCAGAGAAGAAACTTAGAGTCATATATACAGTAGACACGGCGGTCAAAACGAGGTTTGTATGCACCTGTCAGGCCGGTGGTAGCTTAATGCAGGTCTAAACTAATGACCAATTCCAGTAATACTTTCGCCCTGCATAAAGCAACCACATGCTTTTAAGACTCATATATTCAATGAATGAATGAACGCTTTTAAAGACATGTTCTACAGTACGTACTTTATTAGCAAACACAACAGACCCTGATTAGACAGTTATTATAGGAGCCGTCTAAGCTGGGTCTACTCAGTTTGCATAGGCGTTAAAATGCGTTTCTATCAAGTAAAGTTATGGCAGATGGTTGCTAAATGTTAGACGAAAGTGTAACAGTAAAATCTCTCATCAGGACAATATTGTCCTTAATCTTGACCTGCAAAGGGGTCCAACTGTGTCAGACTCCTATAGACTCCTATATTTATTAAGGTGCAGATTATAGATGTGGTATTTTACAGATCGGCCAACTACTCTTGTATGACATTTTGCATTATTGCGACCTAAGATAATCGCCCTTCTCTTTTCGCATCTCAGATATTTTATATCAATGACATTATATTTTAAATGAATGTCTGTGGAACTATTGTCTGTGGAACTATTGTCAGTGGAACTATTGTCAGTGGAACTATTGTCAGTGGGACTGCTGTTTATGAACCTATCCTTACAATGTTGGCAGTAATTAAATATTGAAGACAAAAAGAAACAGAGGACGGCTTTATGGTATTCAATTATGCTGTAATCACTATTTAGAATCTTCTCGAAGAGATTCTAAAGTGTGGTCAGAACTTTAGTGGACAAATGGCGATTGAAGCATTTGAGTACGCACCTTTATCGGTTGCTTTGTTATTCATTATATACATGTTTTCCGCTGTTATAAATGGTGTATCTCTAATACCATTAAAGGTTACGTGACTTGAATATGTAAACAGCTTGGACCCAAATTAGAAGTCAATTTACCCGCCGACTCATCATAAAAAGTACCTAATTATAGTCTACTTTCAGTCCGAAGGACCACCCAGCCGACTGTATATTTATGAATGAAGCTGTTTGACACTTGGTCAGCGTTTAGTCAAAAGAGAAAATAAGTTGAACTGAATAAGTTGCACTAGGTTTAGAGTTCGAGTTGAGTTTCAGTGTAGCGTACCTTGTATTTAACCAAAATACAGTAAAATCCAACTAAACCGGAATCCTAGAGGAGCTTTCTGCGTGACTTTCACTCTGCATTCAGCTGTCACATGTCTCCAAGACCGATATTTATACTAGATTTAACGTTTAGAGAGGTTTTACTGTGCAAACACAATGGAATTAGTATTAACTCAATGAAGGAACGTGGAGGTAAGTTTAAGAGGGAGTTTGCTACATACACAATCAATGTAATACTGAATATGTATGAGTTTACATAGTTGCAAAATTGTAGTCCCATGTATATAGTCCATTTTAACAATTCTATTAACTAATATTCACAAAGTCATAATTTCTTTTAATGAATATTTATGAAGTAGTCAACATCCTTTTTTCTGGCATAGTAAAAATAATCATTATCGTGACACATTGCAATATCTAATAACAATGCCCACTTAAGACAAGTTTCGTTTTTCTCTCAAATAATTCAGCGACATATGGCGGCATAATACTGATAAACGTTTAGCATGAAAGTCAGAAAAAAACGTCACTTAGAGTAATTACCAAACCCTTCCAATCAGTGATACACACAACCTTGAATAAACTCCGTTAAAACAATGTCCGCTTGTGTTATATTCTGTGTGAAAAGAGAGCTATATAAATGTGGTATAATAATAATTTGTAACGTGCACACCGAGAGACCCAGCAACAACAAACCCTGTCGGTGCAAAGCTTAAGCTCACATCAAGAGATGGTTGTTCCGCTATATATTACCTCCACTTCCCAAGATACAATGATCTGGTCAGCCCAATTTGCATAATTACCAACGTTCTACGAACGTTACATTACTCTCCCCTCCGAGAAGTCTCGTCCCGAGACTTGGACCCTGGGAGACCCGTGGGTAAGGCAACTCCGGTCTGGCAGTTGTCTTCATCCCACCGCTGCCACCATTTGTAACGTGCACACCGAGAGACCCAGCAACAACAAACCCTGTCGGTGCAAAGCTTAAGCTCACATCAAGAGATGGTTGTTCCGCTATATATTACCTCCACTTCCCAAGATACAATGATCTGGTCAGCCCAATTGGCATAATTACCAACGTTCTACGAACGTTACATTAATAACAATAATAATAATAATAATAATAATAATAATAATGACTTTTTCTAACTCAAACTTTTGAGAAAATATCGGCCACGTGATACGAGGTTTTGCAAAACACTATTGAGTGAGTTTCCAACATGCTGGTTCCTGACACACCCTGACACAGCATTTACCTTTCAGAGAAGAAAGTCCACGTTCAAACATTAACCATTTCCATGTTCTATATTTATTTCAAATTGCAATAACTATTGGATAAAATAGGTATAATGAAATATGAGAAACATATCTGTCAAATTCCATTAGTAAACAGAGCAGACCCAGATCAGACGGCTCCCACAAATGCGTGAAAACACGTTTATATGAATGAAAGTGTTAATGAGGCGTCATTGTTTGCTGACGAACATTATTGCATTATTTAGTGTAATGGCCAGTCCACAATATGATTTTAATGGATTACTTCAGCTTTGTGTTAAACAACCAACTGCCTTATAGGCCCCTGTTTTCAAAACATGTAAACAAACAGTGCACGCTTTGATAAGATGGCTCCTCTAGCAACATTTTCATCTGGGTCTACACTTTTGCAGACGTTATTGAATGGTTTCACGCGCCCAAAAGTCTAAAACAAACAGTATTATATACACTTAAACCTGCTTTTATCAAACATTCAAAGGCATCTTGAAGACACATGGTAGCTTAATGCACGGCGAATTTATTGCGGAAAACTCCAAAATGAACATTCTGCATTAGTTGTGAATTATGCTAAGCGTACATCTATTTTAAAAACTATATATATATTAATCATGTACTCCATAAATGGTCAGGTTCTGCTCTGTTTGTTTATGATATAATATAGATAATTCTACGGTTTCTGCCATGGCCATAAATCATGTGTTCATGTGGTATTAAAGCAAATTAATCTAATTAATATTCATGACGTCATTATTTCTTACATGAATGTTCATAGAGGAAAGGGTTAAGTTGTTCTAATATAGTTTGTATATACATGTATACATTTGTTTATCTAAGGTATACTACTCTTGTATTACTTTCTGTACAATTGTTACCAAGATGTATTCCCCTTTGATATCCGGAGCTGTACAGCCATGACGAGAGCTTAAGTAGCTGTAGTGTTTACATTGTTTATATTCTGTAATTACCGATGTAAACAGTTTGGATCCAGGCAAGAAGCCTAGTATCTCGACGTCTCAGCAGACTTGTTTGTTTCTGTAGTAATTTTGTTGAAAGAAAAGTGGAGAAAATTAAACCTACGAAAATTGTAGCAGACGACTAATGTTGTAGATGACATTTATTGGCAACGAAAGAGTTAAATAAATACACGTGGAACTATTATCTAGGAAGCTAGTATATACTTTTCAGCATCTAAAGAGAGCAATATGGTGTTTTATGACACTCAGTCATAACACATAAGTACGAAAGACCGTAGGTGACTTCAAATTTCACACTTCAAACTTCATATTTCAAACTTCACACTTCACACTTCAAACTTCAGACTTAGAAACTTCTGACTTCATACTTCAAACTTTACACTTCACGGTACATAGTTACTTTATAAACAAGAATGACGTCATGACATTTTCCCGCGTTTTTTGTAAAGGTGATCGAGTTTGGAGGAGTCGGAGGAATTGATTTCTTTCATTGATTGTTTTACTGCTACACAATTTAAACCCACCAGA
The DNA here is from genome assembly GCA_963576725.1 of Azorinus chamasolen. Classification (NCBI taxonomy): domain Eukaryota; kingdom Metazoa; phylum Mollusca; class Bivalvia; order Cardiida; family Solecurtidae; genus Azorinus; species Azorinus chamasolen. The sequence goes on from OY755242.1 coordinate 4,466,211, forward strand.
AGTCCTTTGTTGTGCTGTTTAAAAGTTGTTGGTCATATACTGACTGTCCGCGCACATTGATTAGCCGATGATGTAAAACCACGTGATAGAGATATTGTGAAGTTTGAAATGTGAAGAGTGAAGTTTGAAGTGTGAAGTGTGAACTACGAAGTTTGAAGTACGATTTTAATAGTATCTATGCATGAAGTTTGGCGTGTGAACTATGAAGTATGAAGTGTCACGTGTGAATAGTGAAATGCCACCACCGGTCTTTCGTTCATAACAGAGTTTTGCCCATTGCTGTAAACAGTGCAACTCTCACATCGATATTGCGCGACCTGGCTAAAGTTTCAAACAGCTTGGACTCAATCGAGATGCCGATTTATCATGTAACTTTTATTATCAAATAACCGAATATATATTTTCATACTAACCGAAGAAATTCCAAGGTAAACTGAATTAGTAGTTTTGGGTGGGAATTTCATTGACTGACCTAATATGTCTAGTAATAGCTTGTAATCAGGATTTTCTATATTTTGATTATAGCACATATACTTACAATGATTCGTCGTTGTAATAATGACACCATTTTCGCTGACATGGCCAGATTGTTTAAACGTATTCGGGTTGAATCAGAGCAAGTACAACACATGCAATGACTTACTGTACGTTTATTTAAAAGGAAATAATTTAACCTTGTCCCTGTTCTATGTTATTCCAAATTTCTATACCTACTGAATATTCGTGGGAAAAGTAGTTACAATGAAATATGTGGAACATTGTAGCCAGTTTTGAAAGTAAAGACACATATCTTTCAAATGTCATTATAAAGCAGAACAGACCCAAATCAGACGATACCAATGGGAGCCGTCGGATATTGGTCTACACTGTTTGCAAATATATCAAAAGGCGTTTATATGAAGGAAAAATTAAAACAATATACACCGTCTGAAGCAAAATGTCAGTCTTGTAGCATCTGCCGATCTATCAGTCCAGTAAAACGCTTGATAAGTGATCTGAAAAGCTATAATTTTCAAAGCATTACCGGTAGATCTACATCAATACTCTGTTCTGTGCGTAATAGCATATGTCAATTCTCTCTCTGTCGCACTCTCTCTCCCCTCTCTCCCTCTCTCCCTCTCTCTCACTCTCTCTCTGCCTTTCCCTCTTTCAAGTAAATAATGTGTATGCTATCATATAAAAACGGGGGAGATTTGTCACATTACGGTAGACCTATTTCATCCCACTTAGCTACAGAAATGCACTAATTACTTTGATTACTTTACTAACAAAATATCTGACAGTATGGAACGCGTCATAATTGATCTTCAAAAATCAAAGTTAAATATCAGTGGTAAATGTTAAACATTTCGAAGTATAAATTTATAAGCGAGGTAAGCAATGGGATCGAAACTGAAATGTTGGGAAATTTGCATAAATCTACGTGAAGTTGAAAATTGGATTCTGATTTAGAAGGTAGCGGTCACTTTCAGGTCGTGGAACCAACTAAAGGACACGTTGTTTACAAAACGTTGAACAGGAATGTGTCGATAATATTCATAACAACTGATGTCAAGTGCAAACCGATGTCACATTTATCACATTGAGTTTGTCGTGACCCTACAAACAACGCAGTGAACATAATGCTGAATGGAATCGATGCGACACGCCTATGAAATGTAACCTCGATTAACAAGAATAAGAAATAAACAAATATAATTAGTTTGTCATGTATACAAATGTTACTTAACCTGTTTGTTTTCTTGGCGAAAACGGGAGAAATGCATTTATACGCGAAATATTTAAGTTCCATTTTGCTATTTAACTCACTACCTCATAGGCTGTTTTAGATACAACCTTTATGAATAAATCTACCGAAATGAGAAAAAGACACTTTTAGAATGTTGTAGTTTGAAACCATTGCGATAAATTTCTAGCATTTGCTCCTACAGGAACAAATGCTCTATTTATCGCAATGGTTTCACAAAGTGACTTTTACAGAGTCGTCAAAAGTCGTCAGTATGAGGAATGAGTTAAAGTGCCACAAACATTGCATTGTAATTTCGTGGCGAAAACAGAAAGATCATTACCTCAATAACAACGGAAACTTGCAACCTTGTCATTCTTGTTAATTCGACATCTTACCTATGTCCAAGTTGTTTGAAACCATTACGGTATAGGTAGTTTATCTAGATTCGAATTGAGCACGCATCATGATTAGGGCTGATAAAATTAAACACAAGTGACTAACAGTAAAAATGTGATCGATGTATGTGGCCTACATGTGGGGACCCAGGTAAGATACAGTAGACCCATCAATAACAACCGTATTATAAATACACATAGGGGTCTATTAGAACATCTGGTTGCATAATGCAGGCTGAGAGTAATGCAGAAAGCTCCTGAATGGAGATTTCTGCATTACTTTCATCCTGCATTAAGATAGCACATGTCTTAAAAAGCAATATGGTTTATTCTAGATGGTCGATGTATGTATGCGTCACAGTGCTTTATATCTAGTCTAAGTGGTGCCAGTTGACATCATTCTTTGATTGTTTACACAGTTTTGGAATCATGTAATTATCTCTCCAATCTTTCCATTAAATAGTCAATAATATCCGCGCTATCCTATCAAGGTTTTAGGGAGCGACTTGTTTGGTGTACAGTAGTATAGAGAATGATCGTTCTGGCACACCTCTTTTAATCTGTTTTAGAATGATCTAAGGCTTATACAGGTGCTCTGACTTCAGCAAAGTCATTGAGTAGATATTTGACGGATTGTCACAGTTATTATGCTATTAATTCGGAAGAGAGAGCAAAAATTGCAAAACAAAAAGCGAAAATTGCAGACTCGATTTTACTGAGTTTGTTCATGAGCAGTAATTGAAAGTGCAATACTGCTCAAGCCCCCTAGCACCGGCTTAAGATGTATTCAATTTTCAGAACAAGTACAAAAATGAGTCATGCAGGAAACACCACATACAGAACAAACACTCGTCCGAACAACAACACAAGGAAACAGTAAATGTACACAAGTAGAAAAAACAACAAGAAACGCACAAAGACAAAACAAACATACAATAGGAGGAAGATGGAAGTACCGCTTTAGAACGGTCAGTGACAAAAGTCACTGGGGGGGGGGGGGGTAAACCGGTTTATGGGCGCCCAACCTCACACTTATTCCATCCCCTTCCTAAAAGAAAAAAAGTGTAAATAAACGAATCCCCTCTCCGAATAATCTACAACAACCGCGGTGGCAAATACAGTGGTAAAGTGCATGTATAACGAATAAACATTTAAGTGAACATACTGTACCCACCTATCGCTAGTGTACTCAATGATTTAGCTGCAAACAGAGTATAAAAGTATATGTAAAAAAGTAATAAAGGGTACGACAAAAATGAAATAGTACAGATATCCGACGTTCTTCTTCCATTTCTGGATTTAAGAGGTCGCTTTCATAGAGTACTAAACCTTTCTTGTCGGCGTACATGCAAAGAGGCTAGCGTGATTGCCAACTGTAAAAGGGTTCACAACCAAACATGCAGTATGTTGTAGTACTACAGGATCATATACCTTTTTAATTAATTGTTATTTTACATGTTGTCCTGGGTTCACCATCGTCTATGTTGTGGGAAAGTCCAGCGGGGATACCTTTATTTACACTATTTGTAAAGCTAGGGTGACTTTAAGAGAAGTGTGAGGTTAGGACGTTCGTAAACCGAATTAACCCCACAGTGGTGCTTTTGCTACTCACCGTGCCAAGGCGGTACTCTCTTTGTCACCCTTCCTTTTGTTTGCATTGCGTCTTTGTGCTTGTGATTTTGTTCATGTGTGGAACGTTTGTCTCTGGTTCTTGTTTGTCTTTTGGTGTTTCCTGTGTTCATCTCGTGTGTGAATGTGCGTTTGTGTGTATGGCTGTGTGTGTATGTGTGTCATGCTGTCTATCGATGTTTTGGTGGTGGTTGCGTTTTTAATATGGCTTTGCCTGCTTGACTTTACTATTTTCCCAATTACACAGAAAAATCAAACTATATCACCACTTCAAAATGATATTATATAATAAGCTTCCAAACAATTATTAGTCCCGCCCCCTGCCGGGTGGGACTAATCGTTCTCTATAAGTTGGTTTTAACTAATAAACAATCATATATAGTGATGTATATTTAAACAGATATACTTAGTGACGGTTTAAGCTGTATAAGTAAACCAAGCTATTTTCCTCCCAATTTGACCTGAAACTCGATTAAATTTCGGCGTGTTTATCGGGATTGTTCGTAATACTGTGTGACAAAACAGCAAATCCAAAGCCGGTAATAATCATGTTTCTCGACGATTGTACAGAAAACCCTTCTAATATGAACACTTAATGAATAAACATGGCTGTCTTTATAAGCAGACGTTAGCTTAATGCAGGACAAATGTTATGCAGAAAACTCCTACAGGAGCTCTTACACGTTCGGCCTGTTTTAAGCTACCACCTGCCTTTGCCACTGTAAATTATGTCCCTTTTAGCTGGTCGCATTAGAGGGGTTTTACTGTATTCTTAAAGCGCATTCTTGTACCTTCGGAAATTTATTCGAAGATTACTGAAGAAAATACACTGAATATACTCGTGCGTATTGCAAAGTCCCAGTACACTGCCTATTGTTTTCTATATAAAAATGATGCAATTGTAAGGAAATGAAACTCGGAAAATTCAAAGATTCGGATGTGTAGACAGGCCCCTACCTTCATTAATCCCATTGTTTAAGTCAGATTAACTCGGATCGGTCAGATTAGCAGTGCTTAAGATTGTCGCACGTCGTATTTTTCACACCTTTATGCTACAGCGTTCCTGCTCTATTGTTAATTTCTCATCTTTATCGGTGGTTACATAATGTGACACAGATAGTCAGCAATAAGCTGTCCATTATCAGGTTCGAAATTTTGCCGAGAAAACCAGCAAAGTGTGTGCACTGTTCAATTTTAATTCATGCACTCATCCTTACGAGTTTCCTAATGTGAAACTAGGTGTAAGAAATATTTGACCGATCTGAATTACCACAAAAGTAAGAGAAGACCTTTTACTAATTTAAGAAAGAAAGAAAAAAGAATGAATTGCAACAATATTCTACTGACTTTTTTGTGGCATATTCCTCAATTCCGTGGACATACGTGAACGTGTGTGTAATTCACTTCCAGCATCACATTCACACGTATAAACATGTAGCCTGCCCTATGTTTGATTTTGTTTCATTTGTGTTGTGTTTATTTCACCATGACTAAATGACACTTTTAACCTTAATCTGCTGGTCCGCAAGCGTCATGGCATGTGTGCAAACATATTAAATCAAGATTAGAGACAGAGTAACTTGTTGTATGATCCAGATCCAAGATATTTGACGCTCAGTCAAGATTTTTACGATAAATAAAAACGAATTTGTGAAGTTTTAATAAAGGCCTTAGAAGCAGACGGGATTCTTCACTAGCGCGAATTTTCATAACAGACAAAGGGTTAAAGGATGTTACTCGAGGTCAGTGAGGGTGTCAACAACCATCACAAATCGTTTTATTTCAACCGCTATCATCCAAGCCTTCCAAGGGCGACTGTAATTCAATATGCACACAGTTTTTAACAATCATTCACCAGAGTTGTGGGGAATTTGGACAATATTTCAATATATATTAGCAGATGATTTTTGATTGTGTCAGCATCGTAAGTGTTAAGAAACTGAAATGAAAACGAGTTTAATGTCGTATTTTGTTACAAGATAAGTGTAGGTAAGGTTTGACTAGTACTACTTCATGCAGTTGTACCCTTAACACTGTACATTGAGTATTTTTATGATACATCGAAAATAACGACATACAAGTCATGGCCGACCTGTGAGGTGAAAATACAATTACTCAGAACATGCGATAATTCGGATTTCGGATAGACTGTAATTGCAATCTACGGAAGTTACTGCAACAAGGCATTTCTCAACCAGACTTTTATGGGGATGTTATCTACAAACTTAGGAAAATTCGGGGTCATATCCATTTTCATGATTTGTTTATTAAACGCATTAAAACATATTATAAAGAAATGTTATGATCCTATTATATTGCAACACACTGCATGTTTGGTTATCGACCCTTTTACAGTCGTTAGCTACGCTTCCCTCGTTGCCTGCGCGATAACAGGCCGAGGGTAGTACTCTATGATGGTATACTCTTAAACTTGGATATAGGATGAGCTTACCAGACTCATGTATTACTTTTTCCCTGTCGTGTCCTTAACGGCTTACATGCAGGTGCTCTGACTTCAGTAAAGTCATTGAGTACATTTATGACGGATTGTCACAGTTATTATGCTATGTTTTTCATGTTGTCCTGTGTTCACCATCGTCTATGTTGTTGGTAAGTCCAGCGGGGATACCTTTATTTACACTATTTGTAAAGCTAGGGTGACCTTGAGAGAAGTGTGAGTTTAGGACGTCCGTAAACCGGTTTTAACCCACAATGGTGTTTTTGCTACTGATCGTGCCAAGGCGGTACACTCTTTGTCACCCTTCGTTTTGTTTGCCTTTCGTCTTCGTGCTTATGATTGTGTTCACACATGGAATGTTTGTCTCTGGTTCTTGTGTGCCTTTGGTGTTTTCTGTGTTCATCTCATGTGTGAGTGTGCTTTCGGGTGTGTGGTTGTGTGTGTATGTGTGTCATGCTGTCTATCGGTGTTTTGGTGGTGGTTGCGTCTTGTATGTGGCTTTGCTACATCTTTTCAGAATTTATTTACTACTTTTCCAATTATGAAAATTCTGGAATAAATATATTCTGGTCTATTAAGAATTCTTCAGAAGTCTTAAACACACTTGTCGCAGATTTGTTTTTGTACTGCTATGAGAGAGATTTCATCCTGCGTTTGAATCCTAAATCACAAGAAGATGTTATAAAAGCCTTGAATGAAACCTGTCGATATTTGGATGATATTTTTAACTTAGACAACCCTTTCTTTGATGGTCTGATTCCTACAATTTATCCTGAAAAACTCAAATTGAATACAGCTAACCCGTCTGACAATTACGCAGCGTTTCTTGATCTTGATCTTAAAATTGATAATGGAATAATCTCTTTTAAAATATATGACAAAAGAGATGATTTTGATTTTAATATTGTAAATTTTCCTCATCTTGACGGGGATGTTCCCCGTGCTCCATCTTACGGGGTTTATATATCTCAACTTATTCGTTTTGCTAGAGCTTGTTCATGTATTGACGATTTTAACAGTCGAAATCTCATTTTAACTGAAAAACTGCATAAGCAAGGATATAGATACCATAAACTAAGAAAAACTTTCTCTAAATGTTACTATCGAAATCTCTCGCTTATTGTCAAGTACCAATGTAATCTCAAGGCGCTTCTGCGATACGGTATATCACATCCTGAACTTCGTAAAATTATTGGACATACTCATTTTCTCACTTTGTTTATCAAATATGTTAAAAAATTCATTAAAAAGGAATATGACCCTGTAGTACTACAACATACTGCATGTTTGGTTGTAAATCCTTTTTCAGTTGGCAATCACGCTAGCCTCTTTGCATGAACGCCAACAAGAAACTTTTATTTCTCTATGAAGACGACTTCTTAAATCCAGAAACGGAAGGAGAACGTCGGATAATTGTACTATTTCGTTCTTGTCGTACCCTTTATTACTTTTCTACAGTTTCTCTGTTTGCAGCTCAATAACTGAGTACACTAGCGATAGGTGGATACAGTTTGTTCACTGAAATGTTTTCGTTATACATGTACTTTACCAATGTATTTGTCATCGCGGTTGTTGTAGATTTGTCGGAGAGGGGATACGTTTATTTACACTGTTTGTCTTTCAGGGTGGGGATGGAATAAGTGTGAGGTTGGGCGACCGAAAAACGGTTTAACCCCGCAGTGACTTTTGTCACTGACCGTTCCAAGGCAGTACTTCCATCTTCTCCTTTTGTATGTTTGTTTTATAGGTATGTACATCTGCAGTTTCCTTGTGTTGCTGTTCGGGTGGCTTTTTGTTCTGTATGTGGTGTTTCCTGCATGACTCATTTTTGTACTTGTAGTACTTTATGAAGGCGACCTCTTAAATCCAGAAACGGAAGGAGAACGTCGGATATCTGTACTATTTGGTTTTTGTTGTACCCTTTATTACTTTTCTACAGTTACTCTGTTTGCTGCTCAATCATTGAGTACACTAGCGATAGGTGGATAAAGTTTGTTGACTTAAATGTTTTGTTATATATGTACTTTACCACTGTATTTGCCACCGCGGTTGTTGTAGATTAGTCGGAGAGGGGTACGTTTATTTACACTGTGCGTCTCTTGATGTTTTTTATTAGTTATGTAAATTTGTTTTTTCCTTGTATTGCTGTGCGGGCGGCTGTTTGTTCTGTATGTGGTGTATCCTGAATGACTCATTTCTGTGTTTTTATTACTTAAAACAGAGAACGATCAGTCCTGCAGGCAGAACACCTATATCTACTGAGCGTTCATAAAGGAACGCCGTTGCTATGCAGGTTGTGTCCTTAGAACGCCGTATTGTGATCGCGGTGTGTAGTATTCTTATTATAACAAAAGGGGTAAAACCAGAGGTAAAGTTAAATATATACACTAACCTTCCTCTCTGGACCGCAGTGTACACAGAGAGGATTTTGTTAACAAATACGGTGCGGGTTTAAAACCCACCAACGGCGCATAATGTTTCATTTTCATTTTTTTCATATGTATATAAAGGGAAGTTCTACAATGATGATGGACCGCTGGAAATGTTGTCTTGTCCTGTAAGAGTAAAATATTTAGCAAATAAATATAACATCCCGTTGCAATTGCTTTCATAACCATCTGAAAACTTGGTAGAATTAGCAATGATTTGGCAAGATGATAAGACTCTTCTATGCAAGTTTGCGGTTGAAAAATTACTTCTTGTAAATAAGTTTGTTAAGTTGTTTCCACCGCGTATAACACTAGTATTATCGAAAGGACGGATATATTTATGTTCTATAGCCAGTTTTATAAGCACAACTGAACATTTAGAATTGTATTATTATACAATGGAGAAAAACTCACGATAATATATTGCAGTTTCCGAGGCTATTTGAGGGGGTGGCGGCTATAAAACATCTGGCTAAAGCCGCGAAGGTCTCCGAATATGAGGCTCGAGCATTGTTAACTAAGCAGGCAAGCTGGCAGAAAACTCTTGCTGCTCCCAGACAAATCCCAAGACCTTATTTTGACGTTTCAGTTCCGAATAATAAGCTGATCTCCTCATGATAAAGTACGTAGGAAGACTTATAAATACGCCCTAACTGTGGTTGACGTCACAAGCCGCTATACATTCTGAAGGGAGGTTATCCCCTGAGAGCAAAAATTGCAACACAAAAAGAGAAAGTTACAGAATGAAGTACGGGGCGACGTTTATGGCCGCCACACAAGCACATAACACCTGCTGTTGTGAAGATTATAAATTCTAAAAGGAGGTGATCCCCCCGAGAGCAAAAACTGCAAAGGCCCTAACGACAAAAGAAGCTACAGAATTGGCCGCAGCCCTCAAACGGATAGAAAGTGCTCGTAGAGCATAAAGTTAAAGCGAGGCGAGGCCGTGTGGATATAAATCGTGACTCGGGGATTGTTTAACGTATTAATAGAATTTTAGCAGAACGTTTGTTTGGCTACCGATATGCTAAAAACGCGTCTACCCTCAGGTAAGCGGTCACCTGGGTAGGTTGAAAGATTGCACGCCGTCGTTTCTTCTTTAAACAATGAAGAAACCAGGCTCACCGGTAAAAGTCCACCAGAATAGAAATTTATTGAACCGAGTCCCTCAGTTTATATTCCATGACGCAAAGTTGTTATTGAGGAGAAGAACATAACCTCAGATATTTGGTTTTGGTACCTCTACCTACCTGGAGAGTTAGACGTAGACGAGCAACTGACCCTTTATGGTCTTTAAACATAAATTTACAAGGTATCACGATCAGTTATAAAACCCCGCAAAACAATATTGTACTATTTCCAGGATGGGCCCGAGCGAGTTTTTGTCTGCGAAGAATTTCTTATCGTACCATCAAACGCACACCAACCACCCGATTGGGAATCCCTACTGAGACGTTAGGGGTATCCGATAGTGGCCGTAGGCTAATGTATTAATACCATCATTTGCGATCCAACGTTTCGAGTCAAATAGGGATATGGATACCTTATTCTTATATTGCCCATATATACGATGTTTATCCGACCTCAGTAAATTAATACCATGGCGGAAGATTCTCTTTTCGGATAGTGATTCTTTATTATGTTCGTGTTTGATAAAAAAAATTACAACTTCTTTACTAACTCCTTTAGCTATTTTATGTTTATACCAGATATTTCGAGAATACTATACATCTTAGGCCTCAGGCCAACGTATTCTTCTATAGGACGCCCTGGTTCCTTCTATTTTTCTGGTAAAATAATCAGTCTGCATTAATGATAAATGGGACTGGAAGTTATTTTTGGTGAGTAATAAATGTGAGTTGATTTTTTCCTTCCTCTGGCATATCAACTCGCACTGAAGTTTGACCATTCCCTCGACATTCTGGTTTATGGGCTTCGAGTAGGTCTTCCTGGATGTAATCACGGAGGCTTCTCCCGCAGAAGTACTTTCGACGAGCATGTTTGATCAAATAACAAGCGGCTGAAGTCTTTTATTGCTGTGTACTGAAACTGTTTAGCGTTTTCTATCAGGAGTAAGTTAATTTTTTGCATGGAGGCTGGTTTACGTATATGGTAAAATTTAATTCCTATTCTCCTATCACATCCAAACACATTTACTCGTTTAGCTAAATTATTTTGTTTCTCAACTTTTGATTTTTCAGAGATGGGTGTTGGAGAGTTAATTCCTTTTCATTTTACACTTTTTTATAATAAGAAGGTATTGAGGGTTATTTTCTACCGGAAATAATATCGCGAGAATACTCCACCATACACAGTCGTCGTCACTACCATGCTATGTCCAACCATAAATTATCCACTTGATCAACAACCCATCCAAAGCCACTCTGGGTCCATTTCTCGAGATTTTCATGAAGTTGGGGAAAGATTTCTTCTAAAATCTCATTAATTTCATACATTTAAGACTTCTTCCAGTTTTTTTGAATTTTAGGCCTAGCGTATTCAAGAAACGCTGCCAAATCCAAGTCCTACTGGTACATCTACCCTCCAACTACGTAGGTACTTTCCGAATGCTATGGGGTTTGGTGGAAATTAATTTTTAACTAATTTTTTGTTATTTTTTCTAATTCTAGAAAAGCCACTATTCTTCGCTGATAGGGCGGATATGGTGGCATTTCGTTGGTTTCTTTATGATATTCTTCTTTGAAAGCTTTCGTTCTCTCTGAAAATGTTGCTATTATTAAATGGTATATATATAAAATATTTTTTTTTTCAAATCGAAATATCTATATACATCAGACGTTTAGCCTCTCTTTGGAAGGCCCTACTGTCACGTTGTCTTTCTCATTCTATTTTATTATATCCACAGTTATAACATACGCAATATTTATTTCTAACTCCTTGCAGAAATTACAGGGATTTGTCCCCTCGCTCTTCCGTAAACGAGCAAAGTAAACCTTGCAGTAGTCCTTCATACAATTTTTGTTATATAGCTACGTCTTCCGAAAAATCAACCATTTACATTTATTCTTTTCAGAATGCGGCATTGCATTTTTTTTTTTAAAAAATATGGTTTATTCTTTCCCGAGGCTTCCTCGTATCGTGGGGCAATAGAAAGAGATATAGTCATCATCATACTCATATTCGTTATAAACACACTCAAACGAAATGTTGTATAATACGTAAATGGGTTTTGTTGCATTGCTTCGAGTGTTGGCAGCATTTATCTAGCTCTTACAATATTGATTTTTTACTGCATAACTTCTACTTCAGGAACCTGAATTTTGCCATGTATGTACATAAATGGACTATGATAAGAATTGTATGTTAATATCAGCTTTTATATTGTAATTCATTGGAAATTTGCATTTTAAATTCAATTTGAAAATTTTATTTGAAGTAACGCTTCAGTGCACTTTGTTTTCACCAGCCATGAGTGACCAACTTTCAAGGATTACCTACGACAGGTGTGATTTTTACACAATAGACAAATCAACAGCTGACAAGCCTAATCCGTTCTTATTGCCAACACTTAAACGGTTAGGTATACTGCAATACAGCCATGATTACAGAGGTAGTCGAGGCGGCATGCTCGAGAGCGACGCATTTGGGACACCAATCAAGAAATTGATATAAACAACTTGCGAAACGTGCCTGAAGCTAAGGGCCAAGTCGACCGTAAATACTACTACGACATTACAAAAGTCCACACAGACATTAGAAATTTTAGTGATCTTGTATATCCGAAGACCTGCAACACATTGAACAGGGTAAACGAAAAGGTCACTTGTCTCACTATAAATTGCCAATCAGTAGTGATAAAGATACAATTATTGGCCAATTATTCAGGGAGGAAAAATCGACTTTATGTTTCTTACGGAAACATGGTTCTCTGATGACAAGCAACATCAGTATGAAACTTCCGACCTAAATCAAAATGGTTACAGTGTCAGTGTCACCAATAGGAGAAATAGAATAGGCGGTGGCATTGTTTTGACATATAAAACAAACATTAAACATTAACCTCCTATTGTATTGTAATGTGAGGTACCCTTATATCCAATTTCGTTTAGATATTTCGTTCATAAGAGAATCTCACATTGAAACTTTCACTGCCCACGAAAACCCATTACTACCGCTAATATCGTAATATTTATGAATATGCAGATCTGTTATATGTAGTAATGCATAAGAAAGCTTAATGCTCCTTAGGGTCTTACCTAGTTTTAATGAGAGCAGTCAGTTTTAATTCCAAAGACTAAGATACATGTTGACATTGAACAGCTGCCATTTTCAAGTTTGATTCATCTCGCTGTCTGAACTGGGGAATATGTTATTTATTCCAGGACAATGTAGTTTCAGATTGTGCATAGTATTTGTCGAAGTAACTAAGCGTAAGCTATTTTATGACTAAAAGAATTGTTAGTTTGCATAAATTCATATATTTAGCTATGGTACGAAATCCGCACTGAGGGCTATTTTTGGTACGGCTGATCAGTACTCTTTACGGATTTTGTCGCACCGTTGCCAATCGGATGAGAATGAGAAATACGCTGAAGGCAGAATTCTCATTGGAAAGAGAGCCTGAGTACTACTCGGGCTGAGTACCGAATATCACTGCCCGGGAAGATATAAAAGGAAGCGTTTCACCCGGAAATGTCAGCTTTCAATCTTTTGGCCAACCATCAACATTCGAAATTCACTATCAAAATTCAACATACCAAAAATAGCAAGTGCCGTCCAGCGGAAATGTAAGATACAATCTACTGTAAAAATAGATGAAGACCACTTTTAAACTGCACTGTACTGTCTTGTGATCGGTTCGCCCCATATTAAATATTAACGTAGGCGAGGAGAGCGAAGCTCGCGTTACAATTGGTGTCAGAAGCGGTGATGTTAATATATTTTTAACACAACGAACGAGTATAATTTTAACAGATTGAGAAAATAGAACTTTGATGGTTTTTTTCTCCGAATTCGGCAAATTTCGAGGGAACATTCTGAAGAGATTAAGTAACTAGATCTTCTAAAGGCTAGACAGTAGGCAGTATCGTACGGAAATCCGAGAGTACGGATTTACATCGTTCTGGGTGGATTCTTCCAGATTGAATAAGATCTAGCGGTGTACTGTACGAAACCGGAAAATACGAAATTTTGGCGTTTGATAAGGATTTGTAGCGGACGTCGTTTTTACGGATCCGTAGCGTGCGGAATAGAGTGGGCGTATTTTTGACATACTGTGCGGAATTTTACGTGTACGGCAAGTGTGCGGATATTGTCGCGTTTTGGTGACGTATCTTAACAACACGTTGTCAACGTCGTTTTCACATATGGTGGTCTATTGTGCCAACAGTAACAGAATTTTAAGGACCAGCGAACAAAGGATTGGTGAACCTGTTGAAGATTATTTTTTATGCCCCCCAGATCAAATCTTGGGGGCATATTGTTTTTGCCCTGTCTGTTTGTTTGTCTGTTTGTCAGCAACTTTAACATTGGTCATAACTTTTGACCCGGTACAGATAGAGACTTGATATTTGGTATGCATATGTATCTCATAAAGTCGCACATTTTGCGGGGTGCAAGGTCATCCTTCAAGGTCATCCTTCAAGGTCAGAGGTCAAATATATGGGTCAAATCACCGACTTTAACATTGGCCATAACTTTTGGACCAGTAGAGATAGAGACTTGATATTTGGCATGCTTGTGTATCTCATGAAGCTGCACATTTTGAGGGATGACATGTCAAGGTCAAGGTCATCCTTCAGGGTCAAAGGTCAAATTATCTGGGTTTTTTTGCTGTAACTTTAATGCAACTTTAACATTGGTCATAACTTTTGAGTCAATACAGATAGAGACTTGATATTTGGCATGCAAATGTATCTCATTAAGCCGCGCATTTTGAGGTGTGTCATGTGAAGGTCAAGGTCATCCTTTAAGGTCAGAGGTCAAATATATGGGTCAAATCACCGACTTTAACATTGGCCAAAACTTTTGGACCAGTAAAGACAGAGACTTGATATTTGGCATGCTTGTGTATCTTATGAAGCTGTACGTTTTGAGGGGTAACATGTCAAGGTCAAGGTCATCCTTCAGGGTCAAAGGTCAAATTGTCTGTTTCTTTGTCTGTAACTGTAACATTGGTCATAACGTTTGAGCCAGTACAGATAGAAACTTGATATTTTGCATGCATATGTATCTCGTAAAGCCGCACATTTTCAGATGTGATATGTGAAGGTCAACGTTACCCTTAAAGGTCAAACATATGGGTCAAATCACCGACTTTAACATTAGCCATAACTTTTGAACTAGTACATATAGATACTTTATATTTGGCATACTTGTGTATCTAATGAAGCTGCACAGTTTGAGGGGTGACATGTCAAGGTCATCCTTCAGGGTCAAAGGTCACCAACTTCAAATTGGCCATTACTTTTGAACCAATAGAGATAGAGTCTTGATATTTGGTGTGCATGTGTATCTCATGAAGCTGCACATTTTTGGGTTGACATATCAAGGTCAAGGTCATCCTTCAGGGTCAAAGGTCACAGACTTTAACATTGGCCATTACTTTTGAATCAGTAGAGACACAGACTTGATAGGTTGTATATATGTGTTTCTCATTTGGCTGCACAGTTTGAGGGGTAACATGTCAAGGTCAAGGGCAAGGTCATCTTTGAAGGTCAAAGGTCATTAACATTGGCCATAACGTTTGAACTAGTAGATATACAGCCTTGATACTGGTATGCATGTGTATCTCATGAAGCCGCACAGTTTGAGGGGTGACATGCCAAGGTCAAGGTCTTCCTTCATGGTCAAAGGTCACCAACTTTTAACATTGGCCATAACTTTTGAACCATTAGAGATACAGACTTTATATTTGGTATGCATGTGTACCCAATGAAGCTGCAAAGTTTGAGGGGTGACATGTCAAGATCAAGGTCATCCTTCAGGGTTAAATATCATATTGAGGGGGCATAGTGTTTCACAAACACATCTTGTTCATTTATTGCTTTTGCAGAAAACTTATTAAACTCATTGTCACGTTTAAGTTACAAGGCACAGGTGTTTTAATTTCTGGATGGAAAACTGTTGTTCCTTAAAGGAGATCAAAGTTTAAAGCTAATAAGATTCTATTAGGAAAACACAAGAAAAACACAACTGTTTTACATAGATCTAGTAGGAGATTGGAATCAGTTTGGATATTATATTGAAAGCTCAACTACCATCATAAAAATGTCAGATTCCGACTCCGATTTCAATTTCAATTTCAATAACCAACAAGCAGATCCTGTACAAGAGAATGACAGGGGTGGCATGGAGGATGCTGGGGATCATGACTATGCCAGGAGGGAAAGAGGAAACGGAAGCCTAAGACACAAGGCGACTCCACACATAAAACCAGATCCATACACAGGTGAAGAGGACTGGGACCAATATATATCTTACTTTGAAGAGTGCGCTGAATTGTGCCAATGGTCCGAAAGAGAAAAGTTACTTTATTTGGCAACTTCTTTGAAGCAGCAGGCCAGGGTCCACTATAGTTCCCTGCCTCATGGGGAGAAGAATTCATACAGGTCTTTGATATTTAATTTAGGACAGCGTTTTGGAGTAAGCGGCAACAGAGCTACAGAATAGAGTTTTGGGGAGAAACGAGACAATAGGGGCATTCGGGGATGAGATCCGTCTGTATTCACAAAAAGCATATGTGACCTTAGACAGGGAGGCACACGAGATGCTGTATAAGAATGTCTCGCCTGAGATGAGGTGCAGGCTCGTGGACAGAGACTGTAGGACCATTAGGGAGGCAGTAGAGATTGTTGAGCGCTATGAAGAGGTGATGGGGAAGACGGATGTGAATGCTAGGTCTCAAGTTCGAAATGTATCTAGCTCGGGATTTTCATCAGGCGAAAATAGCTACATTGATAAGCGTGAATGTGGAAGCAAGGCATGAAATTGAGGGGATAAAAACTAGCCTTAGAAAGATAGAGCAACGTCTCCAGAAGCTGGAGACTAGGGGTCATTGAAGGAATTTGAATTCTTCTAGAACGTGTTACCAATGTGGATCGAGCGATCATTTGTACAGTGATTGTCCCAAGAAAAAGCCAAATGGGTGGAAGTCCTCTAGGAACCAGGGAAACCAGGGAGTCCATCACATCAGTAAGTCGTGATGTGGTGAGTTTTGATTCAAATCGACCTAGCCTGACTAAATTTTCAAAACCAACAAACGCAAAGCTGAAATTTAGACACATGGATAGTCACAAAGGCAGCCTGGATAATGAGTTTTATACCAGAGGGTTTATTGAAAAACAAGAAATAAATTTCTTAATTGACAGTGGGGTGACTATTACGCTCCTGTCAAAAGCTACTTATGATAGATGTAGGGGAACGGACAATATTCCACTCTACCAGAGAGAAGTTTCTATCCAGGGTGTTGATAACACAAAGATCAAGGTGCATGGCTATGCAGATATTCTTTTAAATCTAGGCGATTTTCAGACAGACATGACATTTGCTGTGTGTGGCATCTCACTTGAAGGCATATTGGGACAGGATTTCATTAGGAAACATATTAAATACTGGGATTTGGAATCGCTGAATCTTCATACTAAAGATGGAAGTAGCATACACTGTTGCACAGCAGGCAACTCTGAGGGGATATGCAGAGTAACAGCCAAGAAATGGTAGAGATACCATCGCACAGCTGCATGTTGGTACCAGTGGAGATACCCGAGTCAGTTACACTCCCAGAAATTGCATTTATTAATACCCAAGGAAAGGAAACACAGGACTATGGTGAAATTAAGATAATGCCAGGCATTATCACGCCACGTGCAATGCATTTATAGGTGTTCGGAATCATTCAGAACAGATCACTACCATAACTGAAGGCATGGAACTAGGACTTTGTTATAAGATAGAAGAAAATGACCAAGAGGAAACTGAATTTGAACGTTGTGCATTTAATTCTGTTAATGTAACTAATATAGACCAAGAAGTCGTTCTTCCAGATAACTTGAAGGAAATGTTTGACAAGTCCGTTGGTCACCTGAGTCAGACAGACATAGATTTGCAAAATTACTGTTAAAGTATCAAGATGTTTTTGCCAAATCTTCCGATGACCTTGGATGTACAGACAGAGTGAAGCACACAATAAACACAGGTTATGCAAATCCAATACGCCAACCTCCTAGGAGACAACCGTATGGGAAAAGAGACACAGAGACTCAAGAAGTGGAAAAGATGTTGGAGAAGGGCGTAATAGAGCCCTCGAAAATCCCATGGTCTTCACCTGCAGTGCTTGTCATCAAGAAAGACGGATCAACTAGATTTTGTGTTGACTACAGACGCCTAAATGACGTCACTGTCAAAGACGCATATCCTATCCCAAGGGTAGATGACTGTTTTGATGCCCTTTCTGGATCAAAGTGGTTTAATTGTATGAACCTCTGTTCGGGTTTCTGGCAAATAGAGATGAAGGAAACCGATAAAGCTAAGACAGCGTTCTCAACTAGCCAGGGGCTGTACCACTTCCGGGTTATGCCATTGGGCCTCGTCAATACTCCTTCAACTTTTCAGAGGTTAATGGAAGATGTGCTTAGAGTATTGCAGTGGAAATAATCATTATTACACATGGACGACATCATAACACCAGCGAAAGCGATAGACGAATGCCTCGAACGCCTGGAACACGTGTTCCAGAGGTTGAGGATGGCACGCCTGAAACTGAAGCCTTCCAAATGTATCTTCTTTCAGAAATCAGCCAAATGCTCCAGGAAAGGTCAGAGTCGCAAAGGACTGGCCTAAACCTTCTAAAGTTAAAGAAGTTCGAAGCTTTCTAGGACTAGCCTCTAACTACCGGAAGTTTGTAAAGGGTTTTTCGGATATAGCCCGGCCTTTGCACAAACTATGCGAACAGAACAAGAAGTTCAACTGGACCACAGAATGCCAGGATGCATTTAACACGTTAAAAGAAGCTCTTACAACTACACCAATCTTGGCTTATCCTGTAACAGGATCACTATTCATACTGAATACTGATGCTTCAAACGAAGGGGCTGGAGCAGTTCCTTCGCAGGTGCAATATGGAGACGAGAAAGTTATAGCATATATGAGCAAGTCTATGAATATTCACGAGAGATCATACTGCATAACCAGGAAAGAAATGTTGGCTGTAATAACAGCTCTAAAACACTTCCATACCTACCTCTATGGTCAAGAGATACTAGTTCGAACTGATAATTCAGCAGTCAGCTGGATAAGAGCTCTCAAGGTTCCTTCTGGACGAGTAGCCCGATGGTTGCAAGAGCTAAACACATACAACATAAAGGTAGTACACCGTAGTGGTCGAAGTCATTGTAATGCAGATGCACTCTCAAGAAGACCATGTAAATCATGTAAACGCCAGCAAGAACATCAAGAAGAATTTGAATTAGAAAACGAGATACAGGATGTGCCTGTTTCTCATGAAGCCTTGAAGAAGCATAATTCAGAACTTACAGAAAACCAACTATTACTGAGTGGTTGGGATCCTATTGAAGTTCAAACAAGGCAAGACGCAGACCATAGCATAAGGCCTGTCAAACTAGCTCTTCAAGGAAACAAAGAAAGGCCAAATTGGTCTGAAATTTCTTCAGAAACGTCAGAGTTGAAAACACTTTGGCGTCAATGGGACCGTTTAGAAGTTAAAGCAGGAATGTTATACCGAAAGTTTGATGAAAATGGAGATACAGTGTTTCAATTAGTTACACCAAACGAAAGCCAGGAAGAGGTTATGAATTATCACCATGACCTTCCAAGTTCAGGACATTTAGGTATAGAGAAAACATTAGGCAAAATTCGCAAAGCATTCTACTGGCCAAGAATGGCAGATTCAGTACGCAGACACTGCATTCAATGTAATGAGTGTGCAGCACAGAAACTTTCTCGTGCAGCAAACAAAGCACCATTAGGACAATATTTAGTTGGAGAGCCAATGGAGATAGGTATGATGGATATTTTAGGTCCACTACCAGTTTCTAGCAGAGGAAATCGGTATATCTTGGTAATTGCAGATTGGTTTACAAAATGGACAGAAAATGTAGCGATACCAGACGTGGAGACAAAAACAGTGGCACAAGCGCTAATTGACAATTCTATATGCAGATTTGGTACACCTTTGCAAATATACTCTGACCAAGGCAGATGTTTTGAATCAAAACTCATGGTGGAATTATGTACTTTGCTAGGAATAGAGAAAACACGCGCCATCTCTATGAGACCCCAAGCAAATGGTCTCATTGAAAGGTTCAACCGTACATTGATCTCTATGTTAAAACATTTCTATCAATCTAACCAGAATTTGTGGGATGTTCATCTCCAACAAGTAATGATGGCATATAGATCATCACTTCAGAGCAGTACAAAAGTTACACCAAACAAAATGACATTGGGAAGGGAAATAACCTGGCCGATGCAAGCTTTTATAGGTCGCCCAAAAAGAAGAACAAACGGATATTGATCAATAAAGTTACGTTTCTAATCTGCAGGAAAATTTGAAAGAGTGTCAAGTTTTAGCAAGAAAGAACCTAAAAGCTTCAGTTATATATCAGAAAAGACATTATGATAGCACTTCTAAAGGGAAATGCTACAGAACGGGACAGCTAGTTTGGCTCCACAATCCAACTAGAAAAATAGGTGTTAGTTCGAAACTGATCAACAAGTGGAAAGGACCATTTGTTATAGCAAGGAAAATAGATAACCTTATATGTCTGGTAAAGCAGACATCTTCTGGTAAAGCAAAGGCTTATCACATTGACCGATTGTATCCATATCAGGGGAAAGTGGTTCCTTCATGGATCAAAAGAGAATTAGCAATATTGACCAGAATGTAGCAGATACTTTCTGAATACTTTCTGAAGTGTTTTCTATAGAAAACAATTCTATGGATACCTGTTTTCCTGTCATGTGTTAATTAAACATTCATTTCTGTATAAATTAGACATATATGTGAACAAATGTGTAAGAAAAAAATGAATGATTATGTATGACGCTATTTTGAACAGACTGTATTCCTTTTTCGCAAAAACGCTGTTAATCCTGCGAGAGGCTGATATTGTTAGGTTCGCGCCGATGTAACAGAAGACCACTGTAAATGTTTTCATCAATGGGCGAACCGATCAATAAATTACTTTGTCTTACATCTGTACATAATGACCTCAATGGTAAATATGTGTTTCTGTGTGTACTCTCCAGGGAATCCTGTTGGTTTTGCGATGCGATGTTTACATAATGGGCAGCCTTGAAGAAACACCTTGTTGGACCAGCTATACAAGGGTGACAGTAATTTGCCACTGGTGCACCAGGAGGGTGAAAACTTTCACAAGAGCTGCCGACTTGAAAACCCATGCGTTCAAGAGCCACAAATATGAAGATGTCCAGGACTGTCACTTTAGTCGTGGTGTGGGTTTTATTACGCAAAATACCCAAGTGACTATACAAAAATTGTAGACTATCTTGCACCATACCAAAGTGAGGAGGCATGTAGGGCAAGGGCAGTTATGACAGATTGGGCCGAGAAGATGACATACAAAGTAGTGTGGTTGGAGAGATTTAACAAGGGCTGGAAGCCTCAGACAGACAAGCAGACAAGAAGTGAAAAGAAGGATGAAAGTCATGAGGTACAAATAGTTCAAACAGGAGATAACAGCCGGAGAGAATAGGACAAGGAAGGCAATGGGGGAGGATTAGTAATGAAGGCAGGTGAATTGACAGAAGAGAAACTAGTGCAGATTAGGCAAGAGATAAAAATACAGAGGAACAATTAAGTAAGAGAGATAAAAGTGTTGAAAAGGTTCAGGAAAGGAATCAGAGAGGTGATAAATCCCAGGAGAGAGTCAGGAGGAGAGTTGCAACAGGCATCGGGATGATCCATCTAAGGAAAGGAGGAACAGCCAGGAGAGGAGGGTAAATGTAGGTAAAAAGAGAAAGATTGGTGATAATTTGGAGGAGGAAAGAAGAAAAGAGAAAAGTAAGAGTAGAAGGGACAGAACAAGAAAAGGGATTTAAGGACCATGAAGATAACATTGAGTTAGGAGAGACTAGTTCAGAGAGCGAGGAGTAAGAAAGCGAGTCAGAGGAGGAAACGTTAGAGTCAGGATCAAGTGACAACCTAAGATTACGGGCAACAAAATATTAATGAGAGGAGCAATGCCCATGTGTCCGCCAGCTCAGAGGGATTGGAGCAAGATAGAAGAGATGAAAGTAGAGGGAGAGAATGGAACGCTGACATGGCCTCCATCAAATTGGAGAGCCATGACAGCAGACCAGAAGCTAATGGCACATGAGTATGCAGCCCTGTTCCTAGAACAGCGAGGCGGGAAGTTCCCCGATCTAACAAGGGGACTGCTCCTAGCTAAGTATAACTTTTTGGCCCTGGAAGGAGCAGCGCAACCGAGACCTGAGGGAAAGAAACACAAAATTGACTCAAAAATGAGGTATTATAACTACCAGTATATCAGGAACATTGCCAAGGGTATAATAGGAACTGACAAATTATCCAGATCTATTTTAAAGTCAATGGAAAACACTGACAGGTGGTCAGACACTGATTTTCTTATTGAGAAGTTAGATTCATTGAACATGAAGTTGAGAGTTTAGCAGAAGGTATTCTGTTGAATTTGTGTCATAAGGACATAAGAAGCTTAATGTTAAAAGTCGAGATATGTTTTAACCAGTTTATCCAGTTTTTAAATATACCTTCCTTGTTCAGTGACTGGGAAACCTACATATAGAGTAATGTGCCATTTTACATTTAAACTTTAAAGTTTATTATGTCTCAGGTTTCAATGACCATGGGTCATTGTTATGTTGTGTTAACTGTTTATTTGAAAAAGTATATTTCCAAGGACTAAGATACATGTACAAAAATGAGTCATGCAGGAAATACCACATACAGAACAAGCACTCGCCCGAACAGCAACACAAGGAAACAGCAAATGTACATGGGTAGAAAAAACAACAAGAGACGCACAAAAACAAAACAAACATACAATAGGAGGAAGATGGAAGTACCGCCTTGGAACGGTCAGTGACAAAAGTCACCGGGGGTTTAAACCGGTTTATGGGCGCCCAACCTCACCCTTATTCCATCCCCATCCTAAAAGACAAACAGTGTAAATAAACGTATCCCCTCTCCGACTAATCTACAACAACCGCGACAGCAAATACAGTGGTAAAGTGCATGTATAACAAAAAAACATTTAATTGAACATACTGTATCCACCTATCGCTAGTGTACTCAATGATTGAGCTGCAAACAGAGTAACTGTAGAAAAGTAATAAAGGGTACGACAAAAATAAAATAGTACAGATATCCGACGTTCTCCTTCCATTTCTGGATTTAAGAGGTCGCCTTCATAGAGTACTAAACCTTTCTTGTCGGCGTACATGCAAAGAGGCCAGCGTGATTGCCAACTGTAAAAGGGTTCACAACCAAACAGGCAGTATGTTGTAATAATACAGGATCATATCCCTTTTTAATGAATTGTTTTATATATTTGATGAACAAAGTGAGAAAATGGGTATGTCCAATAATTCTACGAAGTTTGTAAATCACATCACCATAAAATTCAGGATGTGAAATACCGTGTCGCAAAAGTACCTTGAGATTACAATTGTACTTGCCAATAAGCGAGAGATTTCGATAGTAAAATTTAGAGAAAGTTTTTCTTAGTTTATGGTATCTATATCCTTGTTTAAGCAGTTTTTCAGTTAAAATGAGATTTCGACTGTTAAAATCGTCAATAGATGAACAAGCTCTAGCAAAACGAATAAGTTGAGATATATAAACCCCGTAAGATGGAGCACGGGGAACATCCCCGTCAAGATGAGGAAAATTTACAATATTAAAATCAAAATCATCTCTTTTGTCATATATTTTAGAAGAAATCATTCCATTATTAATTTTAAGGTCTAGGTCAAGAAAAGCTGCATAATTGTCGGACGGGTTAGCTTTATTCAATTTGAGTTCTTTAGGATAAATTGTAGGAATCAGAGCATCAAAGAAAGGGTTATCTAAGTTAAAAATATCATCCAAATATCGACAAGTATCATTGAAGGCTTTTATAACATCTTCTTGTGATTTAGGATTCAAACTCAACATGAAATCTCTCTCATAGCAGTACAAAAACAAATCTGCGACAAGTGGTGCACAATTCGTACCCATGGGAATACCAATTACCTGACGGTATATAGCATTCCCATAACGTACAAATATGTTATCCAAAAGAAAGGTTAGTGCTTCGCAAACTTCTGAGCAAGTCCAATTGGTGTAATATTTCATTTGCTCGTCGGTAAAGAAAGCTTTTTCAGCATTACATGCCAAGAACGATGTTTTTTCTCGGGCAAATACTTTCTGGATCAAGCTAGTAAGCTTATCCTTAATTAAAACATGAGGAAGAGTTGTGTACAGAGTAGAAAAATCGTAAGTGCTTACAGTGGATGCAAGATACCTTTTGTTCTTAAGTTTGTTTAAGACTTCTGAAGAGTTCTTAATAGACCAGAAGAGATTTATTCCAGAATTTTCATAAGTCTTATCACAGTAAAATTTTACATGTTCCTTTACCTTCGTTAAACAAGAAGTCAAAAGTATAGACAATTTAGTAGTTGTACATGAACTAGAATTTGCAATGAAACGCGCTTTATATGGTTTTTTATGTAGTTTTGGTAACCAATACATAGTAGGAAGTTTATGTTGTGTAATTTTAATATCGGTTCCAAATTGTTCACACTTTTTGACATGGTCTGAAATGATGGTCTTTTCGTCAGTGGTAACTGAAATGTATGACTTGGTATTAGTAATTTCCTGCTTCAAGACATCGATATAATGTAATCGTCAAATAATAATCACATTATTTGATGCCTTATCAGCAGGAACAAAAACGTATTTTGAATGGAAATCCTGTAAACCCTTTTTAAGATGTCTAAATGAAGTTCTAGGTTTAGGTGGAAGAAGGTGTTTATTAGAGCTGTAAAAGGAAATGCGTTTATCAATTATATCAAAAATTATAAGAACAATAGTAACAACATGTTGACATTGAACAGCCGCCATTTTCCTGTTTGATTAATCCCGCTGACTAAACTGGGGAATATGTTATTTATTTCACATTGTGCATAGTATTTGTCGAAGTTACTAAGCGTAAGCTATTTTATGACTATAAGAATTGTTAGTTTGTATAAATTCATCTATTTAGCTATGGTACGAAATCCGCACTGAGAGCTATTTTTGGTGCGGCGGAGCAGTACTCTTTACGGATTTTGTCGCACCGTTGCTGATTGGATGAGAATGAGAAATACGCTGAATGCAGAATTCTCATTGAAAAGAGAGCCTGAGTACTACTCGGTCTGAGTACCGAGTATCACTGCCCAGGAAGATATAAAAGGAAGCGTTTCACCGGGAAATGTCAGCTTTCAATCTTTTGGCCAACCATCAACATCCGAAATTCATTATCAAAATTCAACATACCAAAAATAGCAAGTGCCGTCCAGCAGAAATGTAAGATACAATATAGAGTATACTATTATAAGAACAATAGTAACAACAGTCTCCATAAGATATTTATATAAGTAATTAGTTCTAGATCTAGATCTAGAGATCTACTGTAATAATAAATGAAGACCACTTTTAAACTGCACTGTACTGTCTTGTGATCGGTTCGCCCCATATTAATATATTAACGTAGGCGAGGAGAGCGAAGCTCGCGTTACAGCATATTTGTTTTGTCTTTGTGCGTCTCTTATTGTTTTTTAGTTATGTACATTTGCTGTTTCCTTGTGTTGCTGTTCGGGCGAGTGTTTGTTCTGTATGTGGTGTTTAATGCGTGACACATTTTTGTACTTTTACAAATGATATATATTTGTACTCCAGCTAAACGAAAGTTGCGCAGACAACTCCAAGCAATCTCTTAAAGACTTACATTGGTTACCTTTCAATGCAAGGATCACTTTTAAGTTACTAACATACATGTACAATTGCTCTCTCAACCACGCGCCCGTTTATCTGACATAACTTCTTGTAAACGCAGCACCAACATGCAGTCTGAGATCGGCAGACAAATATGGAAAAAAAGTCAAACAGGGAGAGCCACACACGAAATTACACCGCACCAAACACCATCAAACAAGAAACGGTATAGCAACAAGACAAAACATAACAGGACGCATATCATGACGAAAAACATTAAACATTAAGCATATTGTCAGGACGGGCCAGAGTGTGGACAAAAAGACAAATATTTATTTAATTTTTATTTTCTTCTATTATCATATTTCCACAATGTTAATAACATTATAATATAGATCTATACATTTATAAAATCAATTCCTTTCCACAAGAATTCATCTTAACAATTGTCAACAAGCAATATAGTTTGAACAGTTTTCAAAGTTTGAGAACCTTTTCAAAAAGCAATATCTTTCTAATGGACCGTTTAAAATTTGGCCGATTTATTTGGAAAGTGCGGACCGAAGAACAGATCGAAATCTCCGGTTGCTACGCATCATAGAGGCTTCAAAGTGAAAGAATTCATTAGCCAATCAGAGACGAGATAACATATAATTCCACTGCCGCATCAATCCGTCGATTGAAAGTTGTGTTTGTTGAGAGATATACAAATGCATGAATATTTACAAATTCAAAGACAATCAAGACGAATAAGAAGCATAGATCAATTGTACAACTTGTATATGAAAGGATCATATAGGCCGTATAATTTGTCATGCGGGATTAAAGAAATGCGAGGTAAAAATGTATGAAATTGACTTGCTGACACAATCGGTTTTCGTGCATGCAGCAGGTGACATCATAACAATATTAAACAACAAAATTGACCATAAGCTGAAAGCAGGAGTACCGCATTGGAATGGTCAAAATGTAAATAAAATCCTCCCTCCAGACAACTTCACAACATGTATAACGATGTCTGCCAAACAAGCGACGTCATCATTTAAATGACGTCATAATTTAAAAGCACGGGGAAACTATACAAACAATAAATCGCAAGAAGATACAAATACTAGTGGATATTAAGTATGTACAACTGTTTTGTTTGAAGATGAGATGTATGCTGTGCCTTTCAAAAAAGAAAAACATTCAGTGACAGTCGTTTTGGGAAAGTTGGTCCCAGACTTTGTAATGGGCTTCCTAGCGTTATTTAAAGAGCAGAACATGTTGATTCCTTTAAAAGAAAGTTAAAAACGCATTATTTCAGACACTTTGTCTCACTTTTTAGTTTGTCTCAGAAACCGTCCGCGTGTTTTAGTTGTGTAAATTACTATATATACAGTCTGGTCAAAGTCGTCACAGACGTTAAGAAAGAGAACAATACAAGTAAAGCAGTTACCTTTAGAGATTTCAGAAACATGGACAAGTCTGCATTTATGAATAGTTTATCTGAAATTTCCATTGATTTTGAAAATGTTGACCTTTGCGTAGGAACGTTTGAAACAAATATTAAATTAAGGACGTTTTAGATACACATGCTCCTATCATAGAGAAAACCAACATTTGTCGTGCACCTAAACCATGGTTTACAAATGATTTATTCCAGCTAAAACGAACGTTGCGCAAATTTGAGCGTCTTTAGGAAACATATAAGGAGCCCGAACAGTTTGAAGCCTTTAAAGCAGCAAGGAATGAATACAGTTGTCAATTGAAGAAGGAAAAAAGAAAAACGTTGAGGAAAAGTCATTGAATGTAAGGGTGACTCTAAAAGGTTATATTAATTTGTATCTGGCTTGACAGGAACTAAATCCGAAATTCCAATGCCTCCTAGCGAAAGTGAGATTACCCTCAGTGAAAACTTGCCGACTATTTCATGGACAAGATACGGAACATTCGAGATTCTTTGCGGTCTTTTAAAAACTTTGAGCCAATTCAGAAAGACGTACAGTTTACTGAATTTGAAGAACTGAGTCAAGAGGAAGTTAGAAAATTGATAAACGAGCTGAAGACAAAATCATGTGAATTGGCCGTTATGCCTACACATATTCTAAAATTGTTTTCAGATGAACTATTACCTATAATCACAAACGTGGTTAACACTTCATTGACAAATTGTGTTTCCCATCGAAATGGAAGCAAGCTATTATACGACAGTTTCTAAAGAAAGTTGGATTGGAACAAGAACTGTCAAATCACAGACCCATAAGCAATCTTTCTTTCCTGTCAAAACTTATTGAGAAAGCTTCATTGTTTAGACTTAACATCCATGTAAATGACCATGACCTTCTGCCCAAAAATCAATCGGATTACAGATGGTTTCACTCCTGCGAATCTGCCTTATTGAGACTTGTTCATGACCTACTTGAGGCAATGGAGAAACATGAAGTAACTGCCCTTATTGCCACTGATCTTAGTGCTGACTTTGATACTGTCGACCATGATATTCTTCTCGATGTTCTCAAGAGTCAATGTAGAGTTTGTAATATTGCTCTGAAACAATTGGACTCCTACTTACGACCAAGAAGCTGTCGCGTGAATGTAAATTCGTCACAGTCACAACATCGTCTGTTGGAATGAAGTGTTCCCCAGGGTAGTTGCCTTGGTCCTTGGCTCTGCCTTGCATACGCAGGAACCTTGTTCGATGTTATTCCTCCATCTATCTCTGTATACGGTTTCGCTGATGACCATATTGCAAGTAAACGCTTTAAAACTACCTCTAATAGTGAAAGACAAGATGTTTAAAACCTTGAAGAATGTTCCATAACGATCTTACTGGATAAACGAAAACAAACTTAAAATGAACACAGCAAAAACTGAATTCATCATTTTTGGAAGTAAACAACAGCTCAACAATTGTACTGTGCATGCAATTGATATCGCAGAAAATGTTGAATCGAAAATGTCTATTAGATACCTAGGGGCTTTTCTCGATGAATCATTGACATTCAAAGAACACGTGAAAAGAAAGTGTCGCGTTGCAATGTTGAGCTACTAAAGAATAAAATGTATTAGGAAATACTTGACAAAGGAATCTACAGAAACTTTAGTTCTCTCACTAGTGATTTCTCATTTAAAGATTATTGTAATGCCATCATATACGTAATTGCACAATGTGATATAGAAACGGCGGCAAATTCAAAATATGTGCGCTAAACTCTTTTTGAATAGGAAATGGTCAGGCAGCTCCAAGCAATCTCTTAAGGTAGTTCGCGCTGTTGCTCGGCAAAAATCGAAATTTATCCAATTATCATCATATTTGGCCCAGGTATACAGAAAGTTACCGCCGATACGACTACGACGTTCATTTTAAATTTGACGTCAGTTGCTTAGCAATATATGACGTCAAAAGCGCCCTCTGGTGTCATCTAAGCAATTCACGTGTGCTTGCGTATTACTTTATTTATTTACAAATGCCGTTGCGCATTTCAGTGATTCAAAAACTGTTTTGAAGAAGAATAGTTCTTCAACATGATGTGCGATATATGTCTTACAAGCTTAACACTTTTGTTAAGTCGGGAGTTGAAAGTTGGGAAACCCATTTTACTGCATTCTGATATTGAACTTTTTTCGCCTTTTTCGTGGAATTCCAAAAAACTAGACGGTGAAAGTTTATAAAATACTCGGTTCATTTCTTAACAGGAACAAGTAAAAAAAAGCAATACCTATTCGAGTTCATTTTTTCGCTACGAGTGATTTTGCTAGGTCATCTCGTCATCATACTCGACGTCAAGGCGACGTTGAAATATATAAAAAACTGTTCCAGATCGTATGTGCTCATTACTCTTCTAATTACACTAATTATTCATTGAAATATCAGTATGACTTGAAATTCTAGTTTTAATATTCCTGAAAACTAATTGTCTTTCAGTAGAAAAAAACCTTTTTCTTCCAATTAAAACTAATAGAGCAAACCCATATCAGACACTTCATGCAGGAGTTTCTGATTAGGGACTTCTCATTTTGTATATATTATATATTTTAGAAAAGGGTACTGTACAAATATAATTAATACACTATTATTTAATATGCCTTGTTAATATGATCAAATAAGTTTAGAGTTGTCATATTGTATGAAATGTGCTTATTTTGAGGGCCTCGGGGGTAGATTAATCTTTTGACTAACCGAGCTACCCTCGTAAATAAAGTGTCTCATTCATTCATTGACACAGGGCACAAATGGAATAGATCCATATAGGAAACTTTCCACAGGAGTTTCTCGCTTAGTTCAGTTCTATTTGAAACTTTGTTTATGTAGTTTGTATAATTATGCTGATTTCATTTTGCGTTATTGAAATGGTTTAGCGTAATATATGCATTGGACACATTGTTTATTATGGTCTGTGATTGTTATTTTTGCATATAAATTTATGAAATGTACTGATTAACAAGGCCTCGGAGTACCTAATGAGCTACCCTAATTATATAAAGTGTTTTAGCACTCATTCATTAATTTAGATTAATTGGGTAACTCTCAATCCTTTCATTCATTCATTCATCCAATTCGTCATAAAATTGTGCATATAGTTTTGATCCAGATGAGACATTGAATAACTCGTCGTCTCATCAGGTCCAATTAGTTTATACTCTAACTGCATTTTTCTAATTTTGAAGCAGATAACATTTTATTTTAACTAAAACTGAGCAAAAATATTTTCTCGTATTATAGTATTGACAGCGTGGGTAAATGACGTCACAAATATGTGGTTTTAATAGCGCGTACATTCATCCATCTGAATCGGGTCAAATGGCATTTATAATAAATGCACTTCATTTGTGCAGCAGTTAAGCTAGATCCATCGTTATATTAACTATTTGGCAAATCAAAACTTTGATTACAGATTGAATCCAGATAAGACGCCAAGTTACTTGACATTTTATGAGAATCTAAATGCATGTCCTTGAAGAATAGATCTACAAATTGAAGCAGACAACAGTTTTTAATTATACAGACACAACATTACTTAGCGAGCAATGAGTTTATTTCTGATTCTCTTGTGCGTAAATATATCTGTGTTTTACTTTTTTGTAATTTGTATTAAATGCTTTTGTTTCAGAGCCTCAATGTAGATTAGTCATTATGACTAATTGAGCTACCCTCATTAAAAAAAGTATTGCATTCATTCATTCATGCATTATTCCGTGAGTGGAAGATATGACTGGATTTAAAAGAATAAGAAGTAGATCTAAAACAATAAATAAAAAAAATCTGCTTTTAAAATACATAAGAAAATAAATACAATCAATTGATACGGTGTCAAATGTTTTACTGTCAAATATGTATATTGCAGCGCAAAATATAATACGTGTAATAATTACAAAATGCGTAGATTTATTACATTATGCTGAAAAAAAACTGTTCAACACAAAATATCGTAACGATGCAAAATGTAATAAACTTTGTTTGAAACGAGTCTGATTCATTCCATACACAACTATATTCGCGACTTTCGAAGAGAAATGCATATACATGTACAAGTAAAATTTCTACCTCTTCTGGCAACAAGGGACTGGGAAAGCGGAGAGTAGTACAGCTCGACGGGTCAAAAGTCGAAACTTTCATTTTATCGACATGCAACTTATCAAAGTGCACTGGATAAGGAGTAGATGTTGGTAGAGTAAATATGTTTTACTTAATCTAATGATGTTCGATATCATGATGAAAATATTACATTTTGCGTTATTACATTTTGCGTTGATATGCTTATTTTTAACCAACGCAAAATGTAATAACGACGCAAAATGTAATAATCTTTGAGGTGGGCCTGATTCATACCATACATAGAGGATCTTACATGAGTTTTCATTACACATTTTTTTATGAAACGCGTTTACTATAATAGTATGACACGAGCTTTAGCGAGTCTCATATTGATTATTGTAAACGAGTTTCATGAAAACAATTTGTAATGAACACGAATGTAAGATCCTTTTTATCACATAAGCCTTAAAATGCCATAGAAAATAAAACAGGCTATAGCTGATTGCTGTTTCGGCCATTGCTTACAAACAGCGTAGTAATACAACGGACGGTGCATAATGAGCGTTACGATTGGTTAACGATTGCTCATTTGCATAAAAAATGCACTAGTGCATTTCCGCGAAATACGGCACTCTGTTACGACAGTCCCACAAGGCAGATTATGTGAGAAAAAATATATCTGCGACTTTCGAAAAGAAAATGAATATATAACGTTAATATAACCTGTCCGACCACAAGAACCGGAGATAAGTGAATCGGAAGGGGGGGGGGGTTTCAAAAATCGAAACTTTCATTTCATCGACAAAAAGACATACCAGAGTGTATACTTATTCTAAAGATGTTCGATATATAAAGGAAATGATTACATTTTGCATGATTACATTTTGCGTTGGTATGCTTATTTTTAACCAACGTAAAATGTAATAACAACGCAAAATGTAATAAATTTTGTGGTGGGACTGATTCACCATACAACTTAATATTCGTAACTTTCGAAGAGAAAACTGATATACAACTATAATACATGCAAAAACTATCTCAGCACTGGCGCCGAGGAAGGGATAAGGAGGGGGAGCGGGTCAAAGTTCGAAATTGTCATGGCCTCGACGAGCAAATATCAAAGTACACCGGAAGAAGAGTAAATCCATTTGGGCACATGGACAGACGCACTTAACGCATTGTTGAAAGAGGGTGTCAAAAAGTATCAGAAGTTATGCAAGTCCTTATCCTTATATCCTTATTGTTGCATTGTTATCTGTAAAAGTCAAGCGACAAATAGGGACATTGATTTTTTTACTGACGATCACATCGCATCAACGTCGCGTTGACATCGAATATAATGATGAGGTGACCTAGCAAAATCACTCGTAGCGAAAAAATGAACTCGAATAGGTATTCTTTTTTTCACTTGGTTCTGTTAAGAAGTGAACGGACTATGACATATAATTTTTTTTGTAAACTTTCACCGTCTAGTTTTTTTGGAATTCCACGAAAATGGCGAAAATAATCCAATACCAGAAAGCGGTAAATTAGGATATCCAACTTTCAACTCATGACGGAACAAAAGTGTTACGCTTGTAAACCAAATATCGCATATCATGTTGAAGAACTATTCTTCTTCTTCAAAACAGTTTTTGAATCATTGAAATGCGCAACGGCATTTGTAAATAAATAAAGTAATACGCAAGCACATGTGAATTGCTTAGATGACACCAGAGAGCGCTTTTGACGTCATATATTGCTAAGCAACCGACGTCAAATTTAAAACGAACGTCGTAGTCGTATCGGCGATTACTTTCTGAATACTTGGACCAAATATGATGATAATTGGATAAACTTCGATTTTTGCCGAGCAACAGCGTGAACTACCTTAAAGACTTACATTGGTTACCTATTAAGGCCAGGCTCACTTTTTAAGTTATTAACATATATGTACAATTGCTCTCTCAACGACACGCCCGTTTTGTAAAAGGAAAAGTAGTTAAGTCAAGCAGGCAAAGCCACATACAAGAGGCAACCACCACCAAAACACCGTAAGACAGCATGACACACACAATATGAACACAGAAAGCGCCAAACGAAACAGAGAACCAGAGACAAATGCTCCACACATGAACAAAACGACAAGCACAAAGACGAAAGGCAAGCAAAAGGAAGGGTGACAAAGAGAGTACCGCCTTGGCATGGTCAGTAGCAAAAACACCACTGGGGTTTAAACCGTAGCTTACAAATAGTGTAAATAAAGGTATCCCCGCTGTACTTACCCACAACATAGACGACGGCGAATACATGAGAACATGTAAAACATAGCATAGTAACTGTGAAAATTTGTCAAATATGTACGTAATGGCGTTGCTGAAGTCCGGACACCTGCAGGTAAGCCGTTAAGGGCACGACAGGGAAAAGTAAAACATGGGTCTGTTAAGCTCATCCTGCATTCAAGTTTAAGAGTATACCATCATAGAGTACTACCCTTGGCCTGTCAACGCGCAACCAAAGAGGGAAGCGTAGTTACCGACTGTAAAAAGGTCGATAACCAAACATGCATTGTGTTGCAATATAATAGGATCATAACCTTTCTTTTTAAATGTTTTAATGCGTTTAATAAACAAATCATGAAAATGGATATGACCCCATAAAAGTCTGGTTGAGAAATGCTTTGTTGCAGTAACGCCTGTAGATTGCAATTTATATTTACTGATGAGTGGTATACTTCGATAATAACATTTTGAAAAAGTGTTCCGAAGTTTGTGATATCTGTAACCTTGCTTAAGCAGTTTATGTTATAACTAAATTACGTCTGTTAAAATCTTCAAGCAAAGAACAGGCTCGGGCAAACAGAATAAGTTGAGAAATATAAACACCATAAGATGTAGATAGCGGCACATCTCCATCTAGAAAAGGTTAATTAACAATTTTAAAATTAAAATATTCTCTTTTATCGTATACTTTGGACGAAACTTTATCATTTGTAATTTAAAGATTAAAATCTAAAAATGATGCTATAATGTCAGATTGATTCGCTTTGTTTAAGGACATTTCTTTTGGGTAAATTAAGGAAATCATAGTTTCAAAATAAGAATTATCTAAATTCAAAATATTGTCTAAATACCTAGAAGTTTTATTAACAATATCCGTCTGTGTATCAGGCTTTAAGCTACGCATAAAATCACTGTCATAGCAATACAAAAACAAGTCTGCAACAAGAGGGGCACAATTTGTACCCATGGGTATACCAACACTTTGACGGTATACGATACCTCAAAAGGCACAAATATATTATCTAAAAGAAAGGTAAGAGATCTACAAACTTCAAGGCAAGTCCACATTGTGTCATGTTCAACTTCTGAGTTCGAAAAGAATGAGCTTTGAACATTACAAGCAATGAACAATTTGTTTTCTCTGGCAAATGTTTTGTCTATTAATTTAATCAGTTTATCCTTTATAAGATCATGAGGTAGAGTAGTATAGAGTGTAGAGAAATCATAAGAGCTCATGAAGAAAAGTTATACTGTTCATTTTCAAGTTTTGTTAAAACATCATTTGAATTTTTTATGGATAAAAAAACACTAAAACCAGAATTTTCATACATTTTATCACAGTAGCGTATTACATGTTCTTTGATCGTTGTAACACATCGTAGTAAGACAGGACCTCAAAAGTTGAGATAATTTAGTAGTGGTACAACAGCTAGAGTTGGCAATAAAACGCGCCTTTTAAAGGTTTTTATGTAGTTTCGGAATCAAGTACAAAGTAGAAAGTTTATGCTGTTTTATGTTAGGACCTGACTTAAAAAAATATTGTACATTTTTACATGTATCCGAGACTATATCTTTTTCAGGAGTTTGAACTGTTATATAAGTTTTTGAATGAGTTACCTCCTTCTTTAAAACATCAACAAAATACAATCCTCAAATAATGATTACATTATCCGATGCCTTGTCAGCAGGAACAAGAACACCACAGCACCAACACACAGTCTAAAAGTACAACAATGAGTCATGCAGGAAACACCACATACAGAACAAACACTCGCCCGAACAGCAACACAAGGAAACAGCAAATGTACATAGGTAGAAAAAACAACAAGAGACGCACAAAGACAAAACAAACATACAATAAGAGGAAGATGGAAGTACCGCCTTGGAACGGTCAGTGACAAAAGTCACCGGGTGTTTGAACCGGTTTATGGGCGCCCAACCTCACCCTTATTCCATCCCCATCCTAAAAGACAAACAGTGTAAATAAACGTATCCCCTCTCCGACTAATCTACAACAACCGCGACAGCAAATACAGTGGTAAAGTGCATGTATAACAATAAAACATTTAATTGAACATACTGTATCCACCTATCGCCAGTGTACTCAATGATTGAGCTGCAAACAGAGTAACTGTAGAAAAGTAATAAAGGGTACGACAAAAATGAAATAGTACAGATATCCGACGTTCTCCTTCCATTTCTGGATTTAAGAGGTCGCCTTCATAGAGTACTAAACCTTTCTTGTCGGCGTATATGCAAAGATGCCAGCGTGATTGCCAACTGTAAAAGGGTTCACAGCCAAACATGCAGTATGTTGTAGTAATACAGGATCATATCCTTTTTTAATGAATTGTTTTATATATTTAATGAACAAAGTGAGAAAATGGGTATGTCCAATAATTTTACGAAGTTTGTAAATCACATCACCATAAAATTCAGGATGTGAAATACCGTGTCGCAAAAGTACCTTGAGATTACATTTGTACTTGCCAATAAGCGAGAGATTTCGATAGTAAAATTTAGAGAAAGTTTTTCTTAGTTTATGGTATCTATATCCTTGTTTAAGCAGTTTTTCAGTTAAAATGAGATTTCGACTGTTAAAATCGTCCATAGATGAACACGCTCTAGCAAGACGAATAAGTTGAGATATATAAACCCCGTAAGATGGAGCAAGGGGAACATCCCCGTCAAGATGAGGAAAATTTACAATATTAAAATCAAAATCATCTCTTTTGTCATATATTTTAGAAGAACTCATTCCATTATTAATTTTAAGGTCTAGGTCAAGAAACGCTGCATAATTGTCGGACGGGTTAGCTTTATTCAATTTGAGTTCTTTAGGATAAATTGTAGGAATCAGAGCATTAAACAAAGGGTTATCTAAGTTAAAAATATCATCCAAATATCGACAAGTTTCATTGAAGGCTTTTATAACATCTTCTTGTGATTGAGGATTCAAACTCAACATGAAATCTCTCTCATAGCAGTACAAAAACAAATCTGCGACAAGTGGTGCACAATTCGTACCCATGGGAATACCAATTACCTGACGGTATACAGCATTCCAGATCGGCAAACAAAGCTCAAAAGACGTATGCCGTGCCTTTCAACAAAAAAAGAAAAACATTCAGTGACAGACGTTTTGGGACAGTTGGTCCCAGCCTTTAGAATCGGCTTCTAGCGCGATTAAAAGAGCAGAACATATTCCTTTTAAAGAAAGTTAAAACGCATTGTTTCTGACACTTTGACTCACTTTTTAGTATGTCTTAGAAACTGTCCGCGTGTTTTAGTTGTATAAAGCACTTTATATACAGTCTGGAATTTAGTATAACAGTTTTTGAACCGTCGTTTTATGGATATTTGTTTTTATGCTTTCTTAAATGTATATTTGTGTACTATATATCCTCTCTTGATTTTTCTTTCTTTCTGATTTTATTTTTGTCAATATCAACGTCACTAAATGCATTATTTGCACAAATAGGCGTTAAACCAAGAGGTTAAGTTTCGTTCTTTCTAAGTTTCGTTTCATCAATTGATACATTTAACAAAACGGTTTTCCGACTCTTAAGTGGGCGGAGCCGCAGGAAAACCAGGGAAACGCATTACGACCATCTTTTAGAGTTCACGAATGTTTCCAGATTTCACTTTGATATTTATCTAACCTTTCTTGAAATTCTAGGAAAAGCTGCTTCAGATCGAGGATATGGAAGCTTAACGCCGGTTTCCCTGTGGTATTTTTCTCTCAAAGCTTTAGCTGTCTTTGAAAATGTCGACATTACTAATGGGATATACATATAAAATACATTTATGTAATTAACTTTCTTCTCGATGTAATTACCAGCAAGTCCGGTAGGACAGTGTTAATATAATGAAACATATTTTCTCTAAATTATTGGTCACCGGATGGAGTATAATAGTCGGATAATTTCGGTTGGGGTGTTTTTAACATTTTACTTTCCTTTGGCATGACTAAAGCATACTCATGCATAGCCATATCTCGTCTTTAAATGTTTGGACGGCGTGACTTTGCCGGCGTATTTGTTCCTGGATATGATCCAGCCGCTGTGTCCGTTTTTTGCTCAGGCTGCTCGTGCTGCCTAAAGTTTTTTTTATAGCGATATCGTGCCGTCGACGCTCTTATTCAATGCCAGAACTCTTGAACGTATTGAATACACTGAATAAATAGTTACTTCAAAGTGAACAACACTGCATTAGCGACTGCACCACCTACCACCATTGCTATACTAGCCATTCTTATTTATTTTGAAAACCATTAAAATATCGGCTGGGGTGATGCCCTGCTTTATTAGGCGGTCTCTAGCGGCAAGGGTGGATGTGACCTATACTATAATCATACCAACATGATAGATAGCGTTAACAATTTTCTCACCATCTGGGTTTGACATTATCTCATAATGCGGATCTCTTTTTTCAAAATGGGTGTAGGTTCTGAAGTATGTTGTGTATTTGTTGTGTTTGAAAACTTCCAAATTACAAAACATGAGGATACTGAAATTCCCCGAATGAACACCCACCTAAGAGTAGTAGAGTTTTGTTCAATAGGTGTTGAACAGTGTTCAGTATATGTTAGACACTTTTCAGTAGGTGTTGAACAATGTTCAGTAGGTGTTAAACACTGTTCAGTAGGTGTTAAACAGTGTTGAGTAGGTTTAAAACGTGTTTGCTTATAATTCTGAAGCTGTTTAATGAACTCTTCCTTTTTTCTTTTGGATATAGCCGCTTTTTACCCGCAGTCACCGTCTTAGAATCTTTAACTATGGTTACTTTTTCTACAATCTCCGGCTGTGTTTCCATAATCTATATTTGTAGGCTTTTGAGAATGTGTAATTGTGTTGAGTATGGCCGTTAGGGGACCAAGTACATACCGTAACGGTGATAAAGTTCGCAAGTAGCAGCATTTATTGCATGCCCAACAAACGAGTCTTTCTTAAGGTCAGCAACAAGTACATTCTGTCGGTCATCTGGGATCGGTAGTAGGTAAGCCGCCAGTTTGCTATATATGAAGAGTTAGAGTACTAAGCGTTTTTGTCATATCCGCCCCAACTTGGTATTATAGCAAGCGTAGAGCTTCTCTATCTCTTCTTTACTCATGTCTTCAACATGATCTGCAGACATGACTTTACCTAGGTAAAACTTTCAATGTCCCCCATGGCCTGGGCGGCTAACTTCTCTCTATGTTAAAATATAACCAGGCTCTCCATCCTTCTGTGGCGAGTACACCGGTGGTGGAGTGCTGTTTCCAGGAGCGAGTCTATAATTTCTTTACACTCCATTGTAATACATACATACTTCCCAAGTTTAATTAAATATTTCCGACCTAAAAGGAATAGCAATCCTTCAAATAAAGCAACATGAAAATGTTTAATCAGATTAAGATTTTATAGTTACTAGGCTGGGAAGTATTTAAAATTAGCTTAGCGTGTTTAGTTTTGGTCAACCTGTCCCGAATGTAAATTCTGAAGGGTGATGATCCCCCAAAAGCAAATATTGCAACAAAAAAAAGGGAAAATTGCAGACTCGGTTTTATTGAGTCTGTTCATAAGCAGTAATTGAAAGTGCAACACTGCTCACGCACCAAGAAACTGGGTTAACATCGTTCTCACACAGACACACCTCAAATGAGTCTCATTCCTTACAGTGAAAGAGGGCGACCCATCGTGTTTGCTCCCGAAGGTCTTTGAGAACTGAATGGTACTTCTGAGTTAAGACCCAAACCGACTGCTTCGCATGCCGGCCACCAAATGCCAATACGGAAAGCATATATTTCTTCCTGGTAATTTGCCTGTTAGCGACCATATCATCGATAATATATAATGTCGGTTGTCTCTGGAATACCTAGTACAAAGCGCCCAGGTATTCATGAAGGCGTTCACCCGAATCTACAGCATAAACCTCTTTTTTCGCATACCCTGCCATTCCACAGAAAATCGCTGAGTTAGGTTCTTTAGTAAAGTGCTCTGACGGATCTTCCATTTTCTATATTCAGCTGTCCATAATGATGTAGAGGTACATGTTTAAAGCACTTTTTGCTTCCGCTTCTTTGGAGATCTGGATCGTAATACTCTTGCTCCCTTTTTTGAGGCGACGTCCATTACCATAGGAACCATCATCATCGGTAGACCTCAGGTCCGGCCAAAGGGCGCATTCTTCAGTGAGGCGAGTTTACAAGCGTGCTTCCCTAAATCTGTTGCAACCATAGCCGCTTCGGGATGCCGTTCAGACCCTCCAGCCGTAAGCTTCCTAGCTTCATCCCACAGCTTGTAGGGACGCATTCCTGGAGCGTAGAACTGGTTTAGAACTCCTTCTACCTTTACCTCCAACTTAGTTACTTTTGAGTTATAACAGTCCTCGATTGGGGGGTGGGGGTAAATGCATCTTCCGGCTTCTTAAATAGTATTAGAACACCTTTCGTAGACATGGCAGGGACGTTTAGGTTTATTTCCATAGTGTATCAAATTTATCTTTCGGGATCTTCCGGTGGCGTAAAATAGGATCGTCTAAGATAGACATCCTCCCTGCGTACTGTTGGCTGAAGTTATTGGCCAGTTTCTTATTAGTAGAGAGTTTAGCATTGTCGTCGTCGTCAGACTGGATCACATGGTCCCCGAAATCCGACTGGAAGATGGGCATGTGACTCTCAAGGATTTCGAAATCAAGCGGGATGAGGAAGCAATTACCATAACCATTTGCAATGGCAACGTCCTTCTGTTTCCCATTAGCCTTGTCTCCGGGGTTTACTCTCATCTTTGTCACATTTCTATTTGTAGTGGTGTCAATCCACTGGCACTCGGAATTATTCCGCTCATTCTCGGTTTTCCAGAGGTCTCGGTGGCACTCGCAGACGTCGCTTTCATCGACACTTATCACCTCGTTTCCGGAGATCTTTATCGTGGTCTGCTTTACGATTGCTCGACCCAAATCTTTTACAACTGTACGATTAGCATCGGTCGATTCCAGATTGATCTGGAAGGCTGGATGGGCTATCCCAGGGACTATTATATCGTTGGCTCCGAGGTTCGGGAACCTAATTAAAAGTTGTTGATTCTGGTCTATCTTTGGGTTGGTTGTTTGTGATAACGACCGTCTGGCAGATACCTTTTACCCCCATGAGCTCCCTTAATTGTCTGTATGGGTAAAGTGTTCTACCAAATTCGCTTTGGGTCATTTAAATTAAAGTTATATACCTTTCATTTATATTTTCAAAATGGATGAAGACATTCAAAAGGATGAATTTAGTGCATAGGATGACATCGTCTCGGATGATAATATTGTAACTACTTCCTCTTTATCCTATGAAGTACTCTTTGATACCGTTGATACTTATTATAAGGATTTAGATAAGGTTCATGAAAACGGGTCAACCTGCAATTACGGATTACATTTACCAGAAATTTGAGATAGGTAAAGATGGACGGCTGAACCCTAAAGACCAACCAACGGTTAAGCTTAGACAGGAACATGGAGACCCCTATTCACTGTCTACCCTTTCAACAAAATATGGGTGCGTTAATTTATCTGATATGTACTCAATTTCTCGGACCATAACAAGAGCAAATATCCTAAAGAGGCTGAAGTCAAATTACGACAGGCTTATAGTGAACTTGCAACGGTTGATGGTTGTAATTTAGAGATCAGAAATATTAACAGGGCAACAGCTTTTCTCTCTTATGCGGAGAAAACACCTCTAAAAACGATTAATGATGACCATCTAGATTTAACCTTTTGGGATAAGTCAGAAATGATGCAGCATTATCGAGAGCTTAAGGGGTTTGATAAAGCTATGCAAACTATGCGGGGTAGTTTAATGTACAACATGACAAATGTCTCCGAGCTCGATAATGATATAGCAGCAGAGAGAAGAAAGCTGGAAGAGACTGAATAGCCTGTGCTGAAACGGTATATCTTAGAAAATATAAGTAAACTCGAGGAATATAGGTATTCAGGATTAGATGCAGATTCCACTGATAAAAATGGCTTTAATGAATTCGTGAAACTATATGGCAGATACTACGTGAAGATTACACGTTGATTGAGCGGAAAAGAACGCTATTTTGGGAGCAGAGGATTACAATAGCTTCCATAATCACAGCGATTGGAATGGGCATACGCATGCTAGTTCTAGAACTTACTGGGGGAAGTGGCGGAATACCTCCTACACCCCCAGCTCCATCCGATAAGGGTGGCTTAAAGGAATGGGTGAGAAAGCAGCTTACGGCTCTTGGGAGACTACTTCTCAGGAGAGAAGATTTTTAAATATTCAAATTGTTGACGGACGACAAACGCCGACGGAAGACGGACATTAGCCGAGACGTGATTAAATGTTTATAAATGCTGGCTGAAATCTGTCGTCCGAAAATTGCGTTATCCAGATTTCCGGTACGCTTGTTTCATTTGTAGAGAGTATTCTGCGCAAAAAAAGATGCGCAGAACTTACTAGCGAAATCGCCTTTAAACCCCAAAACAGGATGAGCTTATTAGACTCATGTATGCCTTTTCTCTGTCGTGCCCTAACGGCTCCCCTGCAATTGCTCTGTCTTCAGCAGTTATTTAGTACTTGACGGACGTTCACAGTTGTTATGTTATGTCGTACATTTTGTATTATTAGTTTTCTCTATGTTGATGGGCAGTCCGGCGGGGATACCTTTGTTGACAATGTTTGTTTATCTAGGGTGACTTATGGGAGGTGCATGACGTTCGTAAACCGGTTTAAACCCCCAGTCGTGGTTTTGTCACTGACCGTTCCAAGCCGGCACCCTCTTCGACACCCTTGTTTTTGTTTGTTTGGTGTCTTTGTACTTGTGTGTCCAATAGATTATAAGAAATCAAAGTACTGAGGTTATGGAACGTGACAATGTTCTGACTAACGTGGAAAGATATATACAAAAAGT
Source organism: Azorinus chamasolen (assembly GCA_963576725.1). Lineage (NCBI taxonomy): Eukaryota > Metazoa > Mollusca > Bivalvia > Cardiida > Solecurtidae > Azorinus > Azorinus chamasolen. Next base: position 4,508,475 of record OY755242.1, read on the forward strand.
ACAAAAATGAGTCATGCAGGAAACACCACATACAGAACAAACAGTCGCCCGACCAGCAACACAAGGAAACAGCAAATGTACATAAGTATAAAAACAACAAGAGACGCACAAAGACAAAACACACATACAATACGCAAAAATCACTTGGGGGTTTAACCGGTTTATGGGCGCCCAACCTCACATTTATTCCATCCCCACCCTAAAAGACAAACAGTGTAAATGAGTCAATATATAGTTTTGTAACATTGTCTGTCCTTTAGCTATATCGTTCTAACTGACTTATATTGGCAAATGATTTTACGTTCGGTTTATTTTGCTTGTTGTTAAAAACACCCGAGAGCAATTTTCTTTCTCTTGAATGAAGTATTTAATGAAAAAAATTAAACCAAAGTGGCCAACTTGATTGAATTATCGTGTCCCAAAATCAAAATTACAAGAAGTAAATTAGCTAATTGGCAATTTTGATTTTTTAACCGGCTCATAAGTTTAATTATTAGCATTAACTATTATTTCTCAAGAAGAAGCACAGCTTATAACCTTTATGTACGAAAGTTTTTGGTTATTTTCAACATTCTGTATACTGTCACAGAATATTGGTTCAATGATGTAACATTCATCAACTCTGATGTTCATTCACAGATACATAGAATATTTTAGGTAAGTGTGTACAAACTATTTATTTCATTGATGTAACATCAACAGTGATCTTATGATCCGTGGTTTGTTTATTACACTTATCCTAACTTTTATGCTGAAATGGTGTTGAAATTAAACTGGAGTTCTCAAGCAGCCAAGAGAGTGATACATGGAGGTAAAGGTCATTCAGTGCGATATTCTTCCATGCTGTAACAGTCCGTGATGTAACATGGATTTTTGTTACATAATGGATCGGGAGTGTTACATAAAGGATATGTACGCATATTATTTAGCTAAGCTCTGCTGCTAATTATTATAATAAGTTTTATAGATTTTAATGTTAGATGAGATTTGTAATAAACTGATGGGGGAAGTTTAAAAAAATTGAAATCATCTATTTTTATGAATATGCTTTAAGATTTACACATGATGATTGTTACAGCATGGAATAAAACTGTTACATTTAGGATTGTAGGCTGTTAGTTATGTCTCTTCCCCCATAATTATATGGGGGAGATATATCGTTTTTGTGAGAGTTGTCTATCTGTCTTTCGGTCTCTGTCTGTCTGTCCGTTTGTCTGTCCCTCTGTCAGTCACACTCTCTTTCCGGACGATAACGCCTATATGCCTGAGGTCAGCTGGCTGAAAACTTAATTATAAGGAAATAGAATAATTAGAGAAAGTGTCATGCACAAGGTCCATAACTCGGGCTTCAATAATATTGAAGTTATTACCCCTTGTACATTTTTACACACTTTCTTGTCCCGAAGATAACTCCGATAGGGCTCATGTCATTGAATGGAAACTACATACATGGAAAGAGCATGATGAGAAGAAGTGACGCGTACAAAGACCATTACTCTCGCTTCAATACTTTTGGAGTTATAGTCCTTTGTTATAGTTTTGTCCAATCAATAACTCCTGTTCTACTGATGCTATTGGAATGAAATTTCATTTATTGAAAGAAAATGGTAGAAGGAAGTGTCATATCCAAGGGTATCAATATTTTTAGAAGTTTTCCCTGTCATCATTGTATTTTGAAAACATGTGGTGTGGAAAGTGCATGATGAGGGAAAATATCATTCATCAAGTCCATTACGATGATATCAACATTTTGTTATTTTTTTATGTGTGGGTGCTGTGCGAGGAATCGGGGGAGACATCTGTTTTCGTGACTGACTATTAGAGGGAAACATGCTCATCTCATGAAACTTAAAAAAACAATTAGTACAGATCTAGATAAGATGCCCTGTAACTCTGCATCTCACCTTGCCTTGAACTATATTGCTTATGTACTGAAAGTTTAATTTTAATCATAGCATGGGTTTGTGTTAACCCATTCCCTCATAAGTTATTTTAAGATTCAAACACTTTGAATAAATATACAGAAAATGAGCATTAACTAGAGAAAAGAAAACTTAGAATTTTGAATATCACCTTCAGACATGGGGATGACTAATGAAGAACGACAAAGAAAATTTAGACTAAAAAGAGATGCTGATCCGCACCACAGGATTGAGTACTTGCAAAAAAGCAAAAGGTATGAAACAGACAAAGCAGTGGGGAAAAGGAAAAGCATCAAGGACAAAGAGAAACGTCATGTAAGAAAAGTATGGCGATTACAAAAAAATCGCAGAAAGAGAAGAACAAGGTAGAGCACCTACAAAATTTGAAACCACCATCAACACCAAGATCGACACAAAATCAGAGTCCAAGAGAGAATTCCAGTATAAAGAAAGTGCAAGAAAAGAAAATATACCATAGAATGCGAGCAAAATGTTACAGAGATCTTAAGTCAAAAACTGAAGAAATAGAACTATTGAAATGAAAAGCAGAATTGTCTTTTGGAATCATTAGTTTTGATGGTATAAGTTTTGAAAATGGAATACTTCTTAAGCCGGTGCTAGTGGGCATGAGTAGTGTTACACTTTTAATTACTACTCATGAACAGACTCAATACAACCGAATTTCCTCTTTTTGCTTTGCTACTTTTGTTTTCGAAGGATAACCCAGTTTCAGAATATAAGTTTGAGAGGGGGTATATAGGGGGTCTGTCTGTCCGTGGCATGGCTGTCCGTGGTCTGTCTGTCTGACTGTCCATGTCAGATTTGCGATCAAGGCAGCTGAGCGTGGGTATTCCATCACCTTTAGATAGTTATAGTTTTAACTGTTAACAGTTATTATTCCGTGTTTTAACAGCGAGGTGTTTGTTTAGATTAACCACTAATAGATAATGAGAACATATCCATTTGGATTACATTCACAAGTAAGAGTTGGAAGTGAAGAATTTTATGTTTTCTTTGATGTAACGAAACATTCTCTAATGTAACGTTCAAATTTCAAGAATATGAAAAAAAGAAAACAATGTTATAAACAATGGTTGCATTACTTACACCATGTCTTGTACTGTTCTTTTCGTGATTAAAACCATGATAGTTGAAGTTGAAGTTAAAAACAACTTTGTTTATTACAAAAAGCTTTCTTATTTTCCGTGCCGTAACTTTTAGGGTCAATTATGTTACACTGATTCCTTGATGTAGCATGCTATTTAACAGCATTTTTTTCTTGAATTAATTGATTCTTTACAGCATGTTAGCTTGAAATAAAAGGTGAATTTCATGCCATGTAAAATTATTGTTACATAAGTAACCATGGATTCAAACCTTTTGCTTAATAAATTTTTCAAATTACTAGGATCTAATGCATTAACTGTAACCTCAGTACATCATATAAATTCATGTTATTTACGCATATATCATTGCTGATACATAACTATCGTCAACAATGACTTCAGTTCATTTGTACTTTAACACTTTCAAAGTATCCTTTTCCATGAGACATATTCAGAAATCAAAATACAAAACTGTTACAGCAAGGAATCAGCAAATAAGGAATCGTTAGAAATGATGATTGCCGTGGTATAAATAAACTTTAAGGGTCAGGCGTGTTTGTTTTGCTGAATGAACACTTTGAATAATAGGGCAAACTCAAAAATAACTAATTTGAATTGGTTGATTTTTTTTGTGAACATGCACATTCAAAATATGGCAAAAATATATATTGACTCAAATGAACGTTTCCCCTCTCCGACTAATATACAACAACCGCGACGGCAAATACAGTGGTAAAGTGCATGTATAACGAAAAGATTTAAGTGAACAAACTGTATCCACCTATCGCTAGTGTACTTAATGATTGAACTTGACAAAAAATATGCATGGAGTGATAGGTGACTCCTCTTATCAGCTTTGATAAGGTGTTCTAACTGTTCCGTGTTTATTACACAATATCCGTAAGCCCTGTTTTTGAGATTACACATGCACTTCATTTTGATAACTTCATTTTACAGTACAATAGTAGTATCAAACTACCTGAAGGAGCAGTTTTAACTAAATCTCACTATTGGCGTAGGTCTGTCTCCGAATATTTATTATATTTACGGTACAAGATGCAGATCTGCCTTTCATGCCACTAGTCAGTATCAAGCAGTGAAGACCTGTGATCAGACAAAATGTCATGGACGCCGGAGATTGATTTGGATCGACCCTGTTCTGAAATGCAACATTTTGCGCTGCACTACCTCCGATGGACCAGATCAATGATCCTTCTACTTAGAAAATATTCATGACAGAAATCTTGACGTTATGGATATTTATTGTTTATAATGACATGTATGTGTGCAACGCTGGTTTAGTTCCCTATTCCCCGTGCCGCACCTCCTGCGAAGTTTATATAGTCGGTGATTCCGATATACATGTATATGTCAGAGTGAGTGAGTGAGTGAGTTGGATATGACATCGTGGTGTGCGTGCGAAATTCGATATTTATCACGTGACACAACACTAACTTTGCACTCTTCATTTAACCGTCCTTTTCACTTTGGCTCTGTCCTGCGTGTAGTTCAAATCTTGGAAACTCCATATCTACTACGGTAACTTTGCTCGATCAGCTGGTAAGATTATTTATTTGTTTTAGTCAGACTTACTTATATTTTTAAAAGTAATTGTTCAGATAATACATATTTAATATATTGTGTAAAGTCTACTTTAATCAGAATTGATAATAGTTTGGAGAAGTAAGCTACTTACTTGATAAATATCTGCCGTAGATATTTGTACTTTACATGTTACCCTAGACTATATATATTTGAAGGCCCATTGCATAGTGGAAAATACAATATATTGAACACGCAATTGGCTTAGTGGTATTGGAGACTCCCTAAGCTGGTTACAAATGGCGACCACGACGATTTCCCGATGGGCCAGCCTGTAGGAGACGTTATTTCGTAGCTGAGGCGATAACTGTATAGCTGATGACTCTTCACAGCACTTGTTTATCAATGCGCTTAGCGCAACAACCTGGACCGTGAGGCTCCTGAGGGGAACGGATGAGATTCTGAGTACTCTCGGTACCTGAGGATTATGTGTGTTTGTCCGGGCCCGGAGGAGGAATTTTCTGTGGGAAAATCAGTTTTCCTTGTTGTTTTTGGTGACACCATTAAATATAAGTGTTCCCTTTCGCGGGAAATACTGGACGCGTATGGAGTTGGAGGCTAGGTAATGACGTCACATGCAGGCCTGCGGCGATGAATGTGATATTTAGTGTAATTATAGAGTAAATAGTTATAAGGCAGGACATAAGGACGAAACTGTAAGTTGATTATGTAAATATTTTGTGTTGGTTTGCATTTTGTTTACTGCCATGCTTAGTTATTTATCATTTTGAGGTAAATATGGGTAAAAACGTTTTTTTTGTTTCGGGGAAAGAGCTTATTGGGTCAGATTGAGGTTTTGGTTTCTTCTTCTCTCATTCTGTGTTTGATATTTAACGTTTTAAGGTTCGGGAAATTTCGACAACGTTATTTTTATAAGAATCTTTGATATTTGCTCGGGATAAATTTCATTGAGCATGCAAGCGTGTGTCGATTGTTTTCAAGTGCACTATTTTAATCCAGGATAAGAAATCGATAGTAGCGTATCGGTGTGTTTGTAGGAATATTTAGTTATATAATAGTGGACCATATAGAAGCTGGTCTTGGTTAATATTTAAGGTTCTTGATTTCCTTACTTAATTTCTGACCTGCTTATTTCCATTCCTCACATACACTGTCTTATCTTTCTTGTCCATTGACATGCACTTGCACTGCAAACCGAAGTAATACAAATTGTGTAAGCGGCACACAAGGAAGGTAATTATGTAATGTTGAGTGTGTCTGTGTTGTACTTATTTTGTATTTATTTTATATTTATTGCGCCCAATCTTGTGAGCAATTGGTTGAATATTCGTAGGGGGACATTTTGAGTTGACCGCCCTTTTCATTTTGGCATGTCTTGCGTCTAGGTCGCATCTTGAACTCTTGAAGACTGCTACAGTAACTCGCACACCTTGTAAGATTATTTATTTGTTTAAGTCAGACTTGCTTATCTTTCTAAAAGTAAGTGATTAGATAATACATATTCAATATATTGTTTTCAGTCTACTTTAATCAGCATTTATAATAGATTGGAAGAGTTAGCTACTTACTTGATAAATACTTAGTAGATACGTAGATATTTGTACTGTACATGTTACCCTAGACTGTATAACTTGTATATATTTGCAGGCCCATTTATAGTGAGAAATACAATATATTGAACTCAAATTGCCTTAGTGGTATTGCAGACGCCCTTAGCTGGTTACATATGGATACTGGAGTTTTGACTATATCAGAAACAGTAGAATACGGTCTGTATACAGGGTCATTCAAGAGTCATCTCATCTGGGCCTAGTCTGTTAGAAATGTAGTAAAATGTGTATATATGGAGTAACGCGTTTCATCACATAACTTTGCTTGTCTACATATCTTTATATATAACCTGTGTATTATAAGGTGTAGACTGGCATGGATCTAACCAGCACCACAAAGATGAAAACGATTTCTACTCCTTTGTCTTAATATAGAAGTTGAGTGAAAAAAGAATCTGACATTCCATTTCATTTGAGGGAAAAACAACTTTCTTATTCGAGTCCAGAAGAAAGGTTATTGAGCGAGCCTTTCTCAAATGACAACTTGTGACAGATCCTATTTATATATATCAACCACTCAGTCACTCTCTGGGGGAAAGGGTCTTATTGCAGTGCAAGCAATGTACACCCAAATCAGCCATCTCGCCACTTTAGTATTTGGGTACGCACCAATACCTGTAGCTCTTACATGAAAGTTGTGACTTTCACTAGCTTGCCATTTCACCGGTAAACTTGTTGAAAACCCGATCTGCTTTTTGACTTAAATCTAGATCAACACAGACTTTGATCAACGTTCATTCTTTTCGAAGTCCGAAGTTGAAAATTACACGATGTGGACTTGCCTTGATGTTTGTTGATCTTTAACTTTTCTTTTAGGTAACATATTTGTGCGCAATGGGGATACCATATAACGTCAAGTTGTTGGTATACCTATGGGATCAAATTGCGCCCCTCTTGTTGCAGATTTGTTTATATATTGCTATGAGAGGGGTTTCATGCTTAACCTAAATCCGGATACACAATCTGACGTTGTTAGTGATTTTTATAAATCGTCTAGGTATTTAGACGATATTTTGAATTTGGATAATCCTTATTTTGAAAATATGGTTTCTTCTATTTACCCAAAGGAACTTACTTTAAACAAAGCGAATCAATCTGACATGCATGCTTCCTTTTTTAGATTTGAATATTTCCATCACTAATGATAATGTTTCGTCTAAAATATACGATAAAAGGGAAGATTTCGATTTCAAAATTGTTAATTATCCTTCTCTAGATGGAGATGTTCCCTGGTCTGCATCGTATGGGGTTTACATTTCTCATCTTATTCGCTTGCCGAGCCTGTTCTTTGCTGGAATATTTTAATATTGTAATTTAGTTATAACTCATAAACGTAAGCAAGGCTACAGATATCATAACATTTGGAAAGCCTTTTCAAAATTTTATTATCGAAATTTAGTCCTCATTAATAAATATAACTGCAATTTACGGACGTTACTGCAACAGGGTATTTGTTACTTAGATTTCTATGGTGATGTTATCTACAAACTGAGGCAAATTCGGGATAATATCCATGTTCACGATTTGTTTATTAAACGCATTAGAACTTTTAGGAAGAAAGGTTATGACCCTATGATATTGCAACACACTGTATGTTTGGTTATCGACCCCTTTACAGTCGGTCGCTACGCTTCCCTCCTTGCTTGCACGATAACAGGCCGAGGGTAGTACTCTATGATAGTACGCTCTTCAACGCAGGTGAGCTTACAACAATCATGTATTGCCTTTTCTCTGTTGTGCCCTTAACGACTTCCCTGCAGTTGCTCTGTCTTCAGCAAATTGATCGAGTACATATTTGACAGATTTTCACAGTTGTTATGCCATGTTTTACATTTTGTACTGTGATAACTGTCTTCTATGTTGTGGGGAAGTCTGACGGGGAAACCTTTATTTACAATGTTTGTTTAGCTAGGGTGACGTTGAGATAAGAGTGAGGTTAGGACGTCCGTAAACCGGTTTAAACCCCCCGTTGTGATTTTGCTGCTGATCGTGCCAAGGCGATACTCTCCTTGCCACCCTTACTTTTGTTTGTCCTGTGTCTTTGTGCTTGTACGTTTGTTCATGTTTGTTTCTGGTGCTTGTATGTTGGTATTTTCTGTGTCCTTGTATGTGTGTGTGTGTGGTTTTTTTTGTTTTGTGTGTGTGTGTGTGTGCGTGTGTGCGTTTGTGTGTATGTGCGTGTGCGTGTGCTTGTGCGCGCGCGCGTTTGTGTGTGTGTGTGTTTGTGTGTGTGTATGTGATTGGTCGCTGTCATCTTTCGATGGATGTATTTATGTGTGTATGTGTATAAATTGGTGTATTAATTACTGTCTGTCGGTGCTTTTGGTGATGGTGGTGGTTTGTGTGTGGCTTTTCCTGCTTGACTTTATTACTTTTATCATTTGTAATTGATTATTTATCAAACAATATTGAATACATACTCAATGAAATTCCATTGAACTAGTTTATGTTTTCGTATTCCTTTTTCGTAAGCTATTTACTCATAAAATTATATTTTTCAACTTTAAAGTTTAGCAACCATTGTAAATAGAACTCTACATAGTAATTATATGTCATTTTAATTATATCATTATTGATTTTTTTCTGAGTGGAAAATATACAGTTAGTAACTTGAACTCCTTAAGGATACATCGTATTTATATACTGTCTTCACTACGAGTGAGCAGTTTATATGTGTCTACAGGTGAGCAGTTTGGTTTTACTGTGTCGATCAGTGAGCAGTTTGTTTACTGTGTCTACAAGTGATCAATTTGTGCCTATAAGTGAGCAGTATTTTTATATGCTCAGCTTGTTTAATGTGTTATTTCAACATAAAACATAAATTGGCTCATAAACATAAGATCTTGACGAGTTTTCATTAAATAATATGGGAATTGCTCGTTTAATGATCATTACATGGCATTAAGGAAAATATCGATTACATTCTTGAGGCAGAGGTGCAGATAAGACGGGTTAATTAAAACGTTTTCAAGAATATCATCTTTATTTCTCTACCAAACATTACGTTGTGACCACTCTTTATGACCGCAACATAGGGTTTGGTGGAGAAATGACGTGTGTAGTATCTGAATATTTTAAACGCTCTGTTAAGTCGTGTGTCTATTGTATTTGCCCAAACTTTTGTTTTCTTTATTTCTTTACTTCATAGAAACGCATTTACTATGCATTGAATCAATATACATTGATTAGTCAGCACCTGCATGAACCCTCTGACCTGAGTATTCTTATAATGTAGACCTGGCTATACACTTTATGGCATGGCTAACATATTTCTGTTTATACGCCGTTATACAAATGCATGTAATTAATATTCATGGCATCGTTATTCTTACATGAATATCCATGAGGGGTATTGCCAATAGTCACAATTGTCCTTTGTAAACAGTGTAGACCCAAATGAGACATCTCCTAGAGTAGCTGTCCCATATTGGTCTACCCTGTTTGTCATGCTGAAAATTAAATAAAAAACATTCTAGTCTGAAACCACTTTCAGTATTTTTACAGAGGCGACTCTCTACCAAAATTGTTGATACAAAGTTGCCTATTAAGAAAATGGGCACCAGGCAATTCCCTAAATATGACGGTATTGAATAATTACAACTTCTCTGAATTATTTTGTAAGAATATTCCGGAATTGATAGTAAACTAATTTCCCAATAATATTTCTACATGCATAAGGAAACGAAAAAAGTAAAGTAGCTAGCTATAGTCTAGTTTCAGACCGAATGACCGCTTAGCCGACTGTGTATCCCGCTCTTCTGGTCGATGAGCCATTCACATAGAATACTGAGTACTGCTAATATTTGGCACGCAGCCACAGTACCGGCTAGTGACCCACACGGGTACCCTTTTAAACAAATGGGTGGAGAGAAAGCAACCTCAGGTGGATGGGAGACATTTAAAACATCCTCTATGAAATTTCGAGCTTGTCCAGCCGGGATTCGATCCCTGGACCCAGGGTTATCAGCTCAATGCAAAAACACTAGGTTAAGCCACCACCACAAATGCGTATTTCCTGAAACTAGACTTTTTTAAGTACATGTATACTTTCTATTCATATACTTCTGTACAACATTCCTTAGATCACAGTGTGCAACTATTGCTCAATCCATAGTTTGTCAAAATCACAACATGACCACCAGAACCTTTAATCTGCTGGTCGTATTTAAAACAATTTTGACCGATTATTTTTTCTCCACAGTAGATAACGTGACGTTTTAACTCGTATGCAATACACTAAAATACAATATAGTTTATTGCGTTAAACATGCATGCATGCTTATAGCAAATCACAATTACATATGAGCATGATATGGGTTTACAGAAATATAATGATCTATCATTAAGTACTGTACACAAAATTCTTTACATGATATGCATACAGAGAAGACCAGATAGCATACATGTACTTCCTGTAGTAACTCTGAACAGGATAAGTTGAATCAAGCATGGGTTTTATTAAAGCCGGGTGTTTCTCTACCCGAGGTTGGTCTGTTCCAAATCGGAAACGAGCATTAGCGAGTTTCCGACAGGAACAGACCAACCAAAGGTATAGGAACCCCCGGCTGTAAAACCCATGCTTGATTAATTTTCCCGCTCAAATACACCCTAAAATAAGTAAATCAATGAATTTTGTGAAGTACTACTTTCCATTGTGTAATACGACTTCCGTATCTAATAGCAACAGATTGCAGGTGACATTTAATGACGTCATTTGTTACCGGTATGGCATCACCATAAACGTTACGTTTTCGCGTAAAATATGAATGACTGCCGGGCTACAAAACAACGTATTCGGTTAATTAAATTAGCTTTTTTATAAAATGTTTATATGATAAATAGAATTTCATACCAAGGCCAATTACTTATATCAATTTTAATTTATAAATGTACATCTAGAAATATTGGTTAAATTCTGTAACAGTTCCTTGCCTTATATTGACTTTACCGAATCGCATGTATGAATACACAAGGCAAGGGGCGTGCCCTATAAGGATTTCTAGTATTGCTGTTTTTAGTAACTCAGCTTATCTAGCACGTCTGAGAAGAGAGAAATATTCTATTCGCTTGTGAATCAATATAGACATCATTTTACGTTTTCTGAAGAGATAAACAATCTTTTTTATTACTTTCGAAGAATGCAATATAGCGATAAGGTTGTACTTGTCTTTTACGACAAAGAGCTCACTATTTTTAGTAGTGAACATGCGCAAGACAAAATAGTTCTCTTCAATGCTGCACTAGTTTGTTTTTTAAATGTTCATGTTTGTATTTACTTTTCATGCATTAATTCGCATTGTAAGATAACTATTACTTGTCTACACAAGATCAAACTTTTTAAAAGCTTGAACAGAATAGAGTGAATGTGTGTGTGGTTTTTTTGTGTGTGTGCCTGTGTGTGATTGTATATACCCCTCCCCAACACACAAAAAGGAGGATAAGTGCTTCGAAATACACAATTTATCAACATCATTAATTATTGCTTTAATATGAATTAAAAGATGGACACTGTCACACAGCATTGCAAATCTGACTTGTTGAGGTCAATGACTGTCTGAGTGTCGCTAAAAACAACTTTGCTTGTAGGTTTACTGTTGTTACAGTCTGTCATATTTTTAGTAATACATTAATCAATTCCTAGACGTCAAAAATGGTGATAAACCTATGCGGCACCTTCTTTCCTGACACGTAACAGCCTTATCAAACTCGAAAGCAATTATGGTCCTTCAGTCCTTTGATTAATACTATACTAATCAGCTAATCAACATTGAAACAGTATTTATTTTTTAACCTTTCACTCCATGAATATTGATACAAGAAATAATGACATCATGAATGTTAATTAGCTATTTTTGTTATAACAGAGGACATTTCGAGGGTTTGGTGGAAAACTATTCTAACTCCTTCACAAAGTGAAGGAGTTAGAATAGTTTTGCACCAAGCCCTCGACATTTGGTCATGGCTGATACTGTAGAATCAGTTCTACATTTGCGTAGACGTAAACGTAAACGTGCACAATGTTTCAATGAATAACGTGTACATGAGTATTCATGAAGTAAAGGGTTAAACATTTCTACTGGGTATGGGTGTAATTGTAAGATTTCCTGCTTGTGCATGCAAATAAAATAGACACCTTTACCCTTTCCTTGATACAAACGTTTTTTCAAACATTTACAAATGGAGAAAACCAAGATCAGATTGCTCCATCAGATGGCTTATATAGGAGCCATCTGGTCATGGTTTGCATTATTTGCTTATAGAGTCATATAAACATGGTTCTACGGTTTCTAAATAAATCCCCAAAATGTTTACATATGCTATTACAAACAGCTCAACCAGTAACTATCCATGGTTTCATTATTTCTTACATGGGAGGCTTAATGTAAACAAACAGGGAAGGCTTAATATAAACAAACACATTTATTATCCTCCAAATTTGACCCGAGACTCGATTAAATTTCGGCGTGTTTATCGGGATTGTTCGTAATACTCTGTGACAAAAAAATAGCAAAACAAAAGCCGGTAATAATCATGTTCCACGAGGATTGTACTCTTACAGCGCATTCTTATACCTTCGGAAATTTATCCGAAAATTACCGACGATAATACACGGAATATTCATGAGTCTCATGTCAAATTGGGAGGATAATACTCTTGATATCAACCACCCTGTTTCCTCGTTCTATATGTTTGTAAAACTAAATTATGCAATCTGATATCATTTTGATCAATTTAACCTTTCCCCCATATAAACGTTTTGTTTCACGCATTTGCAAACAAAGTAGATCAAGACCAGACGGCTCCTGTAGAAACTGTCTGCAATTAGCAATTAGGGTCTGCAATTATTAATTAGCGTAGACCTTTATCAAACTGTTCTTGAACAAGAAGTTTGATCTGGGTCTAAACTATAGGTATGTCTTTCCGTATATTTAGGGTATTTACGGAACATGATACAGATCAAGAACTGCTTTTCTGATGGGTGTCAAACACACTTTGTCACAGTTTTCCGAATTCTTAGGTTACGAGCATGGATTGTATGAAATACATGTATAATAAAAACTCGATATTTCAAATTGAATAAGTAATTAAGAATGTGTACGTTTTATGCAAGTGGCTGCTTAATGCAAGATGAGAGTCATACAGAAAGCTCATAGAGGAGTTTTCTGCATGACTTTCATCCTACATTAAGCTTCCAGCTGTCTTAAATGTCGAAAATGATACGTAGTTTAGTCTTCGTATAATCGAGCTTTTACTGTATTACTTTTAAAAAGACTTCCTAATAGGCTCGATAGCGTCTCAGATATCATTGATTTGAAGATTATATCCAGTTGAGAAACACCGAGTTCAATTATACGATAACCTGTATTGCGGTTTGTTATCATTAGCAAAACTGTTTGGTTGGTGATGAAAAGAGGTAGAGGACTAAATATGAGCTACACTGTTGAGTGGGGATGAAATAAATGTGAATTTGAGCCCCCTTGAACCGGTTTGAACTCTCAGTGGCACTTGTTTTTGACTGTTTCAAGGCGATATTTTCGCCCCAACGCTATATTTGTATTTGTGTATCCTTTGTTGTCTATAAAAAGGCATACGCATTTACTGTTCTTTGTTGTCATGGTACTGTTCGAGTGACTGTTGTTTTGAATATGGGATTTCCCCTGTATGACTGATACATTTACCTTTATGTGACTTAACCTTTTCTCTGTTGAATATTAGTATATGTAATAATGACATCATGAATATTAATTAGCTGAGTGTTTATAATGGCATATGTACACAGAATGTTTTGGCATTCGTAGAAACTGTCTGGTATGTCATAATTTGATGCTACATAGAACCGTCTGATCTTGGTCTACTCTGTTTGCTAAGCCGTGAAAAAACATTTGTATGCGGTAAGGGGTTAAGCAGGACCGTGTATAAATCATTCAATGGTATGTGATCAAATGTATGTACTCGGGAACATGCATCGACTGAATGCATTTCAAAGTCCTATCGGACAAGTCTTAATCCTTTCACTGTTCGATATTTATTCAAAATTTCAATACTTACTGAATATACATGGACAATATATTTACAATGAGATATGGAAGCTGGAACATTGAAGCCATATTAGAAACAAAAGAAACTGATATATCAACTTCCATTAGCAAATACAGAATACCCTGACCAGACTGCTGCTATAGGAACTGTCTGATCTAGGTGTACTCTGATTGCAAATGAGTGAAATTGCGTTTATATAAAGGAAAGGGTTAAGGTTGGGTAAATTTCAGTTTGTAAAATAGAGGATGCTAAAGTACAGATACTGGTTTAGTGTTTTACCCATTAACTCATAAGCTAATTTAGACCCAAACTCTTTTAGTAAATCTCACGAAAAGGGGCGTTTTCTAGAGAAACGAAGTTGTTTGAATTATGTAGTTTTAAACCATTGTTATAAATAGAGCATTTAAGTGTAAGTGTAAGGTCTTATTATGTATATTTTCGCTCTGGTCACTTCGTTTGTTTTGTCTATGATAATGGGTCTTATTATGTATGTTATGTCACGAGTTTTATTAAGTTTTTATTCTTGTGACATTGTTTATATTTTACCCACGTTTCGTTGTTTATGCTTTTGTTTTGGATCTCCTTGTTTATACATTTGTCTCAGATCTTATCATTAACCCTTTCGCTGCCAAACTATGTCGTCTTCTAACTTTGTCGTCTGCTACAGTTTTCATTCCTTTGATTTTCTTTATTTTTGTTTCAAAAACATAGTAACAGTAACAAACAGTTTGGATCCCGATGAGACGCAGAGTTACTCGGCGTCTAATCAGGAGCCAAACTGTTTGCATAGGTAATCACAGATCCAGCATTGGCAGCGAAAGGGTTAATATTTTCATTCGCGTCATATTGTTTATGTTTCGTCTCGTTGTATTATTTATGTTTTGTCTATGGTCATAGTTATTATGTATTGTAGTGGGTATTTTCTTTATGCTTTGGTTTTATTGTTGATATTTTGTCTCAGTGTTTTATTATTTATGTTTTGTCGTTGGCCTTATCTATGTTTTATCTCTGTGTTTTATTATATATGTATTATCTCACATAACCCATGTGCTGCTGACTAAGATTTGCCAAAATCGAGGTACATTAGAACTCTAATTATCTAAAGCTATTTGAACTCTAGCTATCTAAAATGATGTCAACAGTTTATCAAAGGCTTTATTGCATTTGTGAAATGTAAATAAACCATGCACCAGGTCGGAGAGATAGGATGTGTATACATGCATGCCATTACATGCAGCTCTATTAGTCTGATAACATTTATACACAGTGTCGATATGAATGTTATATCAGCTTCGCACGAAAATATGTACAGTAAAACCTGTTTAAACCGGACGTATTATTTAGTATAGATATCAGTCTTGGAAATAGTTGGCAGCTTAATGCAGGACAAACACTGTATTGTACCAAGGGCATTCAAAACATCCAATGGAAGGCCTCTTATAATGAAATGCGATCTGAATCAAAACATCCCAAAGAACTATAGACCTGAATCTAAGTTGCCGTTTTATTAAAACATTTTAGAAAATGCGGTAAACTGCCGAATCGAATAACATTTGACATCAAGCAATCATCATAAAAAACACCAGTATGCGTCTAGAACTATTCATTTAACAGAAACAACAGTGAAACAGTTATTTATTGTTTGATATTTCTGCAGCTTTTGACATGTTCTATAAAGATTTCCATATGTTGTAGACGTTGGTTTGCCGTTGACTGCGACATGCTTTTGACATTGGTAAAATTCCTGTAGCCTTCGACATGCAGTTGACTTTGAAATGCTGTAGACATTGATTTGCTCTTATCCTCGACATGGATAGACTTGATATGCAGTTGACTTTGGGGTGTTGTAGACATTGGTTTGCTCTCATCTTCGACATTATTTTGACTTTGATATACGCCCTTCAGACATGACATGCAGTTGACCTTGAAGTGCTATAGACTTTGATTTGCTGTTAACTTCGACGTGCTTTTGACTTTGAGACACTGTGTTACACTGCCTGTTAACTTCGACATGCTATTGATTTTGATATACCGTCTGTAGACTTTGACTTTGACTTCATACAACGTCTTCCAGGGCATCATATTTGCTTGATAATAAGTCAATCCTTTAACATCGACCAGATTCTTACTCTTTTATTCGACAGCTGAATTATATCTGCACTGTTTTCAAATATATATATATAATTAGAAATCCAGTTTTTTACGTTTATTTGCGCTAGCGCTTTCAATGCTATTGCATATCATCAGACATTTTAAACGTAATATATATTTATATATATACGATATATATATATATTGGTTGCTTAGCTTATCTCTTTTGGAGCTTACATTACCTGTTACAGTACAGGCCCCGTGGTCTTTTTGTTTTCCGTTTTTACCAGCGCGGAGAGCGGGTTTCCAGCGCGGACAATTTTTTATGGATCATCGCGGACAAAATTTGTGTCCACCGCGGACCGAAATTTGCCGTACGGGATATTACCGCCGCGGAGTCATCGCAGTACGTGCTGATACCAGCGTGGATTGCGAGGCATCATCACGGACACTGCCTTTATGAATGGCGGTCGTTTAATCGCTTAAGATGTAAATTATTTAAATAAGATATACAAATGGAAAAGTAGTAAAGTCAAGCAGGCAAAGCCACATGCAAGACGCAACCACCACCAAAGCACCGAAAGACAGCATGACACACACACGCACGCACGCACGCGCACACACACACACACACACACACACACACACACACACACACACACACACACACACACACACACACACACACACACACACACACACACACACACACACACACACACACACACACACACACACACACACACACACACACACACACACACACACACACACACACACACACACACACACACACACACACACACACACACACACACACACACACACACACACACACACACACACACACACACACACACACACACACACACACACACACACACACACACACACACACACACACACACACACACACACACACACACACACACACACACACACACACACACACACACACACACACACACACACACACACACACACACACACACACACACACACACACACACACACACACACACACACACACACACACACACACACACCCAAACGTACATGAACGTTTACGGACGTCCTAACCTCACACTTCTCTCAAAGTCACCCTAGCTTTACAAATATTGTAAATAAAGGTATCCCCGCTGGACTTACCCACAACATAGACGACGGTGAACACAGGACAACAAAAGTTTACATGTATATAAACATACACATGTGCATTCTTTAAATTGAAGAAACAAACATAATAAAAGTAGGGTTTGGTTCTCGGGTAGGTGGCGGAAGTGACCCTGTTATCCTAATTTTTCTAGATTTTTTCCTATTCCTGATGATTCTATTTAGATCGTGGATATGATGGCTTTACGCCGTGTTTTATATCATTTTTTTTCTCTAAGCTAATGCCCTTTCTGCGCGCGTTGCCATATATTACGTTTGAGCGTGCTTCTCTAAATGGGTGTACCAAATTATATTAAATAAAGCAACGGGTTATAAACCAGTAAATTGTAGATTTCCAATACTCTTTGAGCGTATTCAAGGAGTTCTTACATTAATATGAGACGATTTCGCCGGGCCTTATCCTCTGCTCTGTATAAAACGTGTATTACCCGATGTAACTCATATTCGGCTCTACGTAATCTAGGTATAGATTGTGTAACCTTCCCACAAACACGGCAGGGATAAAGCATTTTATTAGTCTATGTACGAATATGAGCTCGGTGAATACCACAATAATGGTATTGACATACCTTATTACATAGGTCTCGTGAACCCACAATAATCCATGGGCAATTTTTCTTTACTAGCATTTTATACATAATTACTAACCCATTGATTGAAATCGACGTACATGTATACACAAAAGAGGCTTTTCCACTTACGCAAAACCAGTACACCCTGTTTATATATTTATATATATGATAAAAATCTAAAGTACTTCCCCATCTAAAAACGGCAATAGAAAATTGTGTGCTGCTGGCGGGATTTGAACCCACACCGAACAATTACTCTTTGTGTACATGTGAGTCTCGCAATGTCAGTCTGTCTGTTTTATGTACACACTTATTGGATGCTTAGAAGTTAATTTAAACTTTATTTACCTGTGTAACGTGCACTGAGCTATGTACCGAGCAGATTCAATATATCAATACAAACATGGACAAGAACATATAACTTTTCTCGGGGCTACCTAGCCTATGATTAAAGAACAATGAAACACTAAAAATGGGTTTAGAACTACAACTAATTATGTATAATGATTATGCAAAATGATTGGAACTGGCTGTCTGCCTCAAACAGAATTAACTTTAAATTACAAACAATGATTTATGGCTTCTTGCCTTAAAACGAATCACAAGGAATAAAACAGTAATTAGCGATTATAATCACTGACGTCAAAACCCTCAAGGAATATGCGTAAGCTACCTGGAACCTCAATTTATGGTTCCAAACCTAAAAGTATGGTTTATGTTCCAAACCTAAAACTATTACTTCAGACCACAAAATATGACTTCGGTTTAACCTTGCTCCCATAGCTAAACTATTACCTTTCGACACTCGGTCTGAAACACCTCCAAACCTGTCCAGGTATGGATGTACCCAGCTACTAATAGCTGTATAAAATAAACAAATGAAGTCGATCTCAAACTATAAAGATAGAAGTGGCGACCCGGAGCTAGTTCTGGGGTTCTTCTGCATTGCAATAATGTCTGAAAGTTTCCAACACTTATCCAAAGTCTCCGAGCTCCCAATCAATATACAAGCACATGTAATACACTTTTGCTGTGGTCGTCCTTCTATTTATTCATTGTGATGTTAACTGGTCGGCTCACAATTTCGGCCAGGCTGAACAGAGTGAAGCGCAGGGTTTATATACGTTAGTATGCATGTGGCGCCGCCTGGTGAACGAATCTCTGAAAACCAAGGCAATCTACTCTAGATAACCACGCAGTCCGTGCCTGTGCGATATCGAATGAGCGCCTAATTACGGAAACGTGATCACTGCGCTAGATCGCTATAAAATCAACGAATAAACAAATACCACAAGTGTTATACATATAATCTGGGTCTGACTGATCTTTTTGAAGGATAAGAATACTAAACAATTCATATATCTACATTGTAACGGGATCTGTAGAATGTTTGAAGCCAAATTTAGAAAGTTCGGGAACCGAAAACAAATGTAGTCAACTTATACAAGGGATATAACTTTTGAAAACAAGGCAAAATACATCTTCGTTACACCTTTATTTACACTATTTGTAAAGCTAGGGTGATTTTGAGAGAAGTGTGAGGTTAGGACGTCCGTCAACCGGTTTAAACCCCTAGAGGTGTGTTTTTGTACTGACCGTACGAAGGCAGTACTCTCTTTGTCAGCCTACCTTTTGTTTGCATTATGTCTTTGTGCTTGTGATTTTATTAATGTGTGGAGTCTTTGTCTCTTGTTCTTTTGTGTGTGTTGGTGTTTTCTGTGTTCATCTTAAGTATGAGTGTGCGTTTGGGTGCATAGTTGTGTGTGTGTGTGTGTGTGTGTGTGTGTGTGTATGTGTGTGTGTATGTGTGTTTATAACATAACTCGTGGCTTCAGCGAGACGTACCACTATCATTATTTTTTATATTTACGGGCATATATTCACTAGTAAATAACATTAGTACGACCGAATTGTATTCATACGCGCTGTCAGAACAAACAAATTGGCGGACTGCGACCTACCTATCAAAGATTGAATCACGATGGATGGCAAAGGACTGTTGGCACTTGCGCCCGAATTTCGATAAAATATTACAACTTGTAATTGCTGTCAGTCAATATCTACAAAATGTATGCTAAACAAGACCTACCAGCTACTCTGACCCAAACCATCCATTCTGCATTAAAAAATGCCTCCACCACTTTACATTTTCTTCACCGCATGTCCTTTTGTTTATGCAGATTTATACTCATTAAAATATCTTGTCAATCGACAACTAAAGTCATCTGATTCCAGCCCAGCACAACCACATTTCAAATATGCTATACTCAGCTGGTCGCGAAAAATCTTCCTCCTGTTCCACCACATTTTATGCAGCAGTTCGTACTGAAACTTTTGTCCATTTCAATAAACTTTTTCACTGAACTTGAAGATCGAGTTTTTTTCTCGGTGGAAATGTCCATGTCCATGTGTATACAACACTAATGAATGGCTAAAAATACCGAAACGAAGGCGCATTTTGAATCCCATTATTGACAGTTAGTGTCAGACGTGTACGCTGTATGTGGGTATTCGTTTAAATGGCGCGCTTTACACAGACGCATGTTGTGTACATTGGCGTCATAATTTGACGTATTTGTAACTTTGTATGTCAAAATGTTTTTGTATCATAAACTGTCAAAGTTAAAATTAAATACCAGAGAGGTCTAAATTAGATCCTGGTTGATATGACAGTAAGTCAAAAAACAGTTAGAAATTTTGGACCTACTTTGTCCCAGTTTACCTAGCGAACCTAATAACACCTTTCATTCATCATTTCTATATCTAAGGAGAATTTATAACAATCAACGTCACTGCTGAAATAGTGCCTGCAAGAAACACCTGTGTTTGTTGAGTTATAAATAGGATCTTGCATTCGTGTTCATGATTATTGGATTTATTAAATTCGTTTTTTAAAAACAATAAAAAAAACTAGCTAAAGCTCGTTTTTATCGTTTTAAAAAGACTCATTTAATGAATCCAATAATCAAGAACACTCATGTAAGATCCTCTATGTGTCATGTGTTTATCGGTGTTTTGGTAGTGGTTGCGTCTTGTATGTGGCTTTGTCTGGTTGACTTTACTACTTTTCCATTTAACATCTGTGCACAATTAAGAAGTTAATTTAAACTTTAAACATCGGTTGTGCAATCGCAATACCCATTGTTAGTTAGCCAAGCAGACGATATATAACTCTTAAATATGTGTCGCCTTGTGTTAACCTCTTGTATACAATTGAGATACGGATGGGTTATGATTTACTCAACAATTTATAAAATCTAACCTACTTATCATATAAAACACCATTTCAGGACGAAATAGAATAAACACATATTTTAGGAGTTTAAGCAGACAGTTTAATCGCTGAATGAGTAAATACTCCCTCTTTCGTTATCTTCAAAATATGTAACAGGAGTTTATTGCTTGAAAATGGCGTCTGCTATCAGAGCGCGATCAGTCCCGCCCCAAGAGGTGGATGGCGGGATTGATCATGTTATTCTATTTGGATGAAAGTTGTGAGATAAAATTATTGACCCCGTGTAATTGTAGGGGGTGAAGATGTTTATTTTATTTTTTTTCATGGAAGCCTTAGATCATTCTAAATCCGGTTGAAAGGAGTGTGCCAGAACCACCATTCCCCATGCTACTATTTGGGCACGCACCTTTATCTGTAGCTCTGGTAGTCACAATTTATTACTGCTTAGATGCTCTCCCTTGTTTTGATCACGGAGTAAATACATGTAAATATTTTAATTGTCCACTTCAGATTGACACATGATGTTGCATATGTTGAAATGTCGGAAGACGGTTGTTTCAATTTCAATTACAACTACCGCCATACTTGTTTCAATCCTGATGTATGATAAGCTTTACACGAAAGGTCTACGGAACTCGTTTGTTAGCCAGCCAATGACATGGACGGTAAATATCCAGCCCCTCAAAGACGATAGTGCTGTCAATCATACTGCAGAATCAAATAACAAGATAATCGTAACAAAGAAATACGATACAGATCGAACGAACGCGTTTAGGCCAATTGTCCAAGAAACAACGGCCGGCCTCGTGATTAAAGCTAAATTCGAAGAAGGAAAACGTGAGATGTTTCAGTGGTTTCCAGAATCAAAGAGACACGATTTTCCGTTGTCTACATTACCGGAACCATATCTCATAAACAATAAAGTTGTATGTGCATCTGCTGCCAGTCTGGATTATTTGTTCCTTGTATCTTCGGCGCCATCGCACATGGATCATAGACAGTATATCCGAGAAACCTGGGGTAACCACACTTTATACAAACCGAAAGAAGTGAGGGTAGTTTTTGTTATAGGTCGAATCAAAGACATTAATATACAGCGATCAATTGACCTGGAAAACATACATTTTGGTGATATACTTCAAGGTAAATTTGACGACAGTTATTCAAATCTTATTCATAAGACTGTCCTTGGTTTGAGGTGGGCCTCCGAAAATTGTATGCACAGTAAAATTGTTGTTAAAATGGACGATGACGTGTTCGTTAATATGTTTAGATTTTTATATGATGCAAACATCACATACGAGCTTGCGTCAATGGAAATGTTTTGTTATTCAAGAGCAAATGGAACGAGTCCTATTCAAAGAGACGAGGGGAAGTGGAAAATAGGATTCGAATATTTTAAAAATATGACTTACTTTCCATTCGTTCATTGTAATGGTTTCTTCGTTGTCATGACAGCGGATTTAATCCCCGTGATTTACAAAAGCGCAAAGACAACACCAATTCTTATTCTTGATGATGTTTGGCTGACGGGCATTCTACCAACAAAGCTTGGAAATGTCACTGTTACTAAGTTAAAGTCATTGAGCTACGACGATGTTGGGGCGTTCCGCTGTTTTAATTCTACAACTGAACTCTGTGGTGTAACTGCAGTAAACCTATCTGGAAATGTGGACAAATACAAAATGTGGAATAACTGTGTAGCTAATGAACATGGCAGATAAAACACAAATGTTTTCCAGAATCATTTACTTCATGAATATTCATGTAAAAGCCAATGCCATTCTGACTACTGATGAATTTAATGTCTATACTTGCATTTTAACAAAGCAATATTATATCATAGCACATAAACAAAACCAACTCTATATTATTCCACACGCAAAAAGAGCAGACCCTGATCAAACGGCAAACAGAACAGACTGATCAGACTGATTTGTAATACAAATGAGTAGAAAGGCATATAAATTAAATTGTGTAAATGATTAACATACTGGGTACCTCCCCTTCTGCACAGAATTACTTAGATAATATTCATGCAAGATTTAATGACTTTTGAATACTAATTATGTGGTTTTTATTATTAGTTTTATGAATATGGGAACGTTTTACCATATCAGTAACAGTAAAAGTACAAGAATGAGTCATGCAGGAAACACCACATACAGAACAAACAGTCGCCCGAACAGCAACTAAAGGAAACGGCAAATGAAGATAACTATAAAAACATCAAGAAACGCACAAATGGAAAATTAGAAAAGTCAAGCAGGCAAAGCCACATGCAAGACGCAACCACCACCAAAACCAACATTCAATAGCGGAAGATGGAAGTACCGCCTTGGAACTGTCAGTGACAAAAGTGAATGGGGGTTAAACCGGTTCATGGGCGCCCAACCTCACACTCAACTGAACTTCCATCCCCACCCTAAAAACAGTGTAAATAAACGTATCCATACACGTTTACGACTAATCTACAACAACCGCGATGGCAATTACAGTGGTAAAGTACATGCATAACGAAAACATTTAAGTGAACAAACTATATCCACCTATCGCTAGTGTACTCAATGATTGAGCTGCAACCTGATTTATAGATTTCATTGGCAAACAGTACAGATCCTGATTAGACAGCTCCTATATGAGCCGTATAATTTAGTTCTACTCTATTTGCAATTAAGTATGCGTTTCTTTGTGGTTATTGGCCAAAACAGAGATTCCCCCATTTTCCTTTTACTCTGGACATGGGGTAGGGGAGCTTCAAATAGTTCTGAAGAGACACTAAGTAGGCATATCATCTATGTCTTCACTGTTTGAAAGTCTCACAAAAAGGGTGTCGTATTCCTTAACTCTGCTAAGAGCGGAGAAATGTATTTCTTACCCTGCTTAGTGCGGGATAAATTGTTCTTTACCCTGCTAAGCGCAAGTGTTCCATGTCCTGTTAGACGCGGGGGAAAGTATTCCATGTGCTACTCGACGGGGAGTTAATTATTCCTTATCCGGCATGTGCGGAGGTAAAACCGGTATAATCATTACCCTGCTAAGTGTTGGGTTAAGTATTCCATGTCCTTAATTATTCCTTATTCTGCTAGTGCGGGGTAATGTATTCCTGTCCTTGCTTAGTGTGGGATAAAGTAGTCCATATCTGGCTAGATGCGGGGTAAAGTATTCCTTACCTTGCAGGTATATGTTAAAGTAGTCCTTACCCTGCTTACTATGGGATAAAGTGCTAAATGCAGGGTGGAATATATCTTACCCTGCTAAGCGCGGGGTAAAGTATGTATTCCCGGTCCCGATAGGCGCGGGGTAAAGTATGCCTTATCCTTATAGGCGCGGTGTATACTAGTCCTTGTTCCGATAGGCGCGGGGTAAAGTATTCCTTGTCCTGCTATGTGCAATGGAATTAATTTGTTTTAAAACATTATTTGGGATGGGTAAAATTTGTATTAGAAAGGCAAATTTCGGCAGAATCAAAGACTATTTGACTGTTATCTTTCCATAAGACGTAAGCTTTCTTTGATTCGAGCTACTGATTAATTTCTGACAATTTTTTCTAGCCAGTTGATATCCTTACACTGGGCTTTGTCAGTTCCAAAGTATACACCAAGTGCCTTTACTATAGGACTGAATTTAATACCCTTTATCTTAATCTCAATATTAGTTTTTAAGTTTACCAATTAAAAGACCTTCTGTTTTATTTCTGTTCAATTCAAGCCCTGAACATTTTCCGAACTCTTCAATTATTTGTAAAGCTATAGGAATTTCGTCAGTATTGTTTAGAAATAATGTTGTATCATCCGCTAACTGTGTTATTTTGAAGTGATGCATTTTATCCTTACTTTTTACTTTAATGCCTTCAAGGTCTTCACATGATTTAATTTTATTTGCCATTATCTCAGCTACGATAACAAATAGTAAATCAGGCAAGGGGCATCCTTGTCTGATTCCACGAGAGATATTAAAAAAGTTGGATTTCCATCCGTTGTTAATAACGGATGAACAAATATTTTTGTATAGAACCTTAATCAAATTGATAAAATCATTTTTGAATTCATTTTTTTAATACTTGATACATAAATTCCCATTCAATAGTATCGAACGCTTTTTTAAAGTCGAGAAATAGCATTGCACCTTCTATATTCAACGTTTCTGCATAATCAATAATGTCTTGTATTTGCCTTATATTATAATCTTTGTACCTATTTTTTATGTAACCCTGTTGGTCTAAACCGATGATTTTTGGCAGTATTTTTTGGAGTCTTTCCGCTAGAACACTAATATTTTGTAATCAATACTTAAGAGAGATATTGGTCTCCAGTTCTCAATCTTTTCTGGATCGCCTTTTTATATAAAATTGAGAGAACCCATTGTTTCTGAGAACACGATAATTCTACTGTATGATGACTGTGTAAAAATGAATTAAATAACATTGTCGACATATGTGGCCAGAACTTAACATAAAATTCAACTGTCAGTCCATCTGAACCCGGATTTTTAATTAATTTCATTTTGTTGAATGCGTCTTGGCATTCAGTTAGTGTTATAGGACCTTCGCAAATGTCTGCCTCTTCATTTATAATTCCATACTGTCTATGTACTGTTTTATGTCATATTGATTACCCGTTGATGTGTAAAGGTTTTCATAGAAGTTTGTTTCAGCCTTTAATATTTCATCAATATTAGTTATATGATGTCTATTTACTGAAATTGATGTGATTGTTTTCCTGTTTTGTCTAGATCT
Source organism: Azorinus chamasolen (assembly GCA_963576725.1). NCBI lineage: Eukaryota > Metazoa > Mollusca > Bivalvia > Cardiida > Solecurtidae > Azorinus > Azorinus chamasolen. Next base: position 4,534,525 of record OY755242.1, read on the forward strand.
TTCAAGACTTATAAAATAGTTCCGTCTGGCCTTTATTAAGGTCCAATGGTCTGGGTCTACACTGTTATGAATATACATGTAACGCTCATTAAAGGAAATCTACAAAGAACGTAAATCATACAAGTAAACCTAAGCTTTGCTTCATGTAACAGTGGAGCCCCAGTCAATTCGATCTTTCTCAAGGTCGAATGATCTGGGTCCGCACTGTTTAGAATAGAATATCCGTTTATGACAAACCAGTGTTTACAAATGTATGTTATACTAATCATACAAGTATATATAATGTTTACCGTATTCAACAATGGAACTCCAGGCCATCTGACTTTTCTCAAGGTCGGGTGATCTGGGTTTACACTGTTCAGCATATAATAGTTACTTTTTACCCTTTATTATGTTTCTACAGTTACTCTGTTTGCAGCTCAATCATTCAGTACCCTAGCGATAGGTGGATACAGTATGTTCAATTAAATGTTTTTTCGTTATACGTGCGCTTTACCATTGTATTTGCCGTCGCGTTTGTTGTAGATTAGTCGGAGAGGGGATACGTTTATTTACGCTGTTTGTCTTTTAGGGTGGGGATGGAATAGGAGTGAGGTTGGGCGCCAATAAACCGGTTTAAACTCCCAGTGACTTGTCACTGACCGTTCCAAGGCGGTACTTCCATCTTCCTCCTATTGTATGTTTGTTTTGTCTTTGTGTGTCTCTTGTTGTTTTTTCTAGTTATGTACATTTGCTGTCTCCTTGTGTTGCTGTTCGGGCGAGTGTTTGTTCTGAATGTGGTGTTTCCTGCATGACTCATTATTGTACTTTTACGTAAATTACATGAGCACCCATACCATTAGCTGTGTACAACAATGGAGCTCCGGGCCGTACGACCTTTATCGAGGTCGAACGGTCCGGGTCCATATTGCCAAACACAAAAAAACACTATAATAAACAATACTCTACAAGCAGTATAAAACAAATCATACAACTAGAGGCCAGACGCTGAGTAATTTCTGGATCTTGGTGTAACGCTGGGTTAAACCTGGATCTGGGTGATACGCAGGGTGAAACCCTTCATCCAAATTGTTTACAGATGTTAGTACGGATTCACATATCGCGGCGAAAGAGTGAAAAAGTAAGGTACATAATGGAGTGATTTCTTCTAAAATATATGACAAAAGAGATGATTTTTCTACAATTACTCTTTTTGCAGCTCAATCATTGAGTACACAAGCGATATGTCGATACAGTTTGTTCACTTAAATGATTTCGTTATATATGCACCTTACCACTGTTTTTGCCATCGCGGTTGTTGTAGATTAGTCGGAGAGGGGATACGTTTATTTACACTGTTTGTCTTTCAGGGTGGTGACGGAATAAGTGTGAGGTTGGGCGCCGATAAACCGGTTTAATCCCCCAGTGACTTTTGTCACTGACCGTTCCAAGGCGGTACTTCAGTCTTCCCCCTATTGCATGCTTGTTTTGTCTTTGTGTGTCTCTTGATGTATTTATAGTGTTGCTGTTCGGGCGACTGTTTGTTCATTATGTGGTGTTTCCTGTATGGTTCGTTTTTGTACAATTCTTAAGCAATGTTACAGATATCACAAACTTCGGAAAACGTTTTCTAAATTTTATTATCAAAATTTACCACTCATTAGTAAATTTAATTGCAATCTAACGACGTTAGTGCAACAAGGCATTTCTCAACCAGACTTTTATTGGGGTGTTATCTATAAACTTAGGAAAGTTCGGGGTCATATCCATTTTCTTATTGCAACGCACTGCATGTTTAGTAGTATTCGACCCTTTTACAGTCGGTAGCTACGCTTTCCTCTTTGCTTGCGCGATGATATGTCGAGGGTAGTACTCTATAATGGTACACTCTTAAACTGAGATACGGGGTGAGCTTTCCAGACTCATGTATTACTTTTTCCCTGTAGTGATCTTAACGGCTTCCCTGCAGGTGCTCTGACTACACAAAAGTCAAAATGTACATATATGACGGATTTTCACAGTTATTATGCTATATTTTACATGTTGTCATGTGTTCACCGTCTTCTATGTTGTGGATAAACAAAAAAAGTAGTAAAGTAAAGCAGGAAAAGCCACACACAAAACGCAACCATCACCAAAACACCTACAGAACGCATAGCAATTTATACTCATACACACACATACAGTAAAGTAACATACAATACGCAATCCCCACCAACACATCAATAGACAGCATGTCACACACACAACCAAACACACGCAAACACACGAGAAGAACACAGATAACACCAACAAATACACGAGCACCAGAGACAAACATGAACAAAACACAAACACAAAGACACAACACAAACAAAAGTAAGGGTGACAAAGAGTGAACCACCTTGACACGGTCAGTAGCAAAATCACCACTGGGGGCAAAACGGTTTACGGTCGTCTTAACCTCACCCTTATCTCAAAGTCACCCTAGCTAAACAAACATTATAATGACCGACTGTAAAGGGGTCGATAACCAAGCATGCAATGTGTTGCAATATGATAGGGTCATAACCTTTCTTCCTAAACGTTAAATAATCAAATCGTGAAGATGGATATGACAATGATTTTTTTCTAATTTTATAGATAACATCACCGTAGAAATCTGGATGAGAAATACCTTGTTGCAGTAACGTCCGTAAATTGCAGTTATATTTACTAATGAGGGGGTAAATTTCGATAATAGAATTGTGAAAAAGCTGTCCGAATTTTATAATATATGTAGCCATGCTCAAGAAGACTATGACTTATAATTAATGTACGACTGTTAAAATTTACTAGCAAAGAACAGGCTCGGGCAAAGCGAATAAGTTGAGAAATGTAAACCCGATAACATGAAGACCGAGGAATATCTCCATCTAGAAAAGGATAATTAAAAAATTTGAAATCGAAAGCTTCCCTTTTATCGTATATTTTAGACGAAACTTTCAGTCCGGATACCTTTATTTACACTATTTGTAAAGGAAGGGTGATTCTGAGAGATGTGTGAGGTTAGGACGTCTGTAAACCGGTTTAAACCCCCAGTGGTGTTTTTGCTACTGACCGTGCCAAGGCGGTACTCTCTTTGTCACCTTTCCTTTTGTTTGCCTTGCGTCTTTGTGTTTGTGATTTTATTCATTTGTGGAGTGTTTGTCTCTAGTTCATGTGTGTTTATTAGTGTATTCTGTTTTCATCTCGCGCGTGTGTGTGCGTGCGTGTGTGCGTGCGTGTGTGTGTGTGTCATGCTATCCATAGGTGTTTTGGTAGTGGTTGCGTCTTGTATCTGCCTTTGCCTGGTTGACTTTACTACTTTTCTTATTCAGACTGTTTTACTATTCCCCGTCATTTTTATTTCAGACTCATGCATTGCTTTTTCTCTGCCGTATCCTTAACGGCTTCCCTGCAGTTGCTCTGTCTTCAGCAAAGTCATTGAGAACATTTCACTAACAGACAAGGAATTCTTTAAGTCTTCCCAAGTATTCCATGCAACTTTAAAAAAACTTAATGTGGAAAGACTTGATACGACTACACATTACCAGCCCATATCCGTTGGTGACCTGACAAAATTACGCACTTGTGTCAATTATAATGCACTGAACCCACACGCCTTACAAAGAAATGTGTTGTTTGAAATCACTTAAGCCTTTGCCTGTCGGGGCTGTGAAAATATTCAGAGTCTAAAAAAGACGCATATACATTCAAAGTTGATGACACTGGCCGGGAATAAGTAGAGATGACATACAATGAATAATTAAAACATCACCAGGACCTAGATGGCCCTAGAAAATACTAAGAACATGGATTCAAAACCTCAAATGTATGCATCAAATATTAATTCATTGTCTTGTCCTGTTAAAGCTCTTAAAACGTATCTCTTAAAATTGAATTCAACACTCAAAACAGCACTTCTGTTTTGATAGTCCAGTCAGGTACACAACAAGGCCATTTGGCAGCAACAAGGCCAGTTGGCAGCAAAACAGTTAGTACATTCATGGCAACTTTGTCCGTGGAGGCCTATGTAGGAGATACACCAAACACTGTATCTCATGCTGGGGTAACAAATCGTGCTATTGCCAGGATTACAAAACACAGGATGAGAAATCACTTGAAAACTATGAGAATGATTCAAGTGATGCCCAGAAAAGGTTGTTTTCTGATATTCTTTTACAGGAAAACACTGAGTGTCAAGAAACGAATGCCTGCATATAAACTTCATCTGTAAATGTGTCCCCTCCAGTTCCTACTGAATGCATCCAGAATCCTTTGTCTACCTCCGTGTCTTTTTGTAACAGTACACAGCCTCAACCAACCCTACCGTTAATGCCACTATGTTCAGATGTTAATTCCAGTTCAGTTACGAACGTTCTTAATCAGAAACAAATGCCACAGTACATGAATCCATTCTCTTTCTCTGGCTGCAGTGTTTCCATTGAAAACCACTTTCACAATCATTGATCTGTAAAGGTCACTGTATCATGTGTAGGTACTGTATGTTTCCCGAGTTGGCATACTTGGCTGCAACACGAAATGTTCCAGTTTCTTCATTTATAAATAAAATAATCGAAATTTAAAACTTACTGTGATAAATATTGTAATAAATCCGTAGGCAAACATTGACATATATTCCAGTTTAGCACGTGTTTCAAGTTATTTTCCACATAGTTTGCACATTGTCTCTTATATGCAGTTGTGTCATGTTTTGTGTATTGAATGTGTGTTGACCACGTGAAATAGCTATCACATAGTTATTCATAATTAATGAAATAAAAAACTTGCAAGCGGTATGATTTTATTTTTTTATTTAAACTAGGGTGAAAGATTATAGTTATTTTAAGAAATCTGAGAGAAACTGGTGCACTATTTCTTGCCTCATCACTAATTTAAATCACCAGTGTGCACGGGATAGATAAAACCTGGACACAAAGGACAGTAAATGCGTTAAATTCGGCTTAATCACTTAACGCAATTATTGTGTTAAGATTGCGTTAGGATAGGGTTAAAGCTACTGTTATTGAAATTTGCGACGGTATATGAGGTTTTTAACGGCCTTAAAGTATTTTAATGGCTCCGCCTTCGGCGTCGCCATTAAAATAATTTGCGACCTTTAAAACCATCATATACAGTCGCAAATTTCAAATTACAGTAGGTTTAACACTATATTATACATATTAACTAGGTTCCAAACCATTTGCAACCCGATCAACAGTTGCTGAGAAAGTTACAAATTTCGGATTAAGCGTAATTATGAGACGGAAACATGTTGAAGCAGCTGTCACAGTGCCACCGTTGGATAAGTTTCGCTGCATATTTTCCGTATAGCTTGTAACCCCAGTTGCCATTATGTGCACGCATTTATCTCATATTACAGGCTTTATAAAGGATGTCATTGTGGTAAATATTAATGTCTGTATATTATCTTTGTATCATGACCTCCAGTGCCACGTGAATAGAAAGTAATATCCAATCACAATGGCCTGGTGACGACGACGATGACAAACGCGATTTAATACACCGGTGCACCTGTTCTTTTTGTAGGACGCAAACATTTATTCAAATTATTCAGTAACTGAAGGCGAAAGATTGATGTTAAAAACCATATACCAACATTTTCATCATGGCTTTAAAGCTTGTTTTTTTGGCAACGTGAGCTTTAAGGCACAGTAGAGGGTAATGTAATACGAAGCATGCAGACCACAGTTTGTCTCTTGTTCCACTTAAGCTAGTGATCTTCACTGTTTTCCAAATATAAGAACTTGACCCGTTCGGTTTCACATTATGACTGATATCAGATGTGCAACACTGCTATAAACCACTGACATCCACGGGTTCAACGTCCTGCCTTGATCCTGGATCACTCAACTAGGAACCCTCAGATATTGGTCAATACTGTTTGCATGTGTCCAAGCTATAGGATCAGATCTTGGTCAATACAGTTTGCATATGTACAAGCTATAGGATCAGATCTTGGTCAATACTGTTTACATATATCTCAGCTATGGCATCACATCTTAGTCTATATTGTCTGCATTTGTCTCAGTTATTGCATCAGATCTTGGTCAATACTGTTTTTGCCTTACATGTATTTACAATCTCTAATTATAGATGTGCAACAGATTTCGGTTTGGTATAGAACACCGCCAGGTTACAAAGAAAAATTTCGGTCTGACAGCACGTCGGAACTAAATTTAGCATCAATATACATTTGTATCACTTCATTCACTTTAATACTAAAAAACCAAATTTTCCGCAAACTCTTCGGAATGAATGATCCAAAACTGTGTTTCGTTTCGAAGGGATAAATTGGATTGACCAGGGTGATTCCTAGTTGATAATTCACATGAAACTTTATTGGGAAATCAAATAATACAATTAGAAATTGACTGTTTGAGTGATAAACAGCTTTGATCCGTATGAGACGCCGAATTACTAAACGTCTCATTTGGATCCAAACTGCTTATAAATATGACCAAGTCGTGTTTTGGCTCAAACGAATATCAGCTTGTATTGTATCTATAATTATCGCGTGACATCATCTGCAAACTGCCTTGTCTTCTACAATGTTTTTTCTTTTATCTCTTTACGCCATGAATACGCCTTTCTACGCATTAACAAACATAATAGACACCGATCAGGCGGCTCCAATTGCAGTCTAATCAGGATCTGCTCTGTTTGCGTAGGATATATAATATATATGATTTTTATAGTTTTCTGTTATGGTAAAAATATTCCTTGTTCATGTGCTATTTTAATAGATTAATTAATATTCATGACGCCATTATTTTTACATGAATATTCATGGCGTAAAGGGTTGAGCCACATAATATTGACATCAAATAGTAGACCGCGACCAGTCGGCTCCTATAGGAGTCGTCTGATCAGTCTGCTCTGTTTGCGTATGATATTCTATATATATGATTTTACAGTTTTCTGTCATGGTCAAAATATTCCGTGTCCATGTGCTATTGTATCAAATAGATTAATTAATATTTTGACGTCATTGGTTTTACATGAATATTCATGGAGTAGAGAGTTAAGCCACATAATGTTAACATCAAATAGTTAAGGACCCTTGTGAGTCGGAAATTCATCCATTGTCTCATCTGGATCCAAACCATTTGTATAGGTAATTACATATTTAGCATGGGCGGCGAATTAATTGATTAATATCTTTCATGGTTTGATAGTTTATGTCGATGATTGTTGCGTTTTCTAAATCGTATTAAGTAATATGTTTAAACCTGTCACCTCGTAGAATTTCAAATCTCATCGTATACCTGTAGTTTATATAGGCCACTTTAATAATACAGTGAAAACAGTACATGGTTCAAACAGGTCAATGTTAAACCAGAGAAGAAACTGTAGAGTCATATATACGGTAGAAACGGCGGTCAAAACGAGGTTTGTATGCACCTGTCAGGCCGGTGGTAGCTTTATGCAGGTCTAAACTAATGACCAATGCCAGTAATACTTTCGCCCTGCATAAAGCAACCACGTGCTTTTAAGACTCATATATTCAATGAATGAATGAACGCTTTTAAAGACATATTCTACAATACGTACTTTCTTAGCAAACACAGCACACCCTGATTGGACAGTTATTATAGGAGCCGTCTAAGCTGGGTCTGCTCAGTTTGCATAGGCGTCAAAATGCGTTTCTATCAAGTAAAGTTATGGCAGATGGTTGCTAAATGTTAGACGAAAGTGTAACAGTAAAATCTCTCATCAGCACAATATTAACCTTAATCTTGACCTGCAAAGAGGTCCAACTGTGTCAGACTCCTATATTTATTAAAGTGCAGGTTATAGATGTGGTATTTTACAGATCGGCCAACTACTCTTGTATGACATTTTGCATTATTGCAACCCAAGATAATCGCCCTTCTCTTTTCGCATCTCAGATATTTTATATCAATGACATTATATTTTAAATGAATGTCTTTGGAACTATTGTCAGTGGGACTACTGTTTATGAACCTATCCTTACCATGTTGGCAGTATATAAATATTGAAGACAAAAAGAAACAGAGGACGGCTTTATGGTATTCAATTATGCTATGACCACTATTTAGAATCGTCTCGAAGAGATTCTAAAGTGTGGTCAGAACACATGGTTTAGTGGACAAATGGCGATTGAAGCATTTGAGTACGCACCTTTCTCGGTTGCTTTGTTATTCATTATCTACATGTATACATATTTTCCGCTGTTATAAATGGTGTATCTTTAATACCATTAAAGGTTACCTGACTTGAATATGTAAACAGCTTGGAACCAAATTAGAAGTCAATTTACCCGCCGACTCATCATAAAAAGTACCTAATTATAGTCTACTTTCAGTCAGAATGACCACCTAGCCGATTGTGTATTCATGAATGAAGCTGTTTGACACTTGGTCAGCGTTAGTCAAAATAGAAAATCAGTTGAACTGAATAAGTTGTTCTAGGGTTCGAGTTCGAGTTGAGTTTCAGTGACGCGTACCTTAAAATCCAACTAAACCGGAATTCTAGTGGAGAAGACTTTAGATACTGTAAGGCAAGTGGCTGCTGAATGCTGCTGAATAGAGGAGCTTTCTGCATGACTTTCACTCTGCATTCAGCTGTCACATGTCTCCAAGACCAATATTTATACAAGATTTAACGTTAAGAGAGGTTTTACTGTACAAACACAACGGAATTAGTATTAACTCAATGATGGAACGTGGAGGTAAGTTTAAGAGGGAGTTTGCTACATACACAATCAATGTAATACTGAATATGTATGAGTTTACATAGTTGCAAAATTGTAGAATTTGTATATTATAACATCACTACACAAGGATTTTAGTCATTTCTTCACCAAATTCTATACCGTTTTTTGTTGCTGTTGTTAACCATTTGATTAACGAGACCTTCAACTATACATTTATTACAAATCAATTTCTTTACGTTTACAATGGATTATATCTCAAGGTACTTACTCTGTATACCAGATCTCGATTTCCAGTCACTGGTCATGATTAGACATTTTGTACCTAACCTGAACAGCTATACATTATCGGTGTCATCTCAGTCGTATGTATAGAAGCTTATTTACTGCGTATATGTATATATATGTATATATACGCGTATACATGCTTACATGTATATACTGCGTACATGTATATACACTTGTATATATGCTTATATACTGCGTACATGTTTATAAGTATGTACACTCGTATACATGCTTATGTACTGCGTACATGTATATTTATATACACTCGTATAATGTTTATTTACTGCATATATGTATATACACTTGTATACATGCTTATATTCTGCGTATATGTATATACACTCGTATACACGCTTTTATTACCAGTCAGGGTAAATCCTTGGAATTTGATTGGTCAGTTTGCTAAAAACTGCCGGGTCGTACAAAACCGTTTTCGGCGGCTTCCACGGAGAATACAGAATTCAAATTTGACGCGTAACGGCATTCGTTTTGTTTTCATTCTTAGCGTCGATTCGACATTTCATATCGTCCTTAGTCCATTAATTCTGGACGGATTACGACCAAATAATCGATAATAAACGTAAAACACTGTTCCTCGTATGTTCCTCAATTTGAAATTATCAACTACTTGGTACAACGTGTAACCGTTTAAACTCAAATGTTTACAAGTAAAGGTTGAAGTCCTCTTTCGAAATTGCTCTGAGACGACGTCATATTTGCTTTGTGATGACGTCATGTTTCCTTGTCATGTCGTAATATATAACAGAGATGTTAGCAAAATAATAGTTGTTCGTCTCTTAATTAGGTAAATCGGATCTCGGACTGGTAATAAACTCGTTACAGTGTAATTTGGCAGGGTGTACGGGCTGGTATGACCGTGCTAGATCACGTATATGGGTCCTAACCCGGCCATACCAGCCCATACATCCTGCCAAATAACCGTGTAACTAATAATATACTGCGTATATATATGTATATATACACTCGTACACATGCTTATATACTCCATATGTATATGCTTGTTTGTTTGTGTTGATTAACGTCCGTTTCTGCTCACTATGGGCTATGCATTATTGATTTCATAATGGAAATGTGTTCCAAATAATGTTAGTGGAATGTTTTGGTCTAAGTGCTTTGTGCAATCGGGACCAGGTCATACTGATTAATCGCTATATAATAAGAATATTTCATAAGCATGAAAGATGTCATTATTTTACATGTTAATTACTGCGTATATTTATAATACAGTTTGCATGTACAGTAAAACCTCTCTATAACGGCCACTAAATTGTGTTCATTAGTTGGTATTTAGGGCAGGTGGCTGGTTAAAGCATGGTGAAAGTAAAACAGAACGCTCCTATAGGAGCGTTCTGTTTTACTTTCACATTGCTTTAACCAGTCACATGTCTTTAACACAACATACTTTATGTAATTAAGTGGCCGTTATAGAGAGGTTTTACTGTACTACATGTAATTACCTTTTTCGACCGGAGAGGACTTATATATACTATGCCTGTTGTTCAATCCGTTTCTTTATTGAATAAAATATTGTTGAAATCAAACTATATACTGTGACCATTCTTTAGAACCATCACTTCGATACGATTCTAAAGAATAGTCATAGAACAGGGTTTGGTTGAGAACTAAATGAGTTATCCTTGAAAATGTTTAAATATACGCATCATATCTGGACCTCTGCACGTGTAAGTGACATAGATAAAAGTCGAGAAAAAACTTATGTATTCAAATAAACCCTTTACTCTATGTATACAAATGTTTACTTTTTCCCAACAGAGTAGGAGCTGTCTGATCAGTGTCTGCTTTGTTTGCTTATAGAATATTCCCATGTGCATAGTCCCATGTATATAGTCCATTTTAACAATTATATTAACTAATATTCACAAAGTCATCATTTCTTTTAATGAATATTTATGAAGTAGTCAACATCTTTTTTTCTGGCGTAGTCAAACTAATCATTATCGTGACACATTGAAATATCTAATAACAATGTCCATTTAAGACACGTTTCGTTTTTCTCTTAAATAATTCAGCGACATATGGCGGCATAATACTGAAAAACGTTTAGCATAAAAGTCAGAAAAAACGTCACTTAGAGTAATTACCAAACCCTTCCAATCAGTGATACACACAACCTTGAATAAACTCCGTTAAAACAATGTCCGCTTGTGTTATATTCTATGTGAAAAGAGTGCTATATAAATGTGGTATAATAATAATAATAATAATAATAATAATAATAATAATAAAATAATAACAATATAATAATAATAATAATAATAATAATAATAATAATAATAATAATAATAATAATAATAATAATATAATTATAAAAATAATAATAATAATAATAATAATAATACTTCTTCTAATTCGATCAAACTTTTGAGAAAATATCGGTCACGTGATACGAGCTTTTGCAAAACACTATTGAGCGAGTTTCCAACATGCTGGTTCCTGACACACCCTGACACAGCATTCTATTGAGTGAGTTTCCAACATGCTGCATTTGCGTCTCAGAGAAGAAAGTCCACGTTCAAACATTAACCATTTCCATGTTCTATATTTATTTCAAATTTCAATACCTATTGGATAAAATAGGTATAATGAAATATGAGAAACATATCTGTCAATTTCCATTAGCAAACAGAGCAGACCCAGATCAGACGGTCCCCACAAATGCGTGAAAACACGTTTATACATGTATGAAGGAAAGTGTTAATGAGGCGCCATTGTTTGCTGACGAACATTATTGCATTATTTGGTGCCAATGGCCAGTCCACAATATGATTTTAATTGATTACATAAGCTTTGTGTTCAACAACCAACTGCTTTATAGGCCCCTGTTTTTAAAAAACGTGCAAACAAACAGATCACGCTTTGATAAGATGGCTCCTCTAGCAACCTTTTCATCTTGGTCTACATGTTTTACAGAAGTTATTGAATGGTTTCACGCACCCAAAATTCTAACACAAACAGTATTATATACACTTAAATCTGCTTTTATTAAACATTCAAAGGCATCTTGAAGACAAATGGTAGCTTAAAGCAGGGCGAACGTATTGTGGAAAACTCCGAAATGAACATTCTGCATTAGTTGTGATTTATGTTAAGCGTACATCTATTTTCAAAACTATATCTATTAATCCTGTACTCCATAAATACGCCTTACTACGATATTGCAAAAGAGTAGACCCTGATCAGACGGCTCCTACAGGAGCCTACAGGGGAGCCTACATGTGAGCCTACAGGACAGCCTACAGGACAGCCTACAGGGGAGCATACAGGACAGCCTACTGGAGAGCCTACAGGGGAGCCAACAGGGGAGCCTTTGGAAGAGCATATAGGAGCCTACAGGGAGCCAAAAAGAGAGTCTACAGGGGAGCCCACAGGGGAGTCCACAGGGGAGCCTACAGGGAGCCCAGGGCAGCCTACGGGGGAGCCTACATGGGAGCCTACAGGAGAGCCTTCATGGGAGCCTACAAGAGAGCCTACATGGTAGCTTACAGGGGAGCCTACATGAACCTACAGGGGAGCATATAGGGGAGCCTACAGGAGCCGTCTGATCAGGTTCTGCTCTGTTTGTTTATGATATAATACAGATATGATTACGGTTTCTGTCATGGTCATAAAACCTGTGTCCATGTGTTATTAAAGCAAAATAATCTAATTAATATTCATGACATCTTTTATTTCTTACACGATTGTTCATACAGGAAAGGGTTGAGTTGTTAACATTTTGGTTGTAGATATAAATTTGTTTATCTAAGGTACACTACTCTTGTATTACTTTCTGTAGATTTGTTACCAAGATGTATTCCCCTTTGATAGCCCTGACGAGAGCTTAAGTATAAGAATAGCTACATTGTATACGTACATTGTTTATATTTCTGAACTGTGGCATATGTAATTACCGGTGTAAACAGTTTGGATCCAGGCAAGAAAACTAGTATCTCGACCTCTCAGCAGAATTGTTTGTTTCTGTAGTAATTTTGTTGAAAGAAAAGTGGAAGTAAAAAGATACACGTGGAACTACTATCTACGAAGCTAGGACAGTTGAACTTCGATATCTCGAACTTCAAGGGACCATACAAGTTAGTTCGAGATAACAGAGGTTCGTGTCATCCGATTTATAATCTGACCAATATCTCAAGTTCACAGCTTAATGCTCCTGTAGGAGCTTTCAACATTACTATAAACCTGCATTAAGCTGTCAAATGTGTTTCTAGATATTGTCGCAGGGTGTGAATACTTGTATTGCTTTTAATTATAAATTTTGTATTTGCTTACCCTTGTATAGTTATGTCTTATAGTAGGACCGTGTAGGCTAAAGGTCAGTGGTGTCCATTATGTGTATTATTTGTCCAATGTAAGTTTTGGTAGTGGCTAACCGACCAAACAGTCGATTTAGTAATCGCTGAGGCTTGGTGGGTGTATAAATAGAGTGGTAAGGGTGGGGCAGTTTACCTGGCAGTCCACTTTTCTGAAAAACACAAGTTATTGATAGGTGTGGTCGGATTGTGAAATCTGGCAATTCGGCAGGTGAATGTTAGCCACTAGATTGAGGCAGTTTTCTGTGTAAGTACAGTTTTATTTTCAATTGAGTTTTATTTTATCTCATTCATTAGTTGTATGGCTCTGTCATTCATCTATTTGGCATTTGGGACTGTGATAAATAATTGTATAAGTAATGAATCTTTAATGTGTTCTCATTCAAGGCGATGCTATAATATAAGTGTGTTAGTTCAGTTAATGTCGTCTAATGCTATATTCAGAAGTAAGAACTGGTGTACATTGGTGTATTTAATGCAGCAAAATGCATACGTTAAATAATTTACCAACGGGAAAACGTTGATAAATTTAGTTATGACTGACTGAGGTTACGTAAGTTTTTTTTGCATATATTGTAATTAATATATACATGTTGGTATTGGGGCAGCAAAATGTCTGTCGTGGTGTACAATTAGGCCATCAAAATGTCCTGAGTAATTTAATAGGACAGGACAATGTCCAGTTAGTGTTAAATATAGTAAAGGGTATGTTGTTTAACAGGTTCCATGTTTGGACGTGGCATAATGGCATTAGACGAGTAAACAATTGATACAGACTTGTTGCTCGTTGTGAGTTAGACCCTCGGTCGACCTGCGACAGATATGTGTAGTGATACATTTCAGAACAATTCTGTACTGTAAAGGTTGGAAGTACTGGACTTTTATTTCGAGTTATCGCCAGGTTCGAGTTATCCGAGGTCGATATATCGAAGTTAAACTGTATATGCTTCTCATCGTCTAAAAGAGAGAAAGATGGTGCTTACATGGCACCCAGTCATAACACATACATACATACGAAAGACTGGTGGTCATATTTCAAAATTCACACTTTACACTTCAGATTTAGATACTTCAGACTTCAAACTTCAAACTTCAAACTTTACACTTCACGGTTCACATTTACTATATAAACATGAATGACGTCATGACATTTCCCGCGTTATTTTGTAAAGGCGATTGAGTTTGGAGGAGTTGGAGGAACTGATTACTTTCATTGTTTTTTTTTAATGCTACACTATTTGAAAGCCACCAGAATGTACATATATTTGGTCATTAGTCCTTTATTGCGCTGTTTAAAAGTTGTTGGTCATATGCGGCTGTGCGAAGTATGCATTTACTGTAAGATTTTAATAGTATTTAAGCATGATATTTGACTTGCGAACTATGAAGTGTGAAGTGTCACGTGTGAATAGTTAAATGGCACCACCGGCCTTTCGTACATAACAGAGTTTTGCTCATCGCTGTAATCAGTGCATCTCTCACACCGATACGCATGCGCGGCCTGGCTAGAATTTCAAACAGATTGGACTCAATCGAGATGCCGATTTATCATGTAACTTTAATTTGTTATCAAATGAGCGAATATATACTTCGTACTCAGGTTGAGTCATTGACAATGGATAGGTATATAGCTGAGTGGTCCCGTACTATCAATAGTACTGTTGGTACTTCTGGAAAAGGTCGCAACAAACAGAGGGTTTACCGGACATTTTTAAAAGCAGGACCATGCAGCTGAACAGTACTGTACAGTGATTTTACCACCTAGGTATAGGTCTGCGTTGTGTAAATTTAGGTGTGGGGTTGCTCCTATTCGAATAGAGACGGGTAGATATGAAAATCTTCCGTTAGATGAACGCCACTGTCCATTTTGTCACGTACTTGAGGATGAGATACATGTTATTTTAGATTGTCAAATGTATGCTGACATTAGATCAGATATGTTTGCCAAGGCTATGTTACTCGAACCTAACTTTGTAAACTTGAGTAAAGGTACTCAACTTGAACTGTTGTTCACTAGTCAGCCTTTAGTCAGGCTATGTGCCAAAACCTGTTTTAATATTCTTCAGCGTCGTCAGTTTTATCTGTGTAGGTAACTTGATGTATTTATCCATTGTTTTAATTATTTTTTATGTCTGTCGGTTGGTAGATGCAAATCGGTACTTCTTTGATCACATCAAAGGGGTTAACTGATCTTTTAAGTTGTCTTGTAAGACATTTATTGCTTTTTATGTAAATAATGTCCTCTATTGGTATTATTTTCCCTTACCTTTTAGATATTATTCCATGTGTTTATAGTTAATCAGTTTATCTTTGATCTGATCAAAGGTAATAACGGTTATTTTAAGGCATTTTTTTTAAATAGACACGTTTAGTGTACTTTTTACAAATCAGGTTTCAACGGAACAGTTATATTGCAGTTCTTTAACATGAGATTAGCTAGAATCACATGGTTTTACTGTCTATAAACAGATGTTACCTTGTGCAATGATGTATGATATAGTAATCTACAGTCTCCTATAATTCTTTAAAGAATGACTGTGTACATGTTATGTTGGTTAACAACCTCTGTTTTGTAGCTATTTACGTATGTATATGGATGAGACTTAAATAAATAAATATATAAATACTCACCGAATAAATTCCAATGTACACTGAGTTAGTAGTTTTGGGTGGGAATTTCATTGACTGGCCTAATATGTCTAATAATAGCTTATTATCTGGATTTTCTATATTTTAATCATGGCACTTATCCTTACAATGGTTCGTCGTTGTAATAATGACATTATTTTCGCTGACATGGCCAGATTGTTTAAAGGCATTCGGCTTGAATCAAACCAATAATAGCACATGCAATGGCTTACTGTACGTTTATTTAAAAAGAAATTATTTAATCCTATCCCTGTTCTATGTCATTCCAAATTTCTATACCTACTGAATATTCGTGGAAAAAATAGTTACAACGAAATATGTGTAACATTGTAGCCATTTGTGAAGGCAAAAACGCATATTTTTCAAATGTCATTATAAAGCAGAACAGACCCAACACAGACGACACCTATGGGAGCGTCTTATCTTAATCTACATTTTTTTGCAAATGTATCAAAAGGCCTTTACATGAAGGAAAAACTTAGAACAATATCCACCGTATGAAGCAAAATTTCAGTCTTGTAGCATCTGCAGATCTATCTGTCCAGTAAAACGCTTGATAAGTGATCTGAAAAACTACACTTTTTAAGCATTACCGGTAGATCTACACTAATACTCTGTTCTGTGCGTAATAGCATATGCCAATTCTGTCTCTCTCCCTCTCTCCCCCCTCTCTGTCTCTCTCCCTCTCTGTCTCTCTCTCTCCCTCTCTCTCCCCTCTCTCTCTCCACTCTCTCTCACACTCTCCCTGTCTCTCCCTCTTTCAAGTAAATAATGTGTATGCTATCATATTAAAACGAGGGAGTTTTGTCACATCACGGTGGACCTATTTCATCCCACTTAGGTACTTTGATTAATTTACTAACAAAATATCTTTCAGTCTGGAACGCGTCATAGTTGCTCTTCAAAAATCAAAGTTAAAAATCAGTCGAAAATGTTAAACATTTCGAAGTATAAATTTAAAAGCATTAAGCAATGGTAACGAAACTGAAATGTTGGGAAACTTGCCCTAAATTTGCGTGTATTTGAAAACTTGGATTGTGATTTAGAAGGTTGCGTTCACATTCAGGTCGTTGAATCAACTAAAGGACAATTGAACAGGAATGTGTCGATGATATTCATAACAACTGATTTCAAGCGCAGACCGATGTCACATTTATCACATTGAGCATGTCGAGACGGCTTTTTAAGGGCTCTTTGTCGTGACCCTACAAACAACACAGTGGACATAATGTTGAATGGAATCGAGGCGGCACGCATATGAACCGTACCCTTGATTAACAAGAATAAAAAATAAACAAATATGATTATTTTGTCATGTATACAAATGCTACTTAATCTGTTTGTTTTCTTGTCGAAAACGGGAGTAAGGCATTTATACGCGAAATATGTAAGTTCCATTTTGCTATTTAACTCACTATCTCATAGGTTATATTTAGATACAGTCGAGACTGTCATATGTAACCTTCCAAGGGACTTCATGAAAAAGGTCACATATGACAGGGAGTCTCTTAATACAGACCTAGGATATAATACATGACGTATACCGAAACTACATGTACATGCAAGAGATCTACTTAAGGGGAAAATAAAACTGTGTACTAATCCAGTCTAATACAATATAATTATGTATCTATTATTTGATACATTTATACGACATTTATTATCACAAATAAACGCTAATTTAAAAGTTTAATAAATTAAAAAATCATTCACTTACCAGAACATTAGTGCATGTACGATAAAATGTACAAATATAATACACATATAAGTGCATACATTAAATTCACTCTATCCCTGTTCTATGTTTATTACAAATTTCAATACCTGCTGAATATTCATGGATAAAATAGTTATAATGAATTATGGAACCTTTTTGAATCATTCTACCGAAAAGGAACATCAACTAGAGAAAATGAAACTTTTAGAATGTTGTAGTTTGAAACCATTGCGATAAATATCTAGCATTTTCTCCTATAGGAGCAAATGCTCTTTTAATCACAATGGTTTTACAAAGAGACTTTTACAGAGTCGTCAAAAGTCGTCAGTATGAGGAATAGGTTAAATTGGCATAAACATGCAATTTTAAAAAGAATTACAATGTAAATAGCTTTCGTCTACTCGGGTTTATTGGGTTCGTGGCGAAAATAGAAAGATCACTCACTAAATAGCAACGGAAACTTGCAACCTTGTAATTCTTATTTATTCGACATCGTACTTATGTCCAAGTTGTTTGAAATTCGATAAAACGTTTCTAACACCATTACGGTATAAAAATTGTAAAAATTGATCTAGATTAGAATTTGGCACGCATCATGATAAGGGCGGATAGAATGAAACACCAGTAACTAACAATAAAAAATGTGATCGATGTATGTGACCTACATGTGGAGATACATACAGTAGACCCGTCAATAACAACCATATTATAAACACACATAGGGGTCTATTAGAACATGTGGTTGCTTAATGCCGGACAAAAGTAATACAGAAAGCTCCTGAATGGGGCTTTCTGCATTACTTTCATCCTGAATTAAGGTAGCACATGTCTTAAAAAGCAATAATTTATGATTTATACTAGATGATCGCTGTATGCATGCTTCACTGTGCTTTACATCTAGTCTAAGTGGTGCCAGTTGACATCATTCTTTGATTGTTTACACAGTTTTGGAATCATGTAATTATCTCTCTACTCTTTCCATTTAATAGTCAATAATATCCGCGCAATGCAATCAAGGTTTTAGGGAGCGACGTGTTTGGTGTACAAATGTACATGTGCTTAGGAACAGTGACATTGCAGAGAGTATGAAAACTAAAAATATGAACTAACCTTTATCCCGCTATCTGCGAACTGACTCGCATTTTCAAACAGCTTGGATCCAGATGAGACGCCAAGTATCGCGGCGTCTCATCAGGATCCAAACTGTTTGACACTCAGTAGCTTGTAAAACATTAGAGCGATATTCTGAAATAGTCAACATAAACCAGATTTAAAATTTAGCAAACATTATTTGTATATTTTTACACAGTGGTCTAAAGTTTAATCGGATCCATTATTATGTTCAAGAGTGTTATATAAAACATTGTATTGACGTATTCAATAACAGCAAATCCATGCTATTCCATAAATAACTTGACAATTCATTGTATTTTTGTCCATGATGCAGCCGGTTACAAAACAATTAGTCATGTAGAATGATCACATTCTGTAACATTAAGAGCCGGAAATAATTGCATGATTGCATCATTTTAGATTGCATTATATATTAATATATAAAAATGACTTAAATGATAAAAATGATAAAAATTACTCGTTTGCAATGTTGGCTACTTGAAGCTATTGACCGAGTGTCAAACAGCTTGGATCAAGATGAGACACCGAGTTACTCGGTGTCTCATCTGGATCCAAGCTGTTTGCAAATGCGAGTCATGTCGTGAATAGCGGAATAACAGTTAATGCCAAGCCGTATCAAATGTGCCAAATGCAAACTATAGTGAAACCTCTCAAAACTGGAATTCTAGATGAGAAGACTTTAGATGCCTTTAGGCAGTGGCTGCTTAATGCAGGGGTGAAAGTTGTGTAAGAAGATCCTCTTGGATTAAGCTGCCACCTGTCTCCAAGATCGATTTGTATATTAAATCAAACCTCCGGTTTAGAGAGGTTTTACTGTATTTGTTTGAAAATGACTTGGCTCTTTTCAATAAACGAAGAAATAAAAAACCTGATCTGAATTCTGAAAATACAACAATACCAACATTATGCCCGTTATTCCTTACCAACAATATGCCCGTTATTTCTTACCAACAATATGCCCGATATTTCTTACCAACAATATGCCCGTTATTTCTTTCGCGTACGCGTATTTTGCGTTCTCAAACTGTTTCGACTGCTTCCCTTTTAATGTTTGTAAAACGTTCTTGGTTTTAGTTGCTAAACCATTATCACATCATCAATTATTTTACAATCCCAATGAGATACTAAGCTACGTGGTGACTCTTCTGCTGTTTCAAGAATCGCCCGTGTCAGTTAAAGGGGCTTACCAGCGTCACGGTGTAAACAAAATAACGTCTGCTTAACCCCTTCGGCGCCAAATTTCTAACTATCGGCCTCAATCCAACTTTTGTTAAATCACTCGGAACAATAAGGAATTAAATAAACATTTCAAGGAATAAAGCACAGATATAAAAATAGAGATTGAGACAAAAAGTGAAGTTCCTGATCAGACGCCTCCTTAAAAGGGCTGTGTCTGATCTGGGACTGCACTATTTGTCGTGGTGTATTTATGCTACATTGGCGGTGAAAGGGTTAACTTTAGATCTAGTGCATGTTTTACTTTTTTCAATTCGATAAAGCCTTCGAGCCACTTTTGACAGAATGTCAAGCAGCATGGGACAGATAACTTTTTGACGTTTCATCTGGATTCAAGCTGTTTGCAAACGTCAATCAGGTCGTTAACCCTTTACCCCATAGACTATTTTTAGATACAACCCCTTCGAATTAATCTACCAAAAAGGAGCATTAATTAGAGAAGAGGAAAAATTTAGAATTTTGTAGTTAAACCATTGTGATAAATAAAGCATTTGCTCCTATATGAGCAAATGCTCTATGTATCACAATGGTTTCACAAAATGACTTTCACTGAGTCGTCAAAAGTCGTCAATATGAGGGACAGGGTTAACAGTAGGATGAAGGTGACTTCTTTGAATCATTCGTCAACCATTTCGAAATACAATATCGTCTACCTTAAACTATTCGTCTGCGTTTTATTACCTCAAGTACTTTTCGTAATTTAATCATTATCTCGCTATTCACGAGCTGGCTGTCGCATTGGTAAACAGCTTGGATCAAGATGAGACGCCGAGTAACTCAGTGTCAAAAATCAGTTTCCAAATTGTTTGGCACTGATGCAACAGTTTCTCAAATGTTTTAACGAGTAGAAGGTATGTCAAAATTGTAGGAGATCAGGGTTTGAGCACACATTACCTTTCTACATACTAAAGGTTGAATTGATAGAATATGAAGAACGAATAACAGACAGAGTACTTAACACCAAGCAAAGTGCGACTAAGTATAAAGTGGTTAAACAAACGCTTTGCTTTAACTGTTAGAATTTTAGTGTCTGGTTCCTGAGATGCACGTTCTAGATGAGACTCTGCTTCAAGCGGCGTCTTAACAGGTTTTAAACCTTTTTGATTATCAGGTTCTTACTTTTTGAAAAGAAATGGTATAAAACATGATGCAGCGGTCATTTGTTGGCAGAATAAATGCTTTTAAAGGAAGAAATGAGATACCTGGATATTTTCAGCTATAATCCGAATGGCTGTGTAAAAATAACAATCATGCAAATTCATCTAATGCATCTTGAAATGAAATACTCTTGCAATTAATTTTCAGCGTTTGTTGTTCTAAGTTCGGCTCGACTTGACTTTTAAACAGTCGTGATCCAGATGAGACGCCGAGTAACTTTGCGTCTCATCTGGATCACAGCTGTTTGATACTTAATCAGTGATTTCTTATAAATCAGAGGTAAGTAAAATGTTGTATTATATCAGGATTTGAGTAGATAACTTCTTTTTTAGTTTGAAGGGTTAATGGAAAATAGGAGTGTCTTTTTATTATGCTGATGATACTATTACAATGTTCAATTTGTTGATTGATCATCCTGATTAAACAAAACAAATTCTGCACCAAATCAAGACTTATTTGGATCCTTAGGGGTCACGGCAGAACATCGACAGATAGAACAAGGATACAACAAACCACCGACGATACAAAACGCAATAAACCTACATTGACAGAATGCCGACAATTGCACCAATCTGAGATTGAATAAATATATTATTTATTGAATCAATCTGAAATTGAATGAATATATTATTTACTGATTAAATATTTTTTATTTAACAAATATTTGAAATATTGAATAAATATTTTTGTTGAACATTTTTCTTTATACAATATTGCAACATGCCACACGCCATACGGAACATATCTCATGCGTATCTGGTGGAATCATATGTTAGATGTTTCAATCCCATTAGAAAACGTTAATAAGAATATTGAACAAACATATGGAGTGAGTATTTGAGTTCTTTTACTCAGAGTAAAAGTTGGGTCACATTTGCAGCGGACACAGCTATTACACTTCACCGGTGTTGGTGTTGGTGGTGGTGGGGACGCCGTAACTAATGCCGAAATGTCAACATTTGTCAGAGGCAGATGTGACTAGCGGTCGCTGAGGGGTTCCAGATGAACGCTAAACTACTACTGACGACAATTTGTAAGGGAGACACATCAAATTGGTTGGATACATGTTCATATACACAAACCCTTTTCTTCATGAATATCCATGTAAATTACAATGACATTTTCAATATGTATTAGATTAATTGTTATATTTAAGGAATATATATATATATTTCATGGAGGTATGAAAAAAGACAAAGTTTTGTTTTTCATATTTCCATGAAAACAAAACAAAATCTATATTTTACTTATAATTTAATATCACTACTGGAAGTAAGAAAGAAATTGAAATAATATTCACAAATCATTTGTTTAATTTCAACATTTAATACCGATTCATATAACTGCGGACGAATACAAAGTAGTCCCGGCAAGGCGTGGCGTAAATGTTTTTCATGGAGGTATAAAACTTGTAGTACCATATCTATATTACATGATACGCAAACAAGGCAAATCATACAGGAGCCGTCTGATCTTGGTCTACTCAAATTGCAAATTTGTAGAAAGGCGAACTTATGATGTTAATTGTTAAATTAACATTAAAATAGCTCTTATGTGTGTCGTGGAGGCGGGTGGCTGATATAAGAGCTTTATGCTTTACTTTCGCCCTGCATTTAATAGCCACCTGGTTAGAAAGACACTCATGTTGAATCATGAAGAGGTCGCTACAGAGAGGTGCTATTGTAGTATGGGTGTATGAATCCCTGCCTAGCATGTTCCAAATGGACGTTGTTTTGTATGACAATCTACACGGTTTGCTCTAAAAGTAAACGTTTTGCAAAGTTGAATGAACTGTATATAGGAATACCATCTAAACAGGACGTTAGTTTATATATAGTTTAGTATAAATATTGGTCTTGGAGACAGGTGGTAGCTTAATGCAGGGTGAAAGTAATGCAGAAAGCTTATCTAGGAGCTTTCTGCATGACTTTCACTCTGCATTAAGCAGTCACATAGAGGGTTTATACTGTAGACTTAAAAAGATGAACTATTAATCTTACTTCCTTTCTTTGTGTTAAATTTTTTCAGATCAAAGGCGAACCTCTCTAAAGTGAACATTAAAATAATAAACACACGTGCCTTTAACCCTTTACTCCATAAATACGCCTTTCTACGCCTTTGCAGACAGAAAATTCCCAGATCAGACGGCTTCTATAGGAGCCATCGGATCAGGGTCTGCTCTGTTTGCTTATGATATAATACAGATATGGGTCTGCAGTTTCTGCTATGGCCAAAGATTCCTGTGTCTAGGCACTACTATAACAATTCATGATGTCATTATATCTTACATTCACTGAGGAAAGAGTTAAAAATAGACGCGCTTAATGCAGGGCGAACTTAATGTAGAAGTATTCTATGTGCGCCCTATACCCATCCTCCGACATATATTAACTCCTTGACAAACAGCGCTGCCCAAGATCAGATGGCACCTTTTCAATGCGGCGTCTAATCAGGGACTCCAATGTTTACCACAACCTCTAGTTCCATGTGTGCTGTTTATTTCCTTGATAATTTTGTTGATGTACTTAAATTCTTCATTTACAAAAGTGTTTTAACGAAATTTGGGTTGCAGACGACAACTAGAAAGTTGGCGCCTAAATGGTTCTTATTACAACCATGCCTTTAACCCTTTCAGTGTTCAGTATTCATGTAAGAACTTATGAAATCATTATTTTTTATTAGCTGTAGTGTTATAATGGCACCTGTTGACAGGATTGTTTTGGCATTCGTAGAAACTGTATATAGAGCCGGACCTATTGTAATTTCATTAGCAAACAGAGCAGACCTTATAGGAGACGTCTGTTCCAGGTCTACTCTGTTTGCAAACGCGTGAAAACACGTTTATATGAGGGAAAGGGTTAAACACACAACGAAACTAATTTCAGCTGTTGTTTCGGAGAGTTTTTGCGTTATTTTGATTTCGAACTCATAACAAAATTTCTACCTTTTTAACCGTTTACTTGAGGAATAAATAAAAGTACAAAAATGAGTCATGCAGGAAACACCACATACAGAACAAACAGTCGCCCGAACAGCAACACAAGGAAACAGCAAATATACATAACTATAAAACATCAAGAGACGCACAAAGACAAAACAAACATACAATAGGGGGAAGATGGAAGTACCGCTTTGGAACGGTCAGTGACAAAAGTCACTTGGGGGGGGGGGGGGGGGGGTTAAACCGGTTTATGGGCGCCCAGCATCACACTTATTCCATCCACACCCTAATCAGTAAATAAAAAGTTATTGTCCCGACAAGAACATATGAAAAAGGGGAGTAACTCCAAAAATATTGATGCTAGAGTTATTGCCCTTGTGCATGACACTACACCTCATCATGCTTGTTCCATATATGAAGTTTCAAATCAATTGAACCAGTGCATAAAGAGTTATTAACTGGACAAGAAAATATGAAAAGGGGAATAACTCCAAAAATATAGTTGCTAGAGTCATGGCCCTTGTGCATGACACTACCCCTCATCATGCTTGTTCCATATGTGAAGTTTCAAATCAATTGAACCAGTAGATAAAGAGTTATTGTCCGGACAAAAATATGAAAAAGGGGAATAACTCCAAAAATATTGATGCTAGAGTTATGGCCCTTGTGTATTACACTACTCCTGATCATGCTTCTTCGATGCGTGAAGTTATAATGCATTTGGCCTAACCTTGTAGGAGATATGGTCCGGACACGAAGCGTGACAGACGGACTGACAAGAAAATATGAAAAAGAGGAAGAACTTCTTCAATGTGTGAAGTTATAATGATTTTGGCATAATATTGTAGGATATATGGTCCGGACACGAAGCGTGACAGACGGACGGACAGACGGACGGACGGACGGACAGACGGAATCGAGCAAACCTATAGTCCCCCAACCGGTAACCGGTGGGGGACTAATAAACGTATCCACTCTCCGACTAATCTACAACAACAGTGGTAAAGTGCATGTATAACGAAAACATTTAAGTGACCAAACTGTATCCACCTATCGCTAGTGTATAATGATTGAGCTGCAAACAGAGTAACTGTAGAAAAGTAATAAAGAGTACGACAAAAACGTCATTTATCCAATTCCCTTATGTGATGCCTTTTCACGCTTTTTGCCTCTGTATAAGTCACATATTGACACCATTGTGATGAATAGAACATTAAAATTTAATTTTGCTCCATAGGAGCAAATGCTCTATTTATCACAATGATTTCAAAATTACACGATTTTAAATATATCTTTTTTTGTAATAAAAGCTCCTTTGCAGTAGATTTATTCAGAGGTTATGTCCAAAATAGCCAATGATGTAATGTGTTAAATAATATGATCGCTTAATCAGAAAGATGTAGGTGGTGGTGGTCTAGTGGTAACGCGCTTGACTATCAGTCCGGAGGTCCGGGGTTCAAATCCCGGTCCCACCCGGAAATTTCAGAGACACTTTTCCGTGTCTCCCACCCGCACATCCTCTCCACTCAGGGGTTAAAATGGGTAGTGTGAGGGTCACTCGCCGGTACTGCGGCTGCATGATTGCGCCATATGTTAGCAGTGCTCAATATTGTAGGCCAATGACTCAATGACAAGGGGAGTAAATGTACAGTCGGCTGAGCGGTCATTCGGACTGAAAGTAGACTATAACTAGGTACTTTTTTTTTAAAGAAAGTAATGTTAACGGTTGGTTCTTACTCTATGTTAATGACATCATAGATAATTTAACAAACAATGTCAGACTTTTTGCAGATTATACCTCACTTTTTGTGATAATCGATAAAAACCGGGAGACAATGTGTGCAGCATCTCTGTCCAGCGACCTTAACTTAATAAATAACTGGGGAAATCAATGGGCAGTTTCCTTCAATCCTCAGAAAACCAAGTCGTTGGTATTTTCTCGGAAACGCACTATTCACCCTACTATTCACTTTGTCGGGGAGCCCGTTGAAGAAGTTCAAACACACACTCACTTAGGGGTAACATTCAATTCAAATGCATCTTGGTCCGCTCACATTGAAAGTATCTATAATAAAGCATGTAGTAGATTAAACACCCTTCGCATGCTTAAACACTCTGTTGGCCGTCCTTCACTTCTAACAATTTACCTCTCATTCATTCGACCTGTATTAGAATACGCTAATTCGGTATGGACAAATTGCACTCAGCAAGAATCAGATTTACTAGAAAGTGTCCAGGTTGAAGCAGCACGTATAATTACCGGACTGCGTCGAAACTCTTCCAGATCTTGTCTGTACGCAGAATTAGGTATAGCTACTCTGTCTGAAAGACGAGAAAACCACAAACTAACAATTATCTTCAAAATCTTACATGGTATGTGTCCGCAATATTTAACGGATCTTATTTCTCCCTTTCTACCTGTAGAAGCAGAATATAACCTCCGATCTCGCGGTCAAAATCTCCAAATCCCACGTTGTAGAACATCTTCATATCAAAATAGCTTTATACCTAGCACGATAAGAGCATGGAATGCCCTTCCAGATACAGTTAAGTCTGCTACTTCCGTTCACCAATTCAAAACTAAACTATCGTCAATTAAAAGCAGAACGAGGCCTCCTATTTATTACAATCTAGGCAGGCGACAAGAAAATATTATTCTTTGTCAACTGCGTAACAACGCTAGTTCACTCAATAAGCATCTTTTTAACCATTTTCTATCAGAATCGCCCTCGTGCCCAAATTGCACGGACATACCCGAAGATAATTACCACTTCTTCTTTGTCTGTTCATCATTCACTGTACATAGACGAAACATGCTTACAGCATTGAGGGAAATGCCCGAATTAGGGGAGGTAACCCTAAATACACTATTGTTCGGAGGCAGCGGTCTGAGCGTGGAGTCTTTAGAAGCACTTAATGATATAGTGCATACATATATCAGAAGTACCAGGAGATTTGACTGAGAAAGTTGACTACTCGAATGACGGTTTTCTTTGTTAAAAAAAAAAAAAAAAGATTGATGAAACGTTCAACTACATATTCATTACACTTTAATTGCTTTACATTGAACTATATAATGATGAAGGTAATAAATCTGTATTACCGGACCCGGTTTCAAAATCACTAAACTTTATTTTTTAAGTTGGAAGCTATGTATTATAGATTGTATCTCAATCGTATATAGGCGTATATACTGCGTATATGTACATACAATCCTAAAAAGCCGCTGTGCTAAGTTAATTAGAATGATCGGTTCATAATCGAAATTTGTTCCAATCAACGTTGGGGAAATGGATTGATCTAATTAGTGATTGTGCAATCGGACCCAGGTAATACTGACTGATTGTTATTTAATAAGACCATTGCATATGTATATATGAACGATGTAATTACTTACATGTTAATCGCTGCATATATTTATATATTTCTAGCATGTACGACATGTAATTACCTTGTACCACTGGAGAGGACTTACATAGGCTATGCCTGTTGTCCAATCCGTTTCTTTATTGAATAAAATATTGTTGAAATCAAAAACGGACAAATTTCCTGGTGACTGTTTACTTATATACTGCCCGTTGGACACCGTCCTTGTCACCGCCATCTAGTGTTACACATTAAAATCGTTGGATTACGTACGGACCCCATTCGGGTTTGACACAATAGAAATATCGCTTTAACACCATACAATGCGACCGAAGCATAACCCTTTCCCTGCCAAATATTGTTTTTTGTAAAAATTGACGTATGCTTCACATTTCGTTTATCTTATTGACTCCCATTTGTCTTAAAAAAGAAACAATACCATACTAACCAACAGTCTAGATCATGATGAGACGTCCATATACTCGTTGTCTCATCTGGATCCAAACTGTTACATAGGTACTACAGCTACAGATATAGACCTGTACATACCCAAATATAAACATCGTCATACAGCTACAGATATAGACCTGTGCATACCCAAATATAAACATCGTCATACAGCTACATATATAGACCTGTGCATACCCAAATATAAACATCGTCATACAGCTACAGATATAGACCTGTGCATACCCAAATATAAACATCGTCATACAGCTACATATATAGACCTGTGCATACCCAAATATAAACATCGTCATTTCTCCATCAAACCCTATACTGCGACCACTCATAAGAATCTTCTCGCAGAGACAATTCGTCTCGAAGAGACGATTCTAAAGAGAGGTCACAGTACAGGGTTTGGTGGAGAAATGAAGAAGCTATTGTTGCCAATCCCTACTGAGAAGTAATAAATATATATTCTTGTTTGTTTAGTTTTTCATGACAAGAAGACATTTCACAAGAGAATGATTGGATGTAAATTAACAAAATGGCACACAGCAATAAAACACATCACGAAGGAAATTGTGATACAATAAAGTATCGCTGATCCAAACGTAAAGCGGAATTAAGAACGTTTTTGCAGGTGGTCGCTTAATGCAGGATGAAAGTCATGCAGGAAGCCCCCAAGAGGAGCTTTCTGCATGACTTTCATCCTGCATTAAGCGGCCATCTATCTCAAAATCCAATAATAATACTAATTTGAGTGATCGGTTTAGCGAGGTTTCGTTGTAAATGATATTGACACAGAAATCATCGTACATATACGAATGTACTTTATCCGTGCTGTTTGTAATGTCGTCAGCAGTCTGTATCCATTTCCCTGTTCAATATCCATGTAAGAAATAATGACATCATGAACATTAAATAGATTATATTTTTAATAGCATATGAACGTAAGACATTTTGGCCCAGGCAGAAATTATAGAATCAGAGTTATATTATAAAATAAGCAAACAGAGCAGATTCTGATCAGAAGCCGTCTGGTCTGGGTCTACCCTGTTTGCAAATGCGTATAAAAGGTTTATATGAGGGAAAGAATTAACCATTATCCTGCTGTTAAAATCGCTGTCTGCTCGGCTCAACTTTTCGCTCAGTCGTTTGAGAAACTACTGTTTGAGAAGGTAGCAAAATGTCGTGTCTTTATTAAACCTTTCCCTGTTGAATATTCAAGTGAGCAATAATGGCATCACGACTATTTATAAGCCTATGTTTTATAATGACATGTGGACACAGAATGATTTGATATTGGAATAAACTGTAGAGTCTGATCTATTATAATTTCATAAGCAAATAGAGCAGACCCTAATCAGCCGACTTGTACATAGGGCCGTCTGGTCTGGGTCTACTCTGTTTGCAAATAAATGATAAAGCGTTTGAATGAGGGAAACAGTTAACCCAAATGTATTGAAAATGGTACAGAATAGGAATATGTGAGCTCAAACTGCGATTTGGACTCACCACCTGCCGAATGGGAACTAATGAGGGTTGGGCCACTGCACTAAATGAGGTTTGAATCTAGATGGGGCGGCGAATTACTTGGCGTCTCATCTGGGTAAAATGTTTTGGCAGTTGTCAGTCAGGCCGCGGTGTGCAGGATAAAGGTTTAGCGAAAGAGAGATAGCAGTTTAACCTCTTACTCCATATATATGCCTGTTTACGTCTTTGCCAACAGAGTAGATCCAGATCAGGATCTGCTCTAGCTGCCTTGGATATAATATAGATATCATTGTACAGATTTTGACAAGGTCAAAACTTCACATGTTTATGTGTTATTATCATTATTATTAATCTAATTAATATTCATGATTTCATTATTTCTTGCCTGAATTGAATTGTGTAAAAGGTTAAAAACAACTTGACAATATATGTATCATGTGACTTTTTTCTCAAATGGTATAATGTATAAATATGGTTTACGTGATCTTAACCCTTAACCCTTAATCCATGCATATTCATTTATGAAATGATAAACATCATGAGTATTAATCAGTTTGTTTTGTTTTGGCCATGGTAGAAACTCTATTCTAACGCAATCTGTCAAAATCCTGCAATCTGATTGGCTCATGTGACTAAATTTGCGGCATATAAAAAAGTGTTTTTATCACATAATCTACCATGCGGGAGTGCCGTAACAGAGTGCCGTATTTCGCAGAATTGCACTAGTGTATTTTTATGCAAATTAGCAAGTTAGCCAATCGTAGCGCTCAGTTAAAAAGCGTTAGCCAATCATAGCACTCCCTGCGCGTCGTCCGTTGTATTACTACGCTGTTTGTAAAGCAATGGCAGAAACAGCCGCCAGCTAGTCTGATTTATTTTCTATGGCAATTTAAGGATTATGTGATAAAAAGAATCTTACATTCGTGTTCATTATACATTGTATTTATGAAACTCGTTTACTGTAATGATTACGACACTCGCTAAACCTCGTGTCATATTATTATCACTGGGGGGATACGTATCCCGGATATTGCTAATAAATTTTGACACAACGGAGAGAACAGGATGGCAACGAGGGTAAGTAAATGCGTATTTTCTCTTAATTAGTTCTTTTTCGGCAATTGATAGGTGGTGCTTTAGAATCACCATACTCACATTATACACGCTATATACATGATTTGGAATCAAACAATGCAAACGATGGGGAAAACCACAAAATGAACGCCGTGCTCGCGAAAGAATGCATAACCATCTCCCAGATTTTTTTATGTTACTGAAAGATGGAATCAAAATATAAAATTCTGAATTGAGCGATCGCTTTGAATATCATTCAACTATGTATACTGAAAATTTCAGTCATATTGGTTCAAGTTTGCCCAGAATATGGCCACAAACGAATAATCGGTTAGTCACTGTTAGTGTACTGGGGATTGGTAGCTCAAAAAGATTTTAGTGTACTGGGTATTGCATGATAGTGTACTGGGTATTGCATTTCATGTGTTCTCTTTTTTTCCGTTTTATTGAACGTTGTTAGATATTTCAGATATATTTCTGTCGTGATAAATACTGTTTCTAGTCAATCGCACATTCTAGATAGATCTATATGCATCTGTATTGAAATACTCGATGATCACTGACTTATTAAAAGCCATTATCTATAAGTACCTGTTAATAATAGTTTTTGTGTAGCAGTGCCGTAAAATCCAACTCATCCATCCATCAATCATAATAGTCTTTCTACTTTTTTACCTATTCCTTAATAGATATGTTGTTTACTCTTCAGTTAATTGATATGACATTACATGTAGATCTATGTGTAGCTCTAGTTAACAGGCTCAGTACCATATTGAGTACAGTAAAATTGAAATAGTAGTGTATAGTTAGCTCCCCTGTTGAAATTGTCGCCATTTACAGTGACAAAGAAGAAACTCATTGATAACGATCACGGCATCGCCTGGTTAGTCTCATACAAATATGTAGATCTATGCAGGATAAACAAATTGTACAAATAATAATAATAGGCCGACGAACAAAACAATTCAGCAATTTAATGGGATTCAAACCTGTTGATGTGAATAAAACTATTACTATAATTTACGGGACAAAAGAGATTATATTTTACGGGACACTTTGGTGACTGTATGTGTGGCTTTGTAAATGCCTATTTGAAAGGAGACATACTTGACTATATTTGTATGTAGATTGGGCAATATGAATAAATGCAATGAAGTGAATGTTTGCTCTTTTTGTAGAAGAAATACCAAGTAAACATGCTCGTGAGTTAACAAAAATAAAAGTAAATATAGTAGTGAAAAAAATTCTGAAAAATTCTACAAATAATTACCATTAATATATTGCCAATCTTGTTTTTATTAAACCATTTATTATTTCTAATTAATTTGTATTATACTGGTATAATTTAAACTTACTTTACGTTTGAAAAATTGTGTAGAAATACTTTGATATTGGCATCCTCATCTACGGGACAATTTAATCTAAGCTACGAGTCCGAACTTTCATGTGAAACGTCGATAATTCGGTATTCAAATCATAATTATGAAATAATATGTATACAAATTCAAGGAGGCAATCCTGTAAGCTATTTCTGCAAAATGTCAAATAACTCACCGCTTTCTTAGGGAATTGTGTAGACGAATTATGTAGCAAACTGGCATCTTCCATGAATTATTTACATGTGACTGTGGTTTAAGTATTGAATTAGACATAATTGAGTGGCATGACACTCGGGAATGATGAAAGGGGCAACTGCAGAAAGATATTTGTCTCGTAAATTAGGCCTCGTAGATTAGGATTTCTTTCGTTTCCGCTGTATTTGATTGGCCAGCAAAATTTTATATGCTTTCTCAAAGTACTTTTCATTAAATTTTGATAAACAATAGGTTATTTAGTACACAAAATTTGCAAAACAAACATAAAGAAGTGTTTCATGGGGAAACGAATATGCTTATTTGTAATGACTCGTAGATTAGAAAGCTAAATTCCCGAAGTGTAATTTAGAAACTTGGCCTCTGAATTTTTTTTCCGTAGATGAATTTGGTAAAAATCTTTTTTCATACACATGATATACATTATTAAAGGGTGAATGAATAAGGCATTGCAGAATTATCGTGCAGTATGTGATATTCTATTTACCGTTATAGTTTAGCCTCATAGATTAGGTCAGGTTTGGCGACATTGCATTAGCATGTCAGTGTATTTTAATGTTTGGTTGCTTTAGCGCCGTTTTGTCTTCGTAAAAAACATCCATTAATAATGAATAAATGCAGGGGTTTAAATCGGGAATGATTACATTCTACACTATATTATGGGTACAATGAAAACTAAAAATGTCCATGGCGACATGCAAATTCCGCCACCTCATGCAGATTTAAAGGCCTGGAAAGCCATTCAGAACAACATTTTATACCGTAAAATGTTTATGAAATAATCCTAATATAATGAAAAATAGAGAAAAACAATGACACGACGTTAATTGCTTTTAATTGGCGAAATATCAGTTGACTTATATCGGCGACATTGATTGTCCATTTTTTTTAGAATGGGTCCCCACCAAATAGGCTGCCCTATATCATTGAATGATTCATATAAGCTGCATCAACTACAGTACAAGGTAAAGAAATGTCAACTTTTATACCCAACACAGGAACCAGTCTGTATTGTCCTCAAAGATAAGTTCATGCATAACATGTTACTTAGGTTCACACAAGTTCTTCACAAACCCTTTCTAGAATAACAGACATGCATTGTATCTATTCTCTGACAACCATGTATATCTACATGATAAACATAAACTGATGAAAATCACATGAAAACAGTGCTACTTTATTTTGAGGCAAAATATTTGACACTAATTCTCAGTGGACTTGTAACTTTTGACTACACCATGGAGCATTTGCGGCTAGTTGGTGTTCTGATACCAGTTACTTCTACCCAGTTACTGATTTGTATCTGAAAAGGTGTATAAAGTGTATCTGGGGTCTTCCTCCACCAGTAATTAGCTGGACGTCGCAATATGACTGAAAAACTGTTAAAGAGACGTAATATCTGAAACAAATAAACAAACAATTTTTAATGCATTATTTTCATATGAAATAGTTTGAAAATCATTTTCTGTCTCAATATGACACTGTGCATAAAGAATATGTATTGCTAGAATATTACAACTAACGTTTTCAGGCTATCCGATCCCTGCTGAATTACATCGATGGATAAGGCATATTTTAACAACGCTTAAATACCTATTATAGGGGTTCATAACTACCCCTTTACCGCAAGCCAGTTAGCACAGTAGGGTTCTAATTGATAGATGCTAAACCCATATCATGCAGCAATATATGTGCATATTTTAATTCAAAAGGTCTCAGAGACAAATGTATTTTAAATCTAACAGCCTGGATCTAGATCAGACGCGGCATTATGCAGCATCTGATTTGGATCCAAAACTGTTTGCAAATAACAGTCAAGACACGACCAGCAGGATAAGGGTTAGTTGCAATTTATCCTTATCCTGCTGGTGGCCACTTGACTGTTATTTGCAAACAGTTTGGATCCAGATCAGAGGTAGCATAGCATAGAGCATCTGATGTATGTTCAAATCGTATTTAGATCTAAATATTGTTTTGCAGACGGCAATTTCAAAGCAGACGAAAGTACTGGAGGATATGGGTTAATATGATGTAATAACTATCAAGCATGGTGGGACCCAACCACAATAAACAATCCAATTAACACCCCATCAAGTCAAAACTAGACCTTTAAACACTACTTTATGATGAAAAAAGAAGAATATTGCCTGAATAAACTTTTCAGAGGTCTTTTCAAATTATTATGCTGGTGAATAAGCAAAAAAACAACTAAAGTGTAATGTACAATCCCCAGTACACCAAATTTAGACAATATGCAATACCCAGTACACCGTTTATCAATCCCCAGTACCCTAATAGTGACTAACCGACTATTCGTTTGTGGCCATATTTTGGGCAAACTTGAACCAATATGACTGAACTTTTCAGTATACATAGTTGAATGATATTCAAAGCGATCGCTCAATTCAGAATGTTATATTTTGATTCCATCTTTCAGTAACATAAAAAAATCTGGGAGAGGGTTATGCATTCTTTCGCGAGCACGGCGTTCATTTTGTGATTTTCCCCAACGTTTGCATTGTTTGATTCCAAATCATGTATATAGCGTGTATAATATGAGTATGGTGAATCTAAAGCACCACCTATCAATTGCCGAAAAAGAACTAATTAAGAGAAAATACGCATTTACTTACCCTCGTTGCCCTCCTGTTCTCTCCGTTGCGTCAAAATACAGCTCATTTATTAGCAATATCCGGGATACGTTTCCACCCAGTGATTATAGTAAACTCGTTTCATAAAAACAATGTGTAATGAACACTCATGTAAGATCCTCTATATATGTCGCAAATTCAATTAATCGAAAATGGCCGAATAACAGCATTAGCCTGTAAATATATTAATGCGCTTTGTTGATCTAACTTAGTTCTACTGATAAATCCGTATGCATACACTGACATAAATATATTCAAGTTCAGTCCGGTATTTTGAAAG
Organism: Azorinus chamasolen; assembly: GCA_963576725.1. NCBI lineage: Eukaryota > Metazoa > Mollusca > Bivalvia > Cardiida > Solecurtidae > Azorinus > Azorinus chamasolen. Next base: position 4,569,578 of record OY755242.1, read on the forward strand.
TTTCCATTGTGTATCACGACTTGACCGGCCTCTTATATGTCATGTCATTTGTGGAGAATTATTGAGATACTCTAGGCTTTGTGATCCTGACTCAAACGTATTTATCATAACGTTATAACGTGACGTCATTGTTACAGACGACATTTGTGCGTATAACGCCAATGACTAAGATAACGTTACTTTGTATTGAATGTGTGTTGAACATGTGAAATAGCTGCCGCATAATTACTCATGGCAAATGTAATAGTGAACTTACAATTGGCCCGGTGCTTTGACTTTTTGTACACCAGGGTGAACAAGAAATATCTTTTAAAAAGATATTCAGCGGCATTCAAATATTGACATAATGTACAAAACAATAATGATATTAAATCTCTGCCAACTTAATTTTAATGTTTGGAGATTCTGTTAGTACAGGGAACTAGATCTATGAAGGGTTGCTTTTTATTATACTAGCAGAGAAGCATGCAATGGAAATGACTTGGAGTAGAATAAGCAATTATGGAAAAATTTCAAGTTACTTTTATAGGAAATCACTATTAAAATGTACAATCTCAAAGTATTTTTTCAAAACTATCCGAAGTTAGTTCTTCATTTTACCTATTATAAAAATTTACTTGAAAGCACGTATATTTATATTGATATGAAGATAACTAATTGAATACACTTTAAATAAAGCATGTAGAATTTAGTTTTTGTTTGTGCAGAGTCTGTAATTACTTAAAGAACGGTATTTATCTATAGCCTGGATCAACGCATTAATCGACGTGTGTGAATCATCATTACTGACATCATAAACTGAATATACGTGTATTTTTAAAACAATTTAAAGTTAGCAATCTCAACCTACTACTCGATCCAAAGCCCCAGGTGATAGGGCCGTAACAATAGCCTTCAGTAAGTAGTTTTATATCACAGAGAGCGAACAAACAGAGCCTTAATTGGTTCTGTGGTCGGGGATAGTAATTAATACTATTAATGCCACTACTCTAATATACTAAACAACATTTCTTCTTTATTTCCTATAGCATTGCCTGTGAATTATGGTGGTTTCGGCAAACTACCTCTTCGTCAAAGTGGACGTGATCAAATGTGGTATTAAATTGATAGCAAAATGATAATAAAAGTTTAAAAGTTTAATAGTGATTTTGGCAAACGGGCAATAATGCTCAGCAATCATTACCATGAGGTGATAAGTACGATAATGGGTTAGGAACTGATATAAAGTATGGCACACCAAAAATTGAATAGTCAAAATTAATCCACACCTTTTGAGGATAATAGATCTATATAGTTTTACTCAGTAATATTGTTTATGTATTATATACTCTAGTTTTGATAATGACCAAAGTAATAAATAATTCATATTTCTTTACTGGTCATGGTAATAAACAACTATGTGACTAAAGTATTGTACATGTATTTGAATCCACCAAAAGTTGAACTAAACAACAAAAAGCATAAAGTGAGTGGCAAACAGTTTGGACCAAGACCAAAATCAAAACTGAATGGGATAGTAAATCATTAGTAAGGTGTTATGTGGCCTGGGGCTGTTTAAATGACTAAACAATGTGACTATTGTATTTGAAAGCACCTCTTTATCACTCCTTGTACCCAAGGTTGAGTAAGTGTGAATATGTCACCTGCTTAGCTAATATCCTGATCTGTATAAACCAAAACAATTGGACCACATATCAATATTTAACATATAGATAGTTATTTAATGATTTTAATTATTAAAGTTTTGCTTTTTAATACAAATTTTCAATTTTTGCCGAAACGTCCTAGGCCGAAATATATGGCCAAAACGTCCTGGGCCGAAACATCCGGGGCGAAACTTCCTAGGCCGAAACGTCCTACATTCAGTTTGGCCATGTGTAGAGGCATCATAAAAAGGCTGTATGCCAGTCAAGGTATTAACTAATGAAAATATGGTTTACTACAAAATACTAGTAGGTCATATGCAAATTACAATGCAACATAGTTTCTGATTGGTGGAAAACTAGAACAAAAGTGAAAATAGACAGCTAGCCGCTGAAAAAAAATCCAGTTAGATCTAGTTTACGAAATCTGAGAGAAACTGTGCACTATTTATCGCCTCATCACTCATTTAATCATCTGCGCGCATGGGACATGCCAACACTTTGGTATTTTTCGTGTTAAGATTGCGTTAGAATAAAGTTAATCCTACTGTAATTTGAAATTTGCGACCGCATATGAGGTTTTTAACGGTCTTAAATTATTTTAATGACTCCGCCTTCGGCGTCGCCGTTAAAATAATTTCCGACCGTTAAAAACCTCATTTTTCGTCGCAAATTTCAAATCACAGTAGGATTTACTCTGTAGAATAATATCTATATCATTGCAAACAAAGCAGACCCTGATTTTCTTAAGCAAAAATTACCGTTTTCTCAAAGAATATTGTTTTTATCATTAAGTGATTAAAACATGAACAGAGTATCTATCATTCAGTTTGGGGTCTTACAGGTTGTTGATCTAGAGTCGATTCACCGATTTAATGTTAACCCCTAGACTGTAATAAAAAGTATGTTTGCTTCAACCTTGAAATGTTACAGTTTCCGTTTACGTATGATTCTGTCAATCTTTTGAGCAACTGTCAAACAGCTTGAATCCCTATAACGAGATGCCGGGTTACTCGGCATCTCATCTGAATCCAAGTTGTTTGCAAGTGCACGTGACATCGAGCTTCGGGTTGAGAGTGAAAAACGGTGCTTATGGTTTAATGGCCAGGAGTACATGTAACCTCCATTACAAACATGAACAAGACGTGTAACGTATTTAACATACTGAGTCGATCACGCAATGTGTACAACAAAACCTGTCTTAAGCGGCAATCAAAAAGAGGTCTAATTATGGTTCTTTAAGGCATTTGGTTGCTTAATGCAGGTCGAAAGTAATGTAGAAGCTCCTATTGGAGCTTTCTGCATTACGTTTGACCTACATTAAGCAACAACCGACTATTTAACACCCCTTTGTTCAACATATGGGTGGCGTTTAGGACAGATTCTACTGTATATAAAGTATCCTAAGGGCATTTAATTAGGTCATACTAAGCTATGATTAACTAGTATCACGCTGAAAGTATAACGTTTGTTAAAATCCTGGTATGTTACACTTACATCCATGCAAACCATTGACCGAATTTCAACAGCTTGCATCCTGATGAGACGCGGAGGTAAACTATTATTTTATTTTCAATAAATAGTATGACAGATTTTGTAATTCCATTTACATACAGTTTGCAGCAAGATGAGACGCAATTTACTCGAAACTCGGCGTGCCACCTTACATGTCTGTGTAATCAGCGTCTTACCTTACTCAGCGTCTCACCTTTCTCGGCGTCTCACCTTTCTCGGTGTCTCACCTTACTCGGCGTCTCATCATTGTCTCATCGGAGTCCAATCTGATGGACACTCGGCCTAAAGGAGTCGGTAACGTATCGCAGATAAGAGGCAGTTTTCAGCATAATTGTTCAGAATTATTAAATATATAGTTTGTGCCAATCATTTGAAAGTATACAGCCAGGCACAATATTAAGAACATACAACCTGGTAAACATTGAGTATACAGTCTAAAAGTGAGTTTTACAGAGGCGCAAAAAGGTTTCAGTAGGAGAGAATGGGTTAAACTAATGGAAACTAAATATTACGAAAGGCCAGTGGTAGCATGCATATGTCTATATTTCAAGATGAATGACGTCAACATTTTATTACAGTAGAACCTGTCTCAAGCGCCCATCAAAAGAGGTCTCTTAATTGGTCTGTAAGACAAGTTGTAACTTAATATGCAGGTCAAACGTAATGCAGAAAGATCCTACAGAACATCTTTGCATTACGTTTGACATGCATTAAGCAACGACCTGCTTTTTAGGACACACGTTCAATAAATGAAAGGCCGCTTAAGACAAGCTCTACTGTACATTAATTCCATGAAATAAAGACTTCGCGATTTTTAACCCCATGAAATCACGTTTATAATTTCGTGACTTCGCGACAGCAGGTGTTCAGTGCCTGTTTGGTGGCAGTAAAAAGTCGCCCCGTACTTCATTCTCAGTGTTGTTATATTTTTTGGTCCTTCGGGATCATTAGTTTTGAAAATTGAATACTGCGTAAGCCGGTGCTAAGTTGTGTGAGTAGTATTGCACTTTTAATTACTACTCATGAACAGACTCAATAAAACCCAGTCTACAGTTTTCTCTTTTTGCATTTCTACTTTTGCTTTCGAAGGATCACCCATTTTCAAAATTAATGAATTCACATTTGGAAGTTCATAAAACTGAGATCTTGAACTCAAGAAGTTTAAGTATTGAGATGTTCTAAGTTACAAGCAAGGCACACAGAAGGATGAATGCCACCACGGACTTTCGTGAAACATTCACAATGCATAACTGTGAGAATTAAATATTGCCAGTTATACTGAGAAGTAGATATGTTCTTTTACAATATGTATTATACATTTTTGTATTGTTGTTTTAATAAGCTGGGCCCAGCATTAGTTGACACGTATACGTGTATTGATTACTGTGAGCAGTAATATTACTTCTAGGCACAGACATGTCAAGCTTTCGCAGAATTCAGCGTAGTGATACTGACCCATTACCTGGTGGATATTAATGTAAGAAATAATGACTATGAACACCCACATGCCGACGTAATGGCATACGAACATTACATAATGACTATGAACACCCACATGTCGACGTAATGGCATACGGACATTACATATTTGGCGATCACAGTAGCTGTATAATACGATCTGTATTATTCCATAAGCAAACCAGTTCGATACGAGAACCTGTGGGTAGTACCTTTTATATCTGGCCACAGACGTGTCGAGCGGCTGTTGATATAAACACCTTCTGATGCCAAAATATGAAGTCTGTCAAAACCCTGTCCCCGAGGAAATGGTATACAAGAAAAGCATTGATGTAAACATCAAAGGGCGCCATTACCCTTTCAACGAAGATATAACGTGTCTGCTATTGATATAGTGTAAACATAAATGAATACAAATGAAATATTTTTACATAACAATATACACTGATTGGCATTATTTTAATATAAGCATGCAATCATTCAAAGGTTTAGTTCAGCATATTGCTGTTGGAATTACTACAGACAGAAGTATGATTTCAGACACCCTATCAAACAATGAAATAATTATACTTAAAACAACTAAATAACAAGAGATGTTTGTAAAACATGTATACCCCCAAAATCCCCTGACCTTTGATCTAGTGACCTCAACTATAGAGGTCATCAAGTGATCATGACTAATCAACACAGCAACTTTGAAGATCCTAAGCCAAACCACTGATCATTTAATGATCTGAAAACATTTCAAAAGTTAAGGGCATGGTGACCTTTGACCTAGTGACCTAAAAACAATAGGGGTCATCTAGTTGTAATGACCAACAACCACAGCAAGTTTGAAGATCCTAAGCCAAACCCTTGAGCAGTTATTGATTGGACACCATTTCACCAGTTAAGGTCATGATGACTGACCTTGACCTTTGACCTAGTGACCTTAAAAACAATAGGGGCCATCTAGTGGTCATGACCAACCACTACAGCAAGTTTGAAGATCCTAAGCCAAACCCTTGAGCAGTTATTGATCGGAAACCATTTCACCAGTTAAGGTCATGGTGACGTTGACCTTTGACCTAGTGACCTAAAAAACAACAGGGTCATCTAGTTGTCATGACCAACCACCTAAGCCAGTTTGAAGATCCTAAGCCAAACCCTTGAGCAGTTATTGATCGGAAACCATTTAACCAGCTAAGGCCATGGTGACTTTGACCTTTGATCTAGTGACATCAAAAACAATAGTGGTCATCTAGTGGTCATGACCAACCACCACAGCAAGTTTGAAGATCCGAAGCCAAACACTTGAGCAGTTATTGATCGGAAACTATTTCACAGTTAAGGTCATTGTGACCTTGACCTTTGACCTAGTGACCTATAAAACAATAGGGGTCATCTTGTTGTCATGACCAACCACCACAGCAAGTTTGAAGATTCTATGCCAAGTCGTTTATTAGTTATCATTCGGAAACCATCGATCTACCGACCGACCGACCTACCGACCGACCGACCGACCGACATGTGCAAAGCAATATACCCCCATTATTTCAAAAGAGGGGTATAATACGTTTGTCCAAAGCTTTTCAATACTGTGAATTTAAGAAATGAATCAAGTACCGAAATAGTTTAAATTGTAGTTTGATAGATAATTAGCACGTGTTTATAAATTATTTTAATTGATTATTGATGGATCAGTCATTATAACATCTTAGAAAAGAGTAGTATCATTTTCATTGAAAAATCTCATTCTTATATTAATAAACTCTGATAAGATAAGCTTAATATAACACACCTATTTGCAACAAATCTGGAGTTAACTGTGAAAAAGAAAATGGTTTAAAATGTCATACGTGGCACTAAGCATGGTCGAATTCTAATTACTCGACATTAAGATATCTCCAATTATGGTCCCAATGTGCTCCATTTTTCACATTTTATACAATAACGTACTTAAATTTAATTAATCAACACTTAAAAACTAAGAAAGTCTTAAATAAAATGGTTTAAAATGCCATACGTGGCACTAAGCAAGATCGAATTCTAATTACACGACATTAAGATATATCCAATTAAGGTCTCAATGTGCTCCATTTTTCACATTTTATATAATAATGTACACACATTTAATTAATCACTACATCAAAACTAAAAGAATGTCTTAACATATAGCTGGGTTTCTTTAAATTTTGATAAATAGACATTCCGTAAATATTGGGCGGGAAATTTCATGAAGTGCGTGTGATTTTCATGAAAATGTGGTTATTATGTGCATATGTTCCAATAGACGAACTTCAGCGTCACCGTATTACGGTGCAATAGACGCAGCCTTTCTGACCTAGTGACTGGTTTCAAGTCGATAATCAACTAAAACATTCATTTATACACCGTAATGTATAGGAGTTTTACTCTTAATTGGGCCAAATTTTACAAAGCAAATATACGTTATACCTAAACTGTCAATTAATCCGCATTCAACCCAAAACTGCACATTGGACTGTGCATTTACTGAAAAAGTGTAATACTTTCCAAGACCTTGAGGCAAGCCTATTGCACCGGAAATTCGAAAGGATCAGCTTTTTAGTATCAATAATGCTTTCCTTTCTTTTAATGCAATAATAACAAACAAATGCTTATGTTTATTTAATTACTTCTCATATGTTTTTACACTCTTAATCGACCAGTACATACAATTTACATTGCTCAAACAAGTAACGTGCATCGAGGCGTTATCCGAGATGGACATTACCATACCGAGGGTTGACAATACATGCTATCGCCCTCCGTGTTATGTGATTTTAATTTTAGTATACCGAACAGCACAATCGATTTCATCAGCAGATATACCATCACTGGAATTACCTTACATGTTATTACAATTTGTTTGTACTGTAAGCTTTGAATAGATAATAGTGTATTACTTGTTGATCATGTATTCATGTATATCATGAACTGAGAGTAATTTGTAATTTGTATATATAATTAAAACTGGTCAACAACGGCGCATGAGCACGATAATCGCCTTGTTAATATATTGGTAATCGGGACTACAACAGAATGTTTTATGCAAGAATCTATAGTTTCACGGTAGTAACTTTTTACGCCTCTCGAGCTGTTTACCACATTGCTTATAATCATTGTGAGGAAGGCCCCATGTTCATGAACAGGCTTAAGTTTAACCTTTTACCTGGTAAGGAAGTATTATGCCGCATTTTCATACATAATAAATCCATATCAGTGGCTCCTGAATGAGTCATGTGATCAGGGTCTGCTCTATTGACTCAATACGAAACGATATAGATCTGGTTCTACAGTTTGTAGAATCACCCTGTAAAGATGATATTGTTCATATATCCTTATAAATATGCAGCTAATAACTATCAACGATTAATAACACACATGAATATTCATAAGGTAAACGATTAAGGGAACTAGCTCAGTTAATCATGCTATACACAATGTACAACCTTGTAACCATCCTGTAATATTTAATATATTCATGTATGATTACACATATTGTATTGGATCCATCCAACTTGTATGTTGATATGCAAGACGTGAATCTTATCGCAGAAAGGAGAATACAGTGAAACCTCTCTAAACCGGGTGTTAAATTTGGTATAAATATCGGCCTTAAAGACAGGTGGCATCTTAATGCAGGGTGGACGACATGCAGAAAGCTCCTCTTCCTATAGGAGCTTTCTGTATGTCTTTCACACTGCATTAAGCAGCCATCTGCCTAAAAATATCTAAATTCTTCTCTATTAGAAATGATGAAATACTCAGTAAGCCGGTCAAATATTCACGATTTTGAATTGACAGGCTCATTGAGATATTACTTAACCCTTTCCCTGTTCAGTATTTATTCAGGAATTTATTGAATAGTTATGGACACACTACAAATGTAGTTATAATGAAATATGGAAGGCGGAACATTCTAGCTATTTTAGAAAGTAAAGAAACATATCTTTCAAATTCTATTAGCAAATAGAGCAGACCGAGATCAGACGGTTCATATAGGAACCGTCTTATCTGGGTCTACTCTGTTTGCAAAGGTGTTAAAACATGTTTATATGAAGGAAAGGGTTAAGCTATTTTCGTGAACCTGTGGCCAGGTGTCTGCATTCCATAGAAAAGACACCGTGACTGAAGTGGGATATACAAAGTATTTTAAGAGTAAAACCTCTCTAAACTGGACAATAGAATTAGTATAGATGCCGGTCTGTAGGAAAGGTGGCATCTTGGCAGGGTAAACTTTACGCAAAAAGCTCCTTTAGGAGCTATCTGCATGACGTTCATCCCACATTTACCAACCATCTGCCCAAAAGGACGTAAATTACGTTTTACCAAATCTTCGGTTTAGATAGTACAAATGTATTACTATAATTAATGTTTCTCATCGAATACTAACCCTTATGCTGTGAAAAATATAATGTCTGCTCCAATTTGGACCTGGTGCTATTTTGACTATTTCCGAATCGTAATTATAACGTGCTTTGCAATAATAGATATCATAAAATGAAAGAAAGTACATGAATTAACTTTTAATCAATAGTAAGGTTGTTTTAGTTTGATATATATAAACATTCTTAACCACAATACGGGTATTGTGAGTAAATATTCCCAGGTTTGCCTGGCTGATGAAAATTACTTTTTGGTAATACAGTGCTCCCTCTCTACAACGACACCCTTTGGGATACGAATATTGTATGAGTTGTTCAGAGGGAGTTGTTATAGGGAGGGAAATCAAACATAATTAACTTGTTTGCAGACCCCCAGATAAGGTGTATTTCGAGAACTAAAACCGTTATGCCTCAATCAAACCCTATGTTGTGACTACTCTTTAGAATCGTCACAAAGTGACGATTCTAAAGAGTGGTCACAACATAGGGTTTGATGGAGGCATAAAGAAAATACGATGGAAAAATGTTGTTTCTGTTTCGGAAACAGTGACATGCGTTGTTGTAAGGAGGGAATCGTTATTGAGAGGGTCGTTGTAGGGAGGGAGCACTGTAATTCAATATTAATTTGTATGTTTTATTTGTAATTTCAGGAGATAGTCAGGTACCTCAGTCAACCAGGAGACAAAGAAAATCGGCCAATGGTATCAGTACAGGATCAGTCTTCGTTGATTATGCCAGTTGGCGGATCATATTAATCTGGTACATAGCTTGACTACCAACTACTCTCTCAGCTGGCCAATTGTGGCTGCTGCTCCCATCCCACCACAACTGCTGAGACACCACGGTTTTTCACACATTTTATTTGTTTCTGATTTGATGACATGACGTTTGCACAATAGTTCGGAGATCAATGGTTCTAAACTGAGAATGACTATTTATAGCATCTATGCATTCATGAATAAGCATATTGATACGATTATGTTCATTTGCAGCCATATGAAGTCAATAGAAATTTCAACATCTACCAGATTTAGTATTTAATAAGCAACCAGGATCCGTGCTTATAAAACCTTTAGTTGAGTCTGAGTTCGTTCTCAAGTTTTTGATTGGTCAGATTTGAGAAAGGCTCAAATCTGACCAATCAAAAGCTTGAGAACTCAAATCTGACCAATCAAAAGCTTGAAAACGAAACTCAGACTCAACTAAAAGCTTTATAAGCATGGACCCAGGAAAACAAAGTCCTTGTTTGTAACGTATTTATTATATATAACGATTAGTATTCAAACATTTATTTGTTTTCTTAAATGAATATTCATTAGAGTTAATTGTTTTAAAATCAGACTTCGTTTAAACCTTTTTTCTCAACGCCTTTCATGCATTTGCAAACAGAGCAAACCCAGATACGACGGCTCCTATGGGAGCCGTCTGATCAAGTTCTGCTGTTTACTTTTGACATAATATAGATATGATTCTACAGTTTTTGTCAAAGCAAAAAGTTTTCTTGAATTGTTTACTTTATATAATTTTAGCTAATAAATATTCATGATGTCATTATATTTTACATTAATATTGAACAGGTAAAGGGTTAAATGATAGCTGTAGATAGGTTTTATTTTAGCGTAACTCATGGAAAAAACTTGGAAAAGTCTACAGCGTTTTAACAATGTGTAACATTATAATTATTGCATATGACGATGCTCAAGTACAGCATTATATTGCGCATGATGATGTTCAAGTGTAACATTATATTGTATATGGTGATCTTCAAGTATAGCATTATATTGCATATAATAATGTTCAAGTGCACTTATATTGCATATGATGATGTTCAAGTGTAACATTGTATTATATACATGTATGACCATGCTGATGTTCAAGTGTAACATTGTATTGTATACATGTATGACCATGCTGATGTTCAAGTGTAACATTATATTGTATACATGTATAACCATGCTGATGTTCAAGTGTAACATTGTATTGTATACATGTATGACCATGCTGATGTTCAAGTGTAACATTATAGTGTATACATGTATGACCATGCTGATGTTCAAGTGTAACATTGTATTGTATAAATGTATGACCATGCTGATGTTCAAGTGTAACATTGTATAGTATACATGTATGACCATGCTGATGTTCAAGTGTAACATTGTATTGTATACATGTATGACCATACTGATGTTCAAGTGTACTTATATTGCATATGATGATGTTCAAGTGTAACATTATATTGTATACATGTATGACCATGCTGATGTTCAAGTGTAACATTGTATTTTATACTTGTATGACCATGCTGATGTTCAAGTGTAACATTGTATTGTATACATGTATGACCATGCTGATGTTCAAGTGTAGCATTGTATTGTATACATGTATGACCATGCTGATGTTCAAGTGTAACATTATATTGTATACATGTATGACCATGCTGATGTTCAAGTGTAACATTGCATTGTATACATGTATGACCATGCTGATGTTCAAGTTTAACATTGTATTGTATACATGTATGACCATGCTGATGTTCAAGTGTAACATTGTATTGTATACATGTATGACCATGCTGATGTTCAAGTGTAACATTTACACGCCAGTAAAGTCTCGCTAATACGACAACTGAAAAGAAGTATAAAACTGAATTCTAAAACAGATGATAGCTGAATTCTTTTCTTGCGGAATATACTAGATATGTAATAGATAATGACATCATGAATATATATTAGCTGAATTTTATATTGGCAAATGTACACATGACTTTTTGGTATATTGGTTAAAAACGGTAGAGTGAGATATATCATAATTTCATAAGCAAAACGAACAGTCCTACAAGAGTCGTTTAATTTGTGTCTATTATGTTTGCAAAGGCGTGAAACAATCGTTAACCCATTCCCTCATATTGACGACTTTTGTCCCATTCCCTCATATTGACGACTTTTGACGACTCTGTAAAAGTCACTTTGTGAAACCATTGTAATAAATAGAGCATTTGCTCCTCTAGGAGAAAATGCTCTATTTATCACAATGGTTTCAAAGTACAAAATTCTAAATGTTTCTTTTCTCTAGTTAATGCTCCTTTTCGGTAGATGTATTCAAGGAGGTTGTATCTAAAAATAGCCTATGAGGCAATGGGTTAATGAGGGAAAGGGTTAATGCATGACGAAAGATATGCATGATCTTATTGCAATAATGTTGTCCTGCATTACGTAACCACAGACTCCTGTGTTAACCCTTTCCGTCATTAAACGCTTTTTCAAATACATGTATTTGCAAACAGAGCAGACCGCGACCAGACGGCTCCTATAGGAGCCGTCTGATCAGGGTCTGCTCTGTTTGCTAATGAAATTCAAACGATGTGTTTCTTTACTTTCTAAAATGGCTACACTATTCCTCTTTCCATATTTCATAAAACTATTTTGTCTATATTCAGTAGGTATTGACATTTGAAATAAACATATAACAGGGAAAGGGTGAACATAGTCTGTGATAACATTGGCGAGCTTCTACTGTGTCAGTCTCAGGTTAATTGTCAGGACAAAGAAGGTAACAATGAAAGACAAAGATTGGTTTATATGTAATATATATATATTCCAGTCCATCACATACAATATTTGTTTTTAACCCTTTCCTTGATATATATTAGTCAATGTAAGAAATAATGAATCATGAATATTTATTACTTAAGTTTTATAGTGTAAAACGTTCAATACATTTTTGGATTTGACAAACACTGTAGATCTATAACACATCATAAGCAAATAGAGCAGACCCTGATCCGACGGCTCCTATAGGAACCGTCTGATAAGGATCAACTCTGTTTGCATAAGCATTTATATAAAGGAAAGGGTTCATGTTTTGTTTGGTGTGAAACAAGTGGCAACATGCATGACCCAATTAACTAGTATCCGAACTCTTCACTCCATGAAAATTCATGTAAGAAATGATGACAACATGAATATTTAACAGATTACTTTTTATAATAACTAATGAAAACAGGACAAATTGTCTTAGGCAGAAATTGTAGAATCATATCTATATTGTACCATAAGTAAACAGAGTAGATCCTGTTCAGGCGACCCCAACATGAGCCGTCTGATCTGGATCTACTCTGTTTGAAAATGCGTAAACGGGTGTACTTATGGAGTAAAGGGTTAAAACCATATCTGCTCCAACTCTAAGCAGGAGCAAGTTCTACAAATTCAGATCAATTTTATAATTTACTCCATGAAACCTTATGTAAGAACTAATGCAAGTATGTATATTAATTAGATGAGTTTGTACATGGGATTTTCACAAGACGTGTTTACAATGGAAACTATATTATCCCATAAGCAAACACAGCAGACACAAAACAGACGACTCCTACAGGAGCTGCAATACCTAGATCCGTACTCTGTCTTCAAAGATGTTAAAAGGCGTATTTATCGAGTAAAGGCTTAAGCATTTCAAACACTGTTGGTTGTGCGTGCCAGACAGCTTCGAATCTGATAAAACAACGATTTCATCTGGATCCAAACTGTTTGCAAATAAACTGTTTAACATAGTTCACAGGACAGAATGCAGGTCAACAACAGTTTAGTTCGAGGGATAAATGCAGATATCCTACCATAACAATCGTGGGGTCCCTCACCACTGTTGTTCGAATCCCGACCTTGTTATTTGGATATTTCATGTTAGGAAGCTTTCCAGCTGTCTTGCGGTAGGGTCGATGGTTCTACTCGCGCGTTCTGCCATACACAGAACAGTGGAATGCGATCCAACTTCCGATATGGAACGCCATAGCTGCCTTAAAATGGGCCGGATGGTGTAAATAGTCAAATATATCAAGTTCATTTTTATTATATGATGAAAGTTATTCATTATAAGTTCTGAATTTATCATGATGTGCGTTTGTCAATATACGGTGTGCATTTGTCAATATACGATGTGTATTTGTCAATATACGTTGTGCAGTTGTCAATATACGGTGTGCATTTGTCAATATACGGTGTGCATTTGTCAATATACGGTGTGCATTGGTCAATATACGTTGTGCATTTGTCAATAGTATACGCTGTGCATTTGTCAATATATGATGTGTGCGTGTCACTATGCACAGGTCATTTGTCAGTATGACATTATTTCATTATGCGTTGTACATTTATCCTTATATGATGTGTGTTTGTCAATGTTCGATGTGCGTTTGTCAATATACGCCGCGCATTTGTCAATAGAGTAAACCCAAAACAGAAGATCCAAAAGGGACTGTCTGATAAGTACCTGCTCTGCATATGAAACATCATAGATACATATCTATACTTCCTTATATTATGCAATATATGCCTGTCCAAGTCCAGACAGAACTAGAACTGTAAGCCAAAGGCTAACGAATACCCCCCACCTGTCTGCTTGTCAGAACACCTATCATCAATCTGAACATAAATTATGTACATACAGAAACGTGAAGAGATTTAAAAACAATACATGCCCCAACCCAATTTATGTAATAAAAATGAAGAATAATTCTTAGAAATAAGACCCTTTCATGAGGTTTTTGTCAAATCCAAAGTTCTAAAGCTAGGTACCTTTTCAGAAAAACATTAAGTTCAAGGACCATAACTCTGACAAAAATTATTCAACCAGACCGATATTTGAACTTAAGCTGTACCTCATCTAGATTTATTTTTATGTCAAATATGAAGTTAATATCTGCAACCACTTCCAAAGAAAGACCGGAAAACTGAAAATTTGACAAAAAATTAAAGTTCAAGGGCCATAACTCTGGCAAAAATTATTCAACCAGACTGAGATTGGGAATTAAGCTGTAAATCATGTAGAGTTAGCTTTATGCCAAATATAAAGTTAATATCTGCAACCACTTCCAAGAAAAGTCCGGAAAACTGAAAATTTGACAAAAAATAAAAGTTCAAGGGCCATAACTCTGGCAAAAATTATTCAACCAGACTGAGATTGGGAATTAAGCTGTAAATCATGTAGAGTTAGCTTTATGCCAAATATACAGTTAATATCTGCAACCACTTCCAAGAAAAGTCCGGAAAATCCCAAATTTGAAGAAAAAAATTAAAGTACAAGGGCAATAACTCTGGAAATAATTATTCAACCGGACTGAGATTGTAACATAAGCTGTAACTTATACAGATTTAGCTTTGTACTAAATATAGAGTTGATATCTGGAGTCACTTCCATAAAAAGTCCAGAAAACCGGAAAACATTGGTACGGGACTAAAAAGGGGAGATAACTCCTGAAGTAGTGGTCCGATCATAACGGAAATATGCGGTGCACAGGTTTATATGGTCATATGGCTATATATGAACTTTCAACAAAATTGAAGCAAAACTGTAGAAGAAGAAGGCCGGACAAAATTGTGTCCACGGACGGACAGACGGACGGACGGACGGACGGACGGACAGACGGACAGACGGACAGACGGACAGACGGACAGACGGACAACCTGATTCCAGTATACCCCCCCCCAAACTTCGTTGTGGGGGGTATAAAAACTTCGTTGTGGGGGGTATAAAAATGTAGTCCAATGAATAATCATTAATTAGCAGGTAATGAAATCTTATATAAATATTCATGGAGGGTTATTTATCAGTTTTCAAAATTGGTATCCATACTCTCTTGCAATATGTTAAGCCAGAGTATATATTGTAACAAATGCCAAAATTGTTCATTCTAAGAGAATGTGACACGTTTTATTGATGTAATTTGAATTATAGTTGTGTAAGGTCATGGGCTTTGTCGAAAGACTGGACACTGTCTGAGACAGTCAGGAAACTGACTACACTTTGTTATTCAAAATGATGTTATGATATAAATAGTTTTCACAGCTAGCTTTTGGGGTTTGTTTTTTGTACCTGAAATGCATTTACTTTTATGGAGTACATATTTCTGATGATAGTGTACAAAATGTCAGGTACATTATACAGATTAGATCTATAATAATCCAGAAGTAAACAGTTTTGACACAGATTCGACACGGACCGCTCATATATGACTTGTCTGATCCAGGCATGCTCTGTTTGCAAAGTCATTTTGTAGTATAGGAAGGTTTACCATTTCAATGCTGGGAATCAGTTGATACGTCCTTTGCAAATAACGTAGACCCAGATAAGAAGGTGCCCTATGATCAGGTTTTGCACTGTTTAAAGTATTAGACCTTTTGATATTAAACACAACATGATCCAGTCCAATACGGAAGTTCAGCGTTGTAAGGGTTAAGCTGGAAGAAACTATTTTTATATGCAATGATGTTTGTTTGTTTGTGTTGATTAATGTCAATTGACTAATTGGACGCCCCAGAGAGAGAGAGAGATAGTGAGAGAGAGAGAGGAGAGGACACAGAGAAGCCCGGGCGCGATGCCCTACTCTTATTATCGACTGAGTTTCTCTAGTTCTTTTAGATACCCAGTGTAAAGCACTGATACATCGGACCTCGGTTAATAGTCTCGTCCGAAGGATGATGTGGTTCCTGTTAAAGCAAAAGTGGTGAGATAAAGCATTTATACTGCATAATATACATACATGTATATAGAGCATTAATGTATTGCAACAGGTGTCAAATTCAATCACATATTGCAGTTCTAACAACTGGAATGTGCGATCGTCACATGTTAGAATTAATGAGCATTTCTATCATACTAAGTTCGAAATAATATAAATATGTTATTATGTATTTTAAAAAAAAGTAGCGATGTGTGGGATCGAACACGGGACCCACGCATTCACATATAACGACCTAGGTACCGAATACGATATACAGGCAACTGCTACTTCATCTGACTCGGAAGAGAAACACATAGTCTAGCCGTCGCAGCTGTTAAACCCACTTTTAAACGTTTTTTCCATTTTGTTTTTAACATTTTCAAAGGGTTTGCATTGTGTGGGCGTATTCATTTGTATTAGATCTATCAGAAATGTGTAAAATAGTGTACATATAATGTGGCAGTTAAAATTCTGAAATTATTCTCTAAACTCTGGAGCCCTATATCCTGCAATACGAATTCGACCGTTTGGTGGTTCGCCTAAATAGCATTGAAGGGAGGTAAGCGCAGACAGATTAATACTAGACTGGTACCATATATTAATTATGGTTTCGGTGGTTTCAAATATAGAAATAAGTCGAACTGTTCAAGCCGATGTAACCTCATCAGAGTAATGTATACAGAGACATAATGGCAGTTGACCAAAGTGTATCAACAAACAAGCTGCATATAAACCGTCTTTGCATTGTATATTGAAATACGCACGGCGTATATTGACAAATACAAATCCTATATTCACAATGTTCTTTACATATTGACAGATGCACATCGTATAGACAAATACTCATGGCATACTGACACACACACACACATCGTGTATTGACAAATGACCAGCGCACAGTGACAAACGCACATCGTACGATGCACAGTTTACATTGACAAATGCACAACGTATTTTTACAAATGCACATCGTATATTGACAAAAAACACAACGTATATTGACAAATGCACACAGTATATTGGCAAATGCACAAAGTATATTTACAAACGTACATCGCATATTGACAAACGCACATCATATAATGATAAATTCACAACACATAGTGAAATTTTTCATATTGACAAAATAATGACCAGCGCATAGTGACAAACGCACATCGTATAATGACAAATGCACAGCGTATATTGACAAATGCACACCGTACATTGACACACGCACATTATATAATAAGTTCATAACATATGATGAAAAGTGTCAACATATAATAAAAATGACCATGATATATTTAGATATGTACACCATTTTACGCTATACTCACAATGCAAAGTAATTCTGCCCATATTAACCCTTCGCTTGCTATTCACGTCAATATACCTACCTGTAAATAGTGAAGACCCAGATGAGACAGCTCCTGCAGGAGCTGTCTCATCAGGGTCTGCACTATTTACAAGTTGATTGTGTAACCAGTGCACTCCACAGCAGTGATTGCACAGCGAAATATTTGTAGGCAGTGAAGATATATGTAATTATACCACAGGGCATGGATAAAGAAGGAGAAATGTATATTAAAATTCAGCAAGCGAAGGGTTAAGCAGCTATGGCGTTCCATACTCAGAAGTCTTACCCCACTGGCGATTAGCCGCACTTCGCGATATGATTAAAGCAACGTTACAACACAATACTCAGGGAGCAAATGGGGTCTACCATGCACCGCTAGACTTTTTTTCATGGGTACCAAAATGTTCAGAATCGCGAATGCATTCAAATTTAAATTATTTTAGGCTATATGTATTTTAACCGTTTCCATGACAACCCCCCAGCTTTCGTAATGATGACCCATAACTGCAAATTTGCCCATATCACAGCCAGTTTTTGTCCTAAACCTATAAAACTGGTACCAAATGGAAGATAAGACATTGCGCTTTTATTTCCCAGTTTTTTATTACCTTATTTGTATACATAGAGGATCTTACATGAGTGTTCTTGATTATTGGATTTAATAAATCCAATAATCATGAACACGAATGCAAGATCCTATTTATAACATAACACACACAAATGTTATTTGCAGCCAATATTTCAGCAGTAACGTGGATTGTTATAAATTCTCCTTACATATAGAAATGATGAATGAAAGGTGTTATTAGGTTCGCTAGGTAACTGGGACAAAGTAGGTCCAAATTTTCCAACTTTATTTTTTACTTACTGTCATATCAACCAGGATCTAATTCAGACCTCTCTGGTATTCAATTTAACTGTGATAGTTTATGATACAAAAACATACAGAAACACGTCAAAATAATTTTTGAGTTACAGTTTTGACATACATAGTTACAAACACGTCACATTATGACGTCATTGTACACAACATGTGTCTATGTAAAGCGCGCCATTTACATGAAGACCAACATACAGTCACCAACACGTCCGACACTCACTGTCAATGGGATTCGAAATGCGCCTTCGTTTTGGTATATTAAGCCCTTCATTAGTGTTGTATGTATACACATGGACATGGACATTTCCACCGAGAAAAAAAATCTCGATTCAAGTGTTCAAAATGTTTGAAATGGACAAAAGATTCAGTACGAACTGCTGCATAAAATGTGTTGGAACAGGAGGAAGATTTTCGCGATCAGCTGAGTTAGTGAGTATAGCATATTTGAAATATGTTTGTGCTGTGCTGGATTCAGATGACTATTGTTGTTGATTGATGAGATATTTGTATGAGTAGAAATCTGCATAAACAAAAGGACATGCGGTGAAGAAAATGCAAAGTTGAGGAGGCATTTTAATTTAAATGTAGAATTGATTGTATGGGTCAGAGTAGCTGGTAGGTCTTTTTTGGCATACATTTTGTATATGATTCCTGACAGCGATTACAATTTGTATTATTTTATCGAAATTAAGGCGCAAGTGTCAACAATCCTTTGCCATCTATCGTGACTCAATCGTGGACAGGTAGGTCGACCACCGTCCACCAGTTTGTTTGTTTTGACAGCGCGTATGAATCGTTCGAATGTCATTCGGTCGTTCGAATGTTATTCACTAGTGATTATATGCCCATGATTATCAAAAAATAAATGATAGTGTTACGTCACGCTGAAGCCACGTGTTATGTTATAATCATGAATATTAATGAGAACATTAAAAATAGGTAAAACAAGTATAGAAACAAGAGATGTTTGTAAAACATGTATACCCCAGACCCCTTGACCTTTGATCTAGTGACCTCAACTATAGAGGCCATCTAGTGGTCATGACTAATCAACACGGAAACTTTGAGGATCCTACGCCAAACCACTGATAATTTATTGATCTAAAAACATTTCACAAGTTAAGGTCATGGTGACCTTGACCTAGTGACCTCAACAACTATAGGAGTCATCTCGTGGTCACGACCAACCACCACATCAAGTTTGAAGATCCCGAACCAAACCATTGAGCAGTTATTAATTGGAAACCATTTCATCAGTTAAGGTCATGGTGACCTTGACATTTGACCTAGTGACCTCATAAACAATAGGGATCATCTAGTTGTCAAGACCAACCACCGCAGAAAGTTTGAAGATCCTAAGCAAAACCCTTGAGAAGCTATTGATTGGAAACCATTTCACCAGTTAAGGTCATGGTGACCTTGACCTTTGACCTAGTGTCCACAAAAACAATAGGTACCACCTAGTGGTCATGACCAACCACCTAAGCAAGTTTGAAGATCCTACGCCAAATCCTTAAGCAGTTATTGATCGGAAACCATTTTACCAGTTCAGGTCATGGTGACCTTGACCTTTGACCTAGTAACCTTAAAAACAACAGGGCTCATCTATGTGTCATGGCCAACCACCTAAGCAAGTTTGAATATCCTAAACCAAACCCTTGAGCAGTTATTGATCAAATACCATTTTACCAGTTAAGGTCATGGTGACCTTGACCTTTGACCTAGTGACCTCAAAAACAATAGGGGTCATCTAGTGGTCATTATTAACTACCACAGCAAGTTTGATGATTCTAAGCCAAGTCGTGTTTTAGTTATCATTCGGAAACCATTGATCGACCGACCGACCGACAGACCGACAGACCGACAGACCGACCGACCGACGGACCGACAGACCGACCGACATGTGAAAAGCAGTATACCCCCATTTTTTCAAAAGGGGGTATAATAACGTAAAACTTTCATTTTTTATCCTACAAATATCAGAAAATCATTTCAAATGCAGTTAACATGATAACGAAACCCCGAGAAAAAAATCCAATTTGAGGACCAAAGCATTAATTTAAAATACCATTTTAACCGTTTCCATGGTAACACCTCAGTTTCATAATGATTGCCCGTACCTGCAAAAGCATCCATATCACAGCCAGTTCTTTTCCTAAACCTATAAAAATGGTACCAAATTTGAGATAAGACATGGTGCTTTTATTTCCAGCTTGTTGTTTTTAATTACCTTGTTTGCATACTCATGGATATTAATGAGAACATTAAAGATAGTAAAACAATATAGAAATAACGTAAATAATGTAAACTATTCACTTTTTATCCTACAGATATCAGAAAACAACTTCAAATGCAGTTTAACATGATGACAAAATCCTCACAAAACAAAATATAAAATTTGAGGACCAAAAACTAAACTCTAAGTAACGTTTTAACTGTTTCCATAGTACTCTATTCACACATATTTTGTTAGTCGACACTTACCTGCAAAAATCCTCCATATCACAGAAAGGTTTTTGCTTACTGTATAAAACTGGTACCGAACTAAAGCTAAGACCTTGTTCTTTTGTGTAAAGGCTATACTTAGGAATTACTTTTTTTACATACACATGAATATTAATGTAAAAAAAATAGTAAAATAATCCAGAAATAACGTAAACCTTTCATTTCTTATCTTACCAATATCAGAAAACAAGTTCAAATGTAGTTTAAATTGATGACAAAATACTCAGAAAGCAAATTATCTAAATTGATAACCAAGCACTGAACTGTAAGTAACATTGTAACTGTTCCATGGTAACCAATCCTTTAACATTTTTTTGAAAATTGACATATACTCAGCTAGATCTCAGTTATTTTTGATGAGTCATGAAATCAAGTGTTACAAACATAGATATGAGGAATTGCTTTAATAGTAAATAATACTTTTCGTATATGAACTAATTTGCATATGTATGAATATTTATGATAACAGTAAAAGATGTTGAAATTTTCGAAAGACGCCAGTCTTTCTCTTATAAAGCAAACACAAATGCTAAATGGTTAGCTAAGTTTAATATGATCACTGCATATCACCAAGATTGTTAGATTAATAAATTTGGGACACATTATATAGCACCGATGGTGATATATCTGTTTCCTAGGCAACCATTCTAACCTCATTGTTCATATTACAACAAAGTCTATGTGTGTGTGGGGGGGGGGGGGAGGGAGGGGAGCATGGTAGACCCCATTGGCTCCCTGAATAACATACTTGCATAAACAAACACACAATACTGAGGCGAAGTACTAGGTGCATGTTTTCTTTTGTTTGATTAATCTTTAGTCTGTTATGGGCGGATGGATGAATACCTATGCAAACAGTTTGGATCCAGATGAGACGCCTAATAACTCGGCGTCTCATCAGAACACAAATTGTTCGATACTCTGACCGTGTTAAAAAGGAAATGCAAGGTAAATCAATCGTGAAAACTGAATTCGATGACTACTAACACACTTTTCTACCAACAAAAGTTTGCTCGATAGGCTAATGACTAAAATGAGGCGTCACCGGTCCTTACTCATCAGCTAATCAGCATATGTTTTACCTGATGAAAATATTGTGACCTATATAAACGACAGTATGAATACAGCAGCACCCGTCTAAACCGGACAAACCAAGCAGTATCATTAACGGTCTTAACCCATTTCCTCATAGTCTATTTTTAGATCCAACCTCTTTGAATGAATCTACCGAAAAGCAAATTTACTAGAGAAAAGGACAAGTTTAGAGAATTGGGTAGTTCTGAAACCATTGTGATAAATAAAGCATGTGCTCCTATGTGACTTTTACAGGGGCGTAGAAATGCGTATTTATGGGGAAAAGGGTTAAAGACAGGCGTCAACACATTGCAGGATGCAAGTCATGCAGAAAGCTCAATTGGGAGCTTTCTGCACGAGTTTCACCAAGTTATAACCCATTCCCTCCTAATGACGAATTTTGACGTCTTCCAAAAATCACTTTTGAAACCATTGTGATAAAAAAAGAATCTGTTTCATTGGAGCAAATAGTCTATTTATCAATTTGGGTTCATACTAAATAATTCTAAAAACAATTCCCTTTTCCCAGGAATGCTGCTTTTCAGTAGATTTATTCAAAGAGGTTGGGTCTAAAAATAGTATCGGAGCGAATGGGTTGAACAACCACCTGCCTAAAAGGTATACCCTCATCTTTATCAAACTTTGGTTTAGATGGGGTTTACTGTGTAACCCATTTCCTCATATTGACGACATTTGACGACTCTGAAAAAGTCACGTTGTGAAACCATTGTGATAAAGAGAGCATTTGCTCCTATAGGAGCAAATGCTCTCTTTATCACAATGGTTTCAAACTACCAAAGTCTGAAATTTTCCTTTTCTCTAGTTAATGCTCCTTTTCGGTAGATTTATTCAAAGAGGTTGTATCTAAAAATAGCCTATGAGGTAATGGGTTAAATGAGCAGATCTTATATAATGACATACATGTACGTACAAGACGTTTGGACCATGTCAGAGACCGTAAAATCAAATCGATATCATTCCATGAAGAAACAGAGCAGACCCTGACCAGACGGTTCCTACAGCAACGCCTTTGTAAACAGACCAGATCCTGACCAGACTGTTCCTACAGTAACGCCTTTGCAAACAGAGCAGATCTAGGTCAGGCAGCTCCAGTAGAAGCCGCATGACTAGGATCTTCTCTGTTTACTTAGGGTATACTACTCGTAGACATTTCATTCTACAATTTCTGCCATGGCCAAAATCATTTGTATTTAGCTACAAGTATGGGTACAGTTAAACTTGTCCATAGCGAGCGCCCAAATTAAGTGTAGTTCTAGAGTTTAAGATAGAGGTATCTCAACTCTTTCGCTGCCAATGTCACAGCTGTGATTACTTATGCAAACAGTGTGGATCCAGATGAGACGCAGAGTAACTCGGCGTCTCATTAGGATCAACACTGTTTGTTACTGTGACTGTTTCTAGAAACAAAAATGAATAAAAATAGAAAAGTGTAGCAGATGACAAAGTTTGTAGACGACACAATCTGGCAGCGAAAGAATTAATGCAGGACGAAAGTTACGCAAAACTTTCTGTGCATTACGCTCATCCTGCATCAAGCAACCACTTATATACATCTACAGTAAAACCTCTCTATAACGGCCACTAAATTACATCAAATATTCTGTGTTAAAGGCAGGTGGCTGCTTTAAGTAAGGTGAAAATAAAACAGAACGCTCCTACAGGAGCGTTCTGTTTTACTTTCAACTTGCTTTAAGCTGCCACCTGTCCTTAATCATCACAATTAAGTGGTCGTTATAGAGAGGATAGACTGTATTCGTTTGAGTCTCGCTATAGGCATGTTCTCTGGTAATTGTATCTACATATAAGTGTTTATGGTACGATTAACAGAGCTCTCGGATACTTCCGTTTGCTTGCGTCGTCCACAGGTAAGCAGCTTCCGAAGTTTGTTCTGTACTGCACGCTGTGGTAGGCGTAGAGCAGAGGATTTACAGCTGACTTCATCCAGAGTACCCAGTTAAAGAACTCGTACAAACTCGTGTTTACACATTCGTCGCAGAATGATATAACAACTGTCGTAATTGTGTATGGCGCCCAGAAAATCAGGAACGCCACGACAAGAATAGCTAGGAGTCTTGCCGCTTTGTTTTCACGCCTGCTGAATGCTGTTTGGTTTTCGGTCGGATAATTCAATCCTGTTCTCACAACTTTCATGGTTCCCATCGCACTGGTATCTTTGTCGTTGTTCCGACTTCCGTTCCGGTCTCCGAATTCATCACTTCCTTTGTACTTGTTTTGGCGGCGACTGTGTTAGTGTTGGATGATACACGTGGGTGATGTAGCTGAGTGGGTAATATACGATTCCGTTGTCTGATTTTGTAGTATATTACTGTATTGAGCGAGATTAAAAGTACAAATGGTAGAATGAATTCAACGAATGCCGTGACAGTAGTGTACGCGAAGTTGTAGGCAAATTCTACGTCACAGTCATGTGTTCTACGGTTGAATAGCCGTGCCAGTGGTCCCAGCCGATTATAGCAGGGGAGTATATTAGAAAAGAAATCAGCCACGAGACGGCTATTTGTGCCATAGCCACTTTCATGGTTATCCTCAGAGAGTATCGGGAACCGAGTAGAATCAACAACAGTCTGTCGAAGCTTAGTACCAGCATCAACAAAATGGACTCAAAACATAAAGTAAAGTCCAT